>LR989949.1:23758759-24358759 GCA_905147015.1 Laspeyria flexula | reverse complement strand
TATATTGCAATCTGCAATGTTCAAATTGATCAAAGTCAAGTTTAACTATGAACATTTTCATTTATATTTGGACAAATGAATTTCGAACCTATTTGTAGTTAATGTCTCTAATGCAATCATAATCAGTCGAATCAGTTCCTGTATCAAGTTAAAGGATCGATCGTGAGTGTGTTTCCCCAACACTAACTTTTCATATTGCGTTCGTTTTGAAAGCTTGAAATTAAACTAATACACATGTGTGTTGTACCGTCACGTGTGTTGTACCGTCATGTGTGTTGTACCGTCATGTGTGTTGTACCGTCGTGTGTGTTGTACCGTCATGTGTGTTGTACCGTCATGTGTGTTGTACCGTCATGTGTGTTGTACCGTCATGTGTGTTGTACCGTCATGTGTGTTGTACCGTCATGTGTGTTGTACCGTCATGTGTGTTGTACCGTCATGTGTGTTGTACCGTCATGTGTGTTGTACCGTCATGTGTGTTGTACCGTCATGTGTGTTGTACCGTCATGTGTGTTGTACCGTCATGTGTGTTGTACCGTCATGTGTGTTGTACCGTCATGTGTGTTGTACCGTCATGTGTGTTGTACCCGTACCGTGAACGTGTTTTATTGTTCAGTTTAACTTTACTCGTTGCACGTTGTCGTGTTCGACCGGTAGCTTAAAGTACTTAACACATTAGTTTCACAGAATACGAAGGAATGCCAAGGTTTGTTAGTTAAGTTTAATAATATATGTATTCAAACTAATGTTTGAAACATTCAATAACAGTATTACGAGTATATCGTGAGAACACCAACATTTGAGATATACAAAAGTCATTGGCGGTGAAGATATCTGACAGAATTATAGGCGACATGTCTCTCAACGACTTTGTCTAGTTATAGAGCTATTATTGTATCTAACTCTCGAAATAATACTAAGGTAATAAATACCAGAGAACCGAAATAGATATCCAGTGTCACCAAATTCAGTGATTACAATGACATCACGAGCGGCGACGAATTATGAAATAAAATATTTATTAATATTATATGAGTTAAATTATGATACGTTGGCTATCTTTGCTTTAATGGCGCATTTAGTGACATTAATATTAGTATACGGTGCTTTATATCGTAATCTTGGCGGCATTTCAAAAGTACCGCAAACTATATTTAATGTAACTTATCGCTTCTATCACTTGAAGGTGTGACATTCTGCGGTGCAACAGTGAGCTGCGTCTGGCATAGACCGGCCGGTGCGTGGCTCGCAGCACCGTCGCCGCGGCACGCATCGGTCCCATACTTAAATATTAATACACGCGTCAAACCTATTGTACAAATCCATCGCAACTCGGTATCAATTTCCAGTTCACAAACTGATCGCCGAGCGTGGTAGTGGTATACCATTACCATTTATATAATTTCGACGCTTGCTATTTGTACTATAATTGAGGCTATAACAAATTGATAATTCTAAACAATGGTAACAATACCTTGGGACGACTCTAGTGTATGCAACGACAACAGTGAGTATAAGAAAGGTTTCGGAAATGAGGGGTGGCAGGAGGCGCAACAATGACCGACCGGCTCCGCCGGTAACCGCCTCGTCCGGCCGGACTCGATCCTCGAGGAATTACTTGCACTCAACCTGACCGAATTTCGAACTCGCTCTTTGCGGTAACTGGACAACATTTTAACTAACGTGCCACAACTGTCCACATGTTGTTGCCCTGGGCGATGGTTAGGCGGGAACCAGCGTGGTACCGCCGGCAAGTCGGAACTTGCCTTTCAGCGTGAGCGGCGCGACGGGGCCGATTCGGCGCGGCGACGGCGATGGGTCCGCGCTCGCATCGGGCGGCGGCTGGACGCCGTGAGGTGGCGACTGGTGCCGAGCGGCCGCGGCGGCGCCTCCACGCTACTGCGGCACGCGCCCGGCCCGCGCTGCCCCGCACCACCGCGACGCATCCCCCGACCGCGCGCCCCCCTCCCGCCCCCGCCCCGCTCCCACGCCGCGCCGCGCCCGCTGCCGCCCGCACGCACGCCGCATTCTTGCGTTCAGCCCGCCCTCAAGCGCGGATCCGAGCCGCACAAAGAGCCTACTCCACCACCGCTCTCGCCGTCTACGTCACATCGACTATATTCACAATTTCTGCAGTACGTCGCTCACGGCCCAAGGCCCACGGACTATGAGCGAGCCACATGTTACATTGCAGATATCGTAACAATTTTAAAAAGAGTCGGCCTCAAATACGAAAACCGAAACTAACTTTGGTGTAACCGCTTTAAAGTATATTCGAACCGACTTCTTCTAAACAGATAGAATTCACTGCAGTGCAATTAATTTGACGTAGCGCATCTAAAAGTAATTTAGTCCTGGCGAATAGGATGCGGAGTGGCAACTAGTGCAGAACCTATTGAAAATGCAAACGCTTCGTGAATTTTCTGGTCTCGGCGTTAAGTAAAAACTAGCTAGGATTCGTATAAAAACCTAACGAAACCTTTTACTTAGTGCCAAGTTGAAAAGCGTGACGATATCAACAAATATCGTACCTAATGCTTTAGTTCAAGAACGCATTGTCTGCTCACAGTCAAATGTCCAGGGTCGTTCGAACACCTCATTGAGCTTGACAAACAACTTAAAATACTTATCTAATAAATCGTTTATCCAACTGAATGAAGAAGGTACATACACACCGACTACCACGCTACATTCTTTAAGAGAGCATTATAGAGGAGAGAATCATCACTACAGCCTATAAACGTCCCACTGCTGGGCACGGCTCTCCTCCAAACATTTTGGAGGGAATATTAGAAATCAATTAAAACTGATTGTTTTAGAATGGATTACTTCCGCAATTTACTCGTATAAAGAGTAAAACAAAAAACAATTTTGCTCGTAGCTACAGTATATTAAAACATACTTGTGTGTAGAAGAAGCAGCCATCATTCCTTTATATGGCCATTGCTGCACTGCTGACTCACTGCTCAGCTCCCATTGGCGTGTTGTTATATAGCATTCTAAAATATTAAAACTGAAATATTTTTTCAAATCTGACCAGTAGTTCCTAAGAAGCTAGCGTTCAGCTTTATAATATTAGTATACTATAGATTAACTGAGCTTTGAAAAGAGTTTGTGAATCAAATTATTTCACGTATAGTTTTAGACATTTTTAATATAACGAACCAGGAAGTAACTGAATGTTAAAGAAACAAAGATGCGGTTAAAGTTTTCCAAGAGCAATTACACAAAATTAACTATTAGATATCTTATAAAACATATTAAAATTGACTTGAGAGAATGCCCATGAAACAAATGGTTACTGAACAAAAGTGATTGTGCTTAAATATCGGGTAAACAAAGGGTTTGAAAGGCTTCAATTTGGGCCTTAGAAGTTGTAAGTTATACGAAAACTCGTGGTGTAAGGCCGCTAGTACAGGGAAGCAAAGGCACCATGTCTACCGTAGGCAATATAATTGTTAGCGTCAAGAATTTTATTGGCTTAGACACAATCATAGCGCACAGTCCGTGTGTAGCAACGATATGACTTTTCGCGTAGGTCTGGCAACTTTTGTACTCGTAAGTGTTGTCATCGTAGCGTCTCTGTGTGCTCGAACGTGTGACGCTGTGTCGGAGGCGTGAGCCACCTGACTGTGTCACTGTGACTGTATGCCACACTCATCAAAGTGTTGTATTTCATATAACATGTGCCGTGCACAACGGTGACATGGAATTCTTTTTCTAATATTTTATAATTATGAGGAACAATATATATTGAAACTTGATATAGAACGTAATATTTTATAACTGTATTGATATGAGATCCTGACTGAGAGCCAAAATTAAATGACCTAAATGCTCACTAACGTCTCAGAAAGGATTTTTGGAAATTCATCCCAAAAGGAGCAACATTGAATTCCACGCGGACGCGTTCCGCTCAGACGTCAGCAAGTTGTTAACTGTATTTCAGAAACATACTTGGGTTCAACGTTAGAAACATAATATAATAATATGCGTGACCCACGGGAACACATTATCACACACCGGGATGAAAAGCAAAAGTCCATTCAGTAGTATTGCATGATGGAGTTACACACACCTCACCTCACACAGTTTCCAATTTATTATGCTTTTAAGATTTTTTTTAAAAACAACTCTTCCACGAGGAATGATCCTTAAATCAGTGAGACTTACAACACGCCTTACGCCACTGAACCCATTTTTGGTACACCGTGTCGTACCTTATAGAATTTCTTTTAAAATTGTCATTAAAATATGTCTGTCGACTACGTGTATAACAGAAGTAATTCTCTACATCCCAAGCTTAGACGATACACCTCTCCGACGTGCCAAATGTATGTAATGGCTTCTGAAGCAGCTGCAACTGAATTTAATGCTAGATTATATTAGCAAATACAGCCAAGCATCTGCAATAGAACTAAATCTGTGTGATGGTAGACCACCACTATATACTACTACTTAGCGAATGGGCTTGAGGCAGACGCAGGTGTGGGAATATCTCAAGTTACCCAGAAAGCAACTTGACATAACGACTACTGCATTAAGTGGTAGTAAAAACCAATGGTTTCACGTGTTTTCTGAAGCACAGAGACGCTTGATAATGATAATGCCACACACGGCCACCCATCGATGTAGGTATTGATCGATCGATTATTGACAAACATTGCTTTACCTCGACAGTAAGTAGTTTACCTCACAGTGCTACGAAGGCCTCACCACCACTCTAGGCAGTGTCGACAGTTCAACACATACCGAGGAGCCCCATTGCCACGTCCGGAGCTGTCACTGTGAAAGTTATTGGAGGCTTGGAGGCTTATGGTAACATGTCAACGGTGGTCCTACTCATAATCTATAGCGGAAAATTGATCTATATGATATTCATAGAATTATCCATTACTAGCTTCCGCCTGCGGCTCCGCCCGCGTCGAAGTGGACTGGAGTGGTCATGGCATCCCTTTATTTGCGTGCAAAGTTGAAAGTAGATATATTACAACATATATCAATTGGGCTAACGGTTCTTGAGTTTTGGGTGAAAAATACATACATACATATTTATATGAAATTCGAACCAATAGGGAAAGTCTCCATCGTATGAATCGCCATGAATATAGTATCCTATTTCAAGGATGGCCAATGGCGATTAAACTAGGCAACCTATTTGCAATAAGTCAATGTGAATATTATCTATAATTTATTTCATATCACTAATAAATAACCGATGAGGGTATATATTTCTTAATGGGATCTTAGACCATCAAGATATCTACAGAATCTTTACAATGCATTATATCTGTTCAGTTCACGTTCTTGATATCTTGCCGACTACCCTGCTGACTGCACATACTTCTTATTAGATTCAACACATTTTTATTACGATTGGTTGCGCCAATAAACCGATCGAGTATATAACTATGAACTTTAACAATAAGCTCACACAAAAGGCAGTGAGGGCGTAATTAATTTAATTACAATTCAACAGTCATGCAGACTGTGACAATTTGACCTGGTTCAGTACCGAGCACCGACCACGACACGACGAGGCCCGAGCTCGAGGCACGAGGCCCTGCTCAGTGCTCACTCGACGCTCACCAACAAACTATTTATTGACACATTTGATGGTAGCGTTAAATATTTCGGTACCAGCTTTTGCTGTTCCCGGCTGTTATTTCTGCGCCAATTAAAATGGCGTTTTATTAAAAACTGACTACTTACTTGCAAGCTGCTTACTCGTTTTGTGTTTCACTAATAAATAATTTATAGATTTATTCGATATTTTCATTATAATTCGGCGCTAATAAATTCTGGAGAAGCTTTACATCCTAACATTCCTAACTAAAGGCTGGTATAATGACTATTTACGGTAAGCTATTTATTATATAAACTAAATAGAAAGTGGTTATCTACACAGAACGACTACTAACTATTGGTTTAGCCTATTTAACTTGGAAATCAAACTCAGTTTGTTTACAATACATTTCCAGAGTATAGCTTCACCTGAGTATGGACGTAGAGACTATATTTCGTGACTAAATTACCCATCATCACCATCAGCCTAGTGTTCTCCACTACTGGTCATAGGTTTCTCCCCAATGATAGTCATCCTATTAAGCATTAGACAAAGTTTGTTTAATCAATTGAAAACTTTTGACTCAATATTGAGTTAATATACGTTTCATGTGAACACGGCCTAGCTGACACTTCTAAGTCGATCTTATTGACATTGACAGCGAAAATAATCTCAAAGACTATAATAAAAATAATGTTATGTCGAATATAGCCGATAGTGGGCCAGTGTAGTCGCGAGCGCGCGACTTTATACGCCACGACGCACGCCCATATATTATAAAAGAATAACGTAATATGTACGTTTATAATAATCTTGTTTTGATAGAGCTGGCTCGTAAATGTGCAGATACGACATTCCTCTCAGTTTTAACTGACGCGGCAAGATAATTGGTAGCCCAACGAGCGCGGGAATGAATTGTGCTATGTCTCTCATTGGAATAGTGATTAAGTGACCTGACGAAAAGATATTTGTTTGTCTTATCGATACTTCTCTTTGTTTCTTTGAAGTTCATCTACAAACTTACATATATATTTTGATGCTACTGTTCGCTAAAATATTCTAATTTACAGAACTACACGAGTTTTGTATTTCTTACCACATTAATCTGTTTATTAATACATAAGTGTACGCAAGAGATCAGTTGAGTTAAATATAACATCATATCTTCTGAATTGTGTGATCTTTGGTTGTTGCGTAGTTTCACAGTAGTGACACTCATTTTAATATGTAACCTGGTTTCCGTGTTCAAATTAGTCTGGACATGTACAATTAATTCCGAAAATATATTTAATAAGCGGTAGACGTGAATTGGATTGAGATGGTTTTGTAAAATGGATTTTTTTTTTCATTTAGCCTTGACTTTACTTCGGTAGATAGAAAAATGTCATAGGTATAAAGGTATACGTATCAAGTACTAGGTATATCTTTTTCTATCCATTTGTGTGTCATTGAACTCTTTGCGTGGTTGAGTGGCTCCCTGAAGGTTTAAATTCACAACGGGTACCGCTACCGTCGAGTTCTAGGAAAGGGCAGCAAATATATAAGTAATTTTATACACAGGTATCTCCTAAGTAACGATTTGGATCGAAATCTATTTTTATAGAGATCATTATTACAAAACTATCTGCATTAGGTGTCATCCCTGTAAAAATCTGATTCTCACAGAAAATGTAAAAAATATTTAAACGTTATCTCGTTAAATTTTGAGTCGGTTGCATATGACGGATTAGAGCAGAGTCGTCAGCCAATAGAGGTTCGTTCACCCGATATGTCAGGAGGCGGCCACGGCTGCTCCACTAATGAATCTCGTCAGTGTCACAGAATGAGGTTATTCCGTACTGAATGTGCAACAAAAGAATACGTCATTCGCACTAACACCTGAATGAAAAATTTACGCTAGCTCGCCGTAACTAGACGAAGAGGACGGAGCAGACAGTGCTCACAAACTATGTATAATAGATATTCTAAATCTAAAAGAAATATATCAATCTAACTTACAGATATAAGAGACACCACACACACCAAATATGATTCTCATATATTTCGTCTCAACGCAACGGTTTAGGGAAATTTGACTTGCGATTGCGTGGGACCTGGAGTAGAACAGGTTACTCTGTATCAACACAACAAGTGGGTGAAGAACATTGCTGAACAATCGATAGAAGAAGAAGGAGCTTCGATCGTAACTCTCGATCGAACTCAAACTTTGCTCCTTCTCCAGATGATTATGAAAATGTTCCGTTTTTTCGTCTTTACTATCACATCTACATAATACAATTAGGTATAACGCCTTTTCCTTATAAAACAATTTAGCCATTGCGTGTTAAATAATAATTATAGCTAGTTTCCGCTCGTGGTTTTGCCCGCATAGAGTTGACTTCTGTAGCATGCACCCGTTGTACAAGTATTTCAAATATAATTTTAACTTTATTTTTACAGCTGACAGCTCTGCAGCTACAATAATTTATGCGCAATACCTACTTGATATTTTAAGGAACAGTAAATACTTTATTTGGCCGATGTTACGATTTTCGATTCGATACCCATTTCGGTCTTATATAGACAAGATAAGGTAACGTGAGTACCGTATTTATTCCTTTAAATATTATAATCCATAAATACTGTTGTATCTGTCGATGTTAATACACTTATTTTAAATTGAAACGAATCTTTCATTATAAGTGTGTGTTTGTGTCTGTGTGTATTAGTCGCGAAAGATGCAACAGTGTTTGTTTCAATAACTATAATATTATCAAAACATTTTCAGAAATTGCTTTAATAATTTATATTTATAAACTGTTACATAAAGTAAGTTTACAATTTCTTCTCGGCTCGGCTTAATTATTGAAAGGAATTCGCGCATCTGCTGAAGAAGTGATGAAACTAAAATTCGTTTTTAGTTATCGGGAACGTCTTATGTAGCGTGCAGGACAATAGCACTTACGTGTTCTTTGAATGAATCGCAAAGATTGTCGTTGTGTTCATTCAACGATCAATCGCAATGTTATGTCTAAATGAAATGAAATTAAATCTCGTTTATTCATCTAGGTTACAAGGTAACATTTAAGTAAAAGTAGTGTCAGCAAATTTGCCTACGACCAGTTCGCTGACGGGGCGGAGCTATGAGAAGAACTGGCAAGAAACTCTTTTTAAAAAAATGGATAGTTACAATCTTTTGTAATTTATAATTTGGGTAGCGTGTAAAGTGATGCAGCAGAGCACTACACCGTTACATTAACGAGTTATAATTAATGTTTACAAACTAAATAATAAACAAAAAGTAAAAAGTCAGGCTCTCGTGGTTGCATCACTTTACACATTGCTATGCAGCAGTTAGGGGCAGTCTGTGATTAATATAGTTTAAATTTTGTAAAAACATAACAATAAAAAAAATAAAAAATGTTACTTAAAAAAATAAAGGAAATGCACGAGAAAACTGACATAAATATTCACAACGCCCCCACGTCACAAGTGTCATTCTACACAAACAATATATATCAAATCAATAATAACATTATTCCCAAGACATTTTATCATCTAAAAACTTATTAATTGTATAACACCCCTTATGAACAAGATGATCTTTAACAATGGTTTTGAATTTAAGTAAGGGTAAATTCATAATGTCTTCTTTTTTTTTCCTTTATTAAAAAGACAACGCCCGCACTAGGGAACAAGCCCTGTGTCGCGGGGAGCTTTACAAACATGGAACTAACGGACACAAAGTACACCCAGACTAGAAACAAATATCTATGAATCACACAAATATTTGTCTCGTGTGGGAATCGAACCCACGTCACCCAGCACGGTGATGTAGTGGCGAGGCGACCACCTTAACCACTGCGCCACGGTGACAGTCAAAAAAAAGAAAAAAAAAGTCTTCGAGAATTTTGTTATAAAATCGTACACCGAGTCCCTCAAAAGAATGATGAACTTTATGTAAACGATGATATGTGCTTACTTACTTATGTTTACTTCTAGTGTTAACGCAATTAATGTCACTATTCTTGGTATATAGATGAATATTTTGACAAACATAATATTTGCAAATATATATTAGGACGCAGTTGTCAGAATACCTATTTCTTTGAATCGTTCTCTCAGGGAAACTCGTGAACCTAAGTTATAAATAGAGCGAATGGCTCGTTTTTGAAGAATGAATATTATATCAGCAGCCTTGCCCCATAGCAAAATACCATAGGACATGACGCTGTGAAAATAACTAAAATAAATGAATCTTGCGGTTTCCATATCAGTGTCATCAAATTACTCTAAAATGTTTAATTTACTTAGATGAGGATTTTATTTTGTTTTATCTTTTCTGCTTTAGTCAAGTTCGCGTCTAGAGCTCGTAACATTAGATTACTAACTTCTGTCCGCGGTTTATAAAAAGTATCTTAAATAATTTTACGGGCTCTTGGCTAAATTAATATTATGTTAACAAACAAATTAACTGACGCATTTTTTATCACAACTAATACTACTACGTAACAGTAAGCGGTACCCGTAGTCTATGGACGCTTGCAACCCGAGAAGTATCACTTGTTCCTGACACTTCAAAATCCTTCGTTGCTCAATGAGCTCTGGTCACTACTACTCAGAGTATACTAATATTAATTACCTAGCATATTCATTAATGTTGGACAGTATATTACAATCGTCAAAATAGATCCTGTGGTGACGTCTACATCATTATTTGTTTTGATCACAAACATCGCCCATTATTTAGTACAAGTCGCGCGGGGCTTCGCTCCGCTCGTTCTTTATTTGGCCACTGCTCAGCTCCTATTAGCCGTAGCGTCAAATTATATAGCCTATAACCTTCCTCGATAAATGGGCTATCCAACACTAAAATAATTTTTCATTGAGATCCGTTAAACCAACAAACTGTTAAGCTTTATAATATTAGTATATAATATAATATTTGACCACATTCACATTCACACAGCGCAGCGTCACACTCTACATTTTAAGTGGACTCGTATTTGTTATTGACATAAGTTAATCGAAATTTGATATCCACTAGTTGTTGTTCCACATCATTATTAAAAGTTTTGATTAACAAGTGTTTATTTAAAAACAAACAAAAATCCCGACTGACTTGCCTTGCCAAAAAGTAGCCTTCGTCAGTCAATATTATTAATTATTATGTGTATTATTACTTTGTTGATTTTGATATTATTGCAATTTAGGTATTTAGTTATGAATATGACTTATTTCCATCTTTTTAGTTCTTTTTAGGCAGATTTTTATTTATTTTCTTTGAAAACACATTTTCTAGCGATCGTTCTTGTAAATGTTTTATCAAAATCGTTTAACTGTTTCACTTAAACAAATACACTCTTCGGCTTTATAATATTAGTTTAGTATATATATAGAGATTCGGGAATGAATACGAATATTATAACACCTTGCACTTCAAAATCGGTCAAGCTATTTATTAGTGCATATATAATTGAATTAGGCTATTAATTAGTTTTCATCTGATACCCATATTGCGATAACACTAAAAAAACATAATTATGTTTTGACAGTTTACGTCCGCCATATTGGTTGTTTGTTGACGTCGCATAGCCTATGACACTCGGGTTAAAATCAGCCAAGCCGTTTAGGCTACAGAAGGTCACAATGGAACAGAAATGCCCAACAAAGTGAAAAAACATTACCCCCCTTTTTGCCAGTCGGGTAAAAACATATATTTTATGAAATTGTAAATATATTATGACTACGTCAATATGTATATTATATATCTGATTTGTAGAACCATATTTACTAGCCACAGTTTAACACTGTATGGGTTATATGAAGACAGAATTCAATATTATGTAAAGTAAGTACATATTTTATTTACTCAAATGTCTCGATATGTGAGCAAAGTCTTATTAAGTATAATAATATATTAAAGAACAAATCTTATGAGACAGGTAATGCTACCGTGACTTACATAGATTCTAAGCTTCAGGGTGCCTAGTGCGAGTTTTTTTACGAATTCACGGCGTAAAAGTAAACGCAGATTTGTATGGTATTGAAATCACTCCATCTGGTGGTTACTTTAGGAAACATTTGTTCTGAGTGTGAGTTTTTCCTCTATGTTGTGTATTTTTTACGTGCCGAAACCGTTTTTGCACGTTTAGCGTTGGTGCACGTGATTGGTTAACTCCAAACTGCGTCAACAATTGTGCGAGTGCGAGTTACATATTTTGACAGTTTATGAAGTAAAGTAAGCAAACGTGAGAAATACGCGATCGAAAAGTTTTCACCTTGATTTTTATAGTGACAAGTGACATATTGAAAAAAAGTAAATAATATTAATATTGTAATTATTGTCGTAATTATATTATAAACATTGTATTAGTTGCCTAGGCACATATAAAATATATCTACCTGATTTTAATATAATAATATAATATAATATATTCTACCACATTCACACAGCGCCATCTAGTCCCAAAGTAAGCAATTATATTTGCTTGTGTTATGGGTACTAAACAACTGGTTTACTACTTAAATGCATTTTTTTTTTGGAAATACATACATATTATAGATAAATTACACCCAGACACAGAACAAACCTTGATGCTCATCACACAAAGATTTGTCCTGGGTGCGGATCGAACCCACGACCTCCGGCTTAGCAGTCAGGGTCACTAACCACTAGACCAACAGGCCAGTCTATATTTATTGTTTATATTGTTTAAGTTAATATGGGAAATAAAAACCAATAAGGAACTCATTTTGAACCAGCCTTTTATTTTAATCAGACCTAATACATTATTATGTCTACATTGCTTGAAACTATTATAATCTGTCAGTACTTCCATCATCCACAGCCTATTTTGCTCTCTACGCTGCTGCAGTTAGATATTTCTCCAATAATCTTCAGCTTTATCTGTAACAAATATACATATGGATTGTGTTTAAATTGTTAGACATTTCAAACACGTTGGAAACTGAGACCCCCATAGATTTACCTTTTTACCCGACTGCAAAAAAGGAGGGTAATGTTTTTATCTACTGTGATTGCACGTCTACAACAATTCTATAAAATATTGCTGACTGGCAGACGAATTATTGCTTAGCATTCTAATAGACTTTATTTGATATGAGTAAATGCTGTCCATATAAATTTAATCTCTTTAGCATCATTATAACCCTCTAGACAATGACCTACGATGCATGATTGCATATTTCGGCAAAAAAATGTGAGCATTAAGTATAACATCAATACATACCTTGTCATATTCATTTCGAAGTTCCATCATGATTTTTTCATATATTAAGTGTGGCTCTCTTCACAGTCAATGATGTTGGACCACCTACTATTTGCATTGTAGACTGGTTTACTGATATTTCCATGTGCAAGAAGTAATTTTACAAAATAATATAACTTTCACAAAACAAAAATACATAAGTAACACTAGTAACTTGTTTACTACAAGTGTTCCATAAATTATATTAGGTACTTTTCTTCCTTTCTTATAAGTTTGTATAAATTAAAATTCAATGAAATATAAAGCAAGAGGTTGTTAGGACACGACATGTGTCAAAATATAAACAAACACGATATAACTACGATAAATTCGAGTGACAAGTTATTCTATTAAACCGCCTTATAAAATATCATTTTAGATTTGTTTGGGTAATCTCAAGACGTAAATGTCGTACCAACGCTACAAAAATAACATACCGTTGTCACGGTGAATAAACGGGGTTCGGAAAGTTAGGTTCGGTAAAACCCACACTCGCTTATTGTCGAAGCTCGAAGCGTTTATTGTTTGCTCGGTTTTCACGATGGTAAAAGTCATTCGATTTATATAATAAAACTCGCACTAGGCACCCAGATTCGTTATATATATACATATAAGTATGAGTTAGTAAAAGTCACCTGTATACTTAATAAGCAGCAATAATATGTCCACATGAAGCAATAGTACAACAGTGTGCGTGTGTGTGTGTAAGACAAGGGTACTTGGCTTGTGCTGCCTAGACTGCGAGGCACCATCGCGACGTCCTCAGCTCGGCGCGCGGCGCGCGGCGGCGCCATCAACACACGCCAGATTATATAGAACGATTTTTTTTGTGACCCATTTCTTGATAGTTTGCCATTTTCTTATGTAACTAACAAGTTAACTATAACAATTATATAAGTTGAATTAGAGATCTCTTTGTTTTTAATCATAATTTTACATCATCAGCATAAACCTATTGATTGTCACCGTTTAATAAAGTCCAAGGTAATTCTGGGATTATATTCAACGTAATTAAATTACGTAATCACATTAGATGGTACCCTGTGTTGGTCCAGGAATTTAACAAACTCAGCACTGTTAGGTGTTATTAGAAGGATATTTCAATAAATAGGGCAACATCAGCAAATAAGTCCTGTAAGCAAACGACGATTCCTTAGAACATCGATCCGAAGCTTTAATACATTTATTTGCTCCAGTAATGAGAGCTCGCAATTATTAATAAGCTTTCCGCGTTTTACATTCAATGTACTGATTGAAAGAAAGAAAGAAAGAAAATCTATTTATTCTCAGACTAAATGTACATATTACAGCACAAACGTAAACTATAAGACATAAAAAAAAAGTCTGAAAAACGGCCCTGTCTCAGCATAATGCTACAACATAAATGTTGTAGCGCTGGTTTTCAGACAGAGCCGGAGCATGCCACTAAAAAAATAAAAATAAAAATCAAATTAAAAAAAAAAAAAAACTAAATTAATAAACATAACTATTAAAATAACAACACAAAAATCACAGGAGTACAACTTACATGCTAAAGTATATAAAACAATTATACATAATAATGAGGAATCAGATCAATTATACGAGTAGGTTCAACAAAATAAATATATCATAAAAATAAAAAACAATTTAAAAACTTAAAAGACCTGTGTTTATATGCGCCTTTTCGTGGATGCGGTTATGCGTCAAAACTGTCAGCTGTCATGTGATAAATGACAGTTAGTTGCGACACATCACCGCCACGTATTTGCCACGTAGCGTGCAGGTAATGGGTAAAAAAGATAAAATTACAAAAAATAAAATAAAACACAAATACTTACAAAATACAAGATGTCACAAACTCATACACAAGAACCGGATTTCCGACCGATATCCGGTTCTTGTGTATGAGGCATTTAGACATTTTATCATGTACAAACTCATTAATTGTATAATACCCCTTACGAATAAGATGATCTTTAACAATGGTTTTGAATTTAAGTAAGGGTAAATTCATAATGTCTTCGAGAATTTTGTTACAAAATCGTACACCGAGTCCCTCAAAAGAATTATGAACTTTATGTAAACGGTGATATGTGCTTACTTACTTATGCTTACTTCTAGTGTTAACGCAATGAATGTCACTATTCTTGGTATATAGATGAATATTTTGTTTGACACGAGTTTGTATATTTTTCAAGTTAAGATTGTTGGTTCAAGCTTGAGTCGAGTTGGTATTTACCCTAAAATTATAGTTGTATGTGGGTCGAACTACGTCAGAACATCGGTGTGAAAGGTCAAAACTACCCTTTCTCACTAAATTTATTATTGTTTCAACCTTTAAATTCACTAACATATAAAATGTATATATATTATACATACATCGATCTGGCATACAGTATTGCCCAAATGGGAGCAAATCTATTTTTAAGTCTGTCTGACTTGCATTTTATGATGAAGAGACAATTTGAATCTCTTACGGTAGTGTATTTTTAGCGTTATTATTTATTTATATTCAGTAGGAGTTACTATTGAATTAAAATAGGTTTTTTGCTAATGTATTGACAAATTATAAGCTATCTTAGTACGAGTTATACCGTGTGGAGTTTCAACTTACAGTATATACTCGGCACAGTACTAATAACGAGGAAACTATTTCAAGCTCGATGTCTGTATGACACCACGAGTTGCTTGGCGTATTGAGTGCGTGTGCAGTGGCGGGGCCCGCGGCGCGGAGAGTATTCAACTGTTTCGCAAGAGGTTCTGGGTTCAATCTCCGAGCCGATCAAAAATTTTATTGGATTGTTCCATCGCCATCGTGACATTATCAATATTATTCTGTATTTGTTGCTCTGTAGCAATAGCAGCTAGCAGTATGCTCAAACCTCCTGGCACAACTGGCGAAATGTAGGCGAGGCCGCGAGGTGACCCTTTACTTAGTCCTTCAGGGAAAAAATGGTATGGATTTTTGGACAAGCGATTCGTTTGTAACACATTTCCTATTGAAGATACATTAACACTCAACAGCTGCAGACGACGCGCCGCAGCGCAGCGCAGGACGTCCCACGCGGTGGCCAGGTGCTCTGTTATTCTACCTAACTATTAAATTTCGTTCATGAAAACCTGCTTAGATATATAATGTGTACTCAAATTTGACAGTTCGGAGTTCGTTTCCAAAGGCTTCGATGGTAAAGGAAACTGGAATCGTGTTAGCGACTTTGTGAACAAAGTAGATACAGTGCTTCAGTGCTGACTCATTAGTAGATAATTATGTGTGTGCATAACAGATACCCAGTCTAACTGAATGAACGAACAAGATTTAGTGATATTGCTGACTGTACGTATCTCTTCCAATAACTAAGACGGAAATTCTCAAATAACTACGTATTATTCTGCTTACTGTACTTGTTAGTCAAGAGGCTCTCCTTACAACAGAAGAATTGCCTCCTGTTACTATCTAAAAAGTCAAAACCTATAGAGGACTTCCCGTTGACCTAGAACATGAAATTTGGCAATAAGCAGTATCAAGTTATAGTTTATATCACTGAATTAAATTATTATTAGTACTACGTATACAATTGGAAGTGGTATAAAATTATAAGCCTAACAAATTAGGGAAAGAGTGAGAGTTTTTTCCAGACCGACGTTACATAAAAATAGTGCACCTTTATATATTAAGTATAATATTTATTCTAACTTATAGTTATCCCGTTACACACAAAAAAAACATTGCATAATGGTAGCGAGTTTTAATGACAACGCTCGCATTATAAGTAACAAGCTCTGTGTCGTGGAGGACTCTACAAATATACAATTAATGGACATAAATGAAAACAAAAAATAAAAAATGAGAAGAGGACACATAATAGCGATAGATGTGCGGGAAAATTTCAACAAGTTGTATGTAGGCTCCTAGAGGGCAGTACTTGTCGCTCCTCGTGAACAGACATAGCGAGTTGTATGTAGTACCTACTGCCAACGAGGCAACTCGCGATATCCTACATATATAAAACTCGTCGTGTAAGCATAATTAATGTTCTGCAGTGCGCTTCTGCAACTTCAAGCTTTTTGTACTTCTCAACTAAAACAATACGTTTCTGTTGGATGATTTTTTTTCTAGCCTTTTCTGCGGTAGATAATGTTTCGCATAGACAAAAAAAGGTTATTTAAAATTAATAGGAAAATCTAGGAACACCATTGCATGACGACTTATTACCCGAATAGTTAGACAGTGGTGCTTCACGCTTACATATCGTCAGCGAGTTCCATATTATTATGATAGGTGTACGATTTTTTAACAAAATTCCCGAAGACATTATGAATTTACCCTTACTTAAATTCAAAACCGTTATTAAAGATCATCTTATTCGTAAGGGGTATTATACAATTAATGAGTTTTTAGGTGATAAAATGTCTTGGGAATAATGTTATCTTTGATTTGATTTATCTTGTTTGTGTAGAATGACACTTGTGACGTGGGGGCACGTTGTGAATATTTATGTCAGTTTTCTCTTGCATTTCCTTGATTTTTTTTTTTTGTGTATCATTTTTTTTTAAGTTATGTTTTTACAAAATTAAAACCATATTTATTCACAGACTGTCCCTAATGGCTGCATAGCAATGTGTAAAGTGATGCAACCACAGAGCCTTACTTTTTACTTTCTGTTTAACCTAGATGAATAAACGAGATTTCATTTCATTTCATTTCATTTCATTTCAGGGTCAGCCTGTTGTCAAAACTTTGACCCAGAGCGCTTTGACTGCAGTGTTACGCACTCTTCCAGCGCCACAGGGGCCTTCTAGAAACGAGATCATGTTAATAATGCTGTACATAATAAATTCAAATATACTAACTTAGTTTATGTTTCTGTTTAATATAATTAGTTAATTGTATTCATTCAGACTCTTGGATATAAATCTATTTGTGTTTTAAATGAAAGCTCCGAAATGGTTGTATTTCAGTTTTAATTCTTTAACCCGTTTTGTCAATATTGTGATAGCTGAAGGTTTGTTGTAGAAGAACGGACCGCACTCTATTAAGTACCTAGACATTGATCTTTGAGGACACCGACAAACATAATAACTTCGTTGTATCATGTTGTTCTGTTATGTTCACTGGATCTGACCGTCGGCGTCGGGAGGAGTAGCCAGTAGGGGCTCAGGGCAACCTGCACGTTTACTATGTCATAAAAGTGTTCCATGATTCTATGAGAAAAAGCTAAGCACTATCTTATAAATAAGATGCAGTGTTTACTAAACCGCCTCAACTCAATTAATTTTTGAAAGATATAAATATGAATGGTAGCCATTTACCAAGTTGGTTCCGCTTGTTGGAACAAATACGTGTAACGAATGAAAGAAACATGAAACCATGGATACGTTACACTTATTTAAGTTTATATTCAATACAAGTAGAATTTCGAGACGAACGCTTCGTATAATAAATACATTCAATAGTAGGTACATATATTAAACCTATATTTTTATTATTGGAAAAATAAAATCGTGGCAATTTTTCAGTATTTGTGGAGCTTCGTTCTACTTTTGAATTTCATAAATAGAACGGATATAAACTGTGTTGAGGAAGTGACGTGGTGCACTTCGCAATGTACAATGCAGTGGTAGGTTTATTATGTTCACGTCACGCTATCAGCAAGAAGTTCTCACGAATGTTCAGTGAGTACGCATACGTTTTAATCGATTTTGTCCTCATGGCTACTACTGAACGACAATAGTGAAATTATCCTACATTTAATGTTTATTTTAAAATTGTAATGTGTTTGTGTAATAATTGTTGGCTAACATATGGAAATAAATAAATAAAATAATATTTTTTTGGAGATCTAATTTGCACACAGTTTGTCAATTATAGCGGAGACGCACACTACGAGTATATTTAATATAACTAATATTTAGTTATTTTCCGATAAGACCAGAGAGAGTTAACACGCAGGACTAATACCGGCACCTACTTACCGCACTTTGGTGCAACGATATAAACATAGCCTACTTCTAATTTCAGGTTAAAAACCGGTCAAGTGCAAGTTGGACTCGCAAACTGAGGGTTCCGTACGAACATGCAATTTTCTTACAATTTTTTTGTGATTACGTACCAAGCAGCGTCTTAAATTTTTAAAGTTATTGGTAGGTAACAGGATAGCTATAAGTTAGAAGAAATATTCACGTATACGTAGGTAGGTGCAAAATCACTATATAACGTCAGTCTGGCATAAACTGTAGCTATGAGACCAGGCGTCTCATTAGATAACCCCTCAAATATATTTGAGTGATACAACGACACGAGTGTCATGAGTACGGTATTCGGATATTTTCCTTTACTTCTGCAACTTGATATTGCTTTTCGCCAAATTTCATGATTCTAGGTCAACGGGAAGTAACATACAGGTTTTGACTTTTTTGATCGACAATATATTCGACAAATAATTAAGTTTAAAACTATAACCGACTACGTAAAAAGGGGTCTAAAAAGCAAACATAACATAACCACCCACTGTAGATATATCTATATTTTTAATGTTCTTTACATGAACGAAAAGGATTAATATATCATATTTCTGTAGATTCCTTAATCCACTATGACATGTAGAGGGTGCGGTGCAACACGGCCGGGCGCACAGCCGCTTAGTGTACGGGGCACGTACCCTGCGGGACCTGGAGTGCACGGGGGGGGGAGCCTACAGGCCTGATCCGGACGTGTACCATCTTAACAAATGGTGGGACTGAGAATATTTTCTGTGAAATATCAAAAAATACTCGTAACAGTGTCTATACTTACGTTAGATCTTGTTGTCCAAATAAACAAGAAATGATAAAAAGCAGTTAGGTGTTATTTTGTTCGTTTTCGATTGTCTCCAAATTGATTTTGCTGCGGAGAGGAGAGGAGATGTTATACAGATACAGATAATTTAATTTAAATTTGGCATTATTTGACATCACGCGTTTTTCTCTGTAAGGTTGAATCATACAGAGTTGAATCACAACCACATCTCGCCAGGTACGTCTGATGCATGTGATAAGGGGAGAAAGAGCCTATGATCACTAACTGATTTTAAAAATATCAAACCGAAATACCAAATACCGTTTTATGCGAACCGGGTATCGAACCCGAGACCGCTTGCGCAGTACACGACACACCTACTGTACCGACGCAATTATTAACCTCATCAACAACTTGAGTCCCATTGCTGCATATAGACGTCTACTTACAAGAAGAGAATACAGATAGCCTTCTCTAACACGTTGGCCAAACGGTTTGGGACACGGTTCTATTTCGAGTAATAGCTGTTGCTCGAGACTTCGCTCTCGTGGATTTTTGTTTGATCACTACCTAGACCCTATTAGTCGTAGTGTGATGTTATATAGCCTGCCTCAATAAATGTGTTATCCAAACCAAATATTTTTTCAGTTCGGTTCAGTCCTTCCTGAGCAACAAACAAACAAACTCAAACAAATATAGATTTCATATCCTACACACGTAGATTATTTATTTTCTTAGTCGTGGTGATGTGAAAGAGTGTGAGTGTAGGACATCCACTGCTGGACATGGGCCTCTCCAACATAATCATGTCCCACAGGACCGGTTGTATGGCTTACTAGTGTTCGGATCAGATCACCTATATAAATAAGGGGGTGATTCGGGCACAAGAACCCCCCCCCCGCCATTTACGTGCCCGCTTCCGAGTGATGCGGTGGCCTAATCTCTGCCATGCTATGGGATAACAACTTCATACATTCTGACACTTATTTTACACACGTGTAAAAAGATAAGTGCAAATATCCTGGTTGCAGGTTTTGAAGTGGCGGATGTCGCGTAGCGCGGGCCGGTCCTAGTACATGGTGAATGATGTTCCTCTGTCAACTATTTTGCTCAAGGAGGGGGACTCCTTGGGCAAAATAGTTGTGATGTTATGTAAGTATTAAAATATATTAATTATTCATACGAGCTCGCAAGTACAAACACAACACAATGATACACTGATCTTGATAAGTATCTGTGACGTAAGCTGTCTCAAAAGCTATTATATTATATAGATTTATTTAGGCAAATGAGAGTTTAGGAAGGATTTGTCGAGACGAGAGGGGTGAAACGAAGCGGGAGGGAGAGGCGATGTGATAATTAAGACCCTCTGGTCTTGTCGTTACGGAGGCTTTCCGTTTAATGTAACGTCTCAGACGGGGCAATTAGACTGAAGAATCTGTTTCTATATTATAATTATACTATACCGTCGAGTGTCTATTAGAAATATCTATTAAATGTCGATACATGTAATAGATGCTAAAATGCCTGTGACACACAGACGGACGGAAGAACGGACATGACAAAACTATAAGGGTTACATTTTGCCATTTTGGCTATGGAACCCTAAAAAGAGGATCCCACTACACACCCTCGGCTTATCAACCCCAACTATCGAAATAGAAAAGGGTTGGTAATACCAAACTCCTCTGCACATGGTCAGAGTTTCAATCAGTAAAAATAAATACTATTTGATAACCTAACTAGCAAAGTGTTTCTGTAGGAGAATATAGTCTTTACAGCTCACTGGAATAAATACGGAATTGTCGTGCTGCCATTATGGAACCTATTTATATCCAAGGCCTGCAAAATGGATAGCGATTTGTTAGTGAGGCACTTCTGCCTATACCTTGGAGCAAGAAGGCGTGATGCTATGCTATGTTTATTTATTTGGCTCACAAAACAAATTACAAACACAGTAAGGTTAACAGAACAATAGGTATCATGTAAAACTAGATTGTAACTCTAAATATGTGTGCACAGAATGTTCCAAATAGAGTATTGGTTAGTTGTGTGTTAGTTGTTAAAATTTGACAAATTATAAAGCTTAAGACCTAGTGTGTGAGTGAGTTAGTACTAAATTTATTTATAAAAATGATAAACAAAAAGGCTTACTTAATAATTTTTCTAGAGCTAGAGCCATGGAAGCCTAAAATGCCACGGACTTGGGACTTAAAATGACTGAGACTACTTGTAAATACATCAACGGAGGGGTGATTGGATACCATATCATTGTACGATCGACACATTCTAGTAACAGGATTATAAAAAGAAGTATTATTTTTGAAAATTTGAAGAGTTTTGGCGAAGGATTTCGAGATTTGTAGTGAGTTATAAAGTTAAGGGTTGAAAGTAAGCTAGGAGAGTCTATTTGCGAATGAACTATTTTATATAGATAAATTAACTCTGTGCATTGTCTGCGAGTTGACAAGGAGTTTAATTGGAATTTGCTTAGTTTACTAGTATATGACCTGTATTCACGACCGAGGTGTGATCTATAAGATAATATTATTCAGGAATTTCTTTTGGACTCTTTCGATACTGTCGTCATGTACTGCATAATATGGTGACCAGATTACTGAACCATATTCGAGTACAGATCTGACTATCGCACAGTATAGACAGATAAGACTACGTTGATCCTTAAACTGTTTCGTTGAACGTGCTATGAAGCCTAAAAGCTGTGTACATTTTGATGTTATATGCTATATGCCCGCTACATATTCAAAGTGGGGGCGAAACGTTAGCTTTTCGTCGAAGAAAACCCCTAGATTCTTGATAACAGACTTTCGTTGTAACAGTTTATTTTCAATCATGTAAGGAAATAAAGCGCTTTGTTTGATTCCTGCGAAAGAGATGATGAGACATTTATCGATATTTAAAAACATTTGATTAGAGGAACACCAGTCAGGCAGTCGTTTGTATCTTTGATGGTGGTAAATATTTTAAGGTCGTCAGCATATAGTAAACAGGGACAGGTAATATTTGCGATAAGGTCGTTAATAAATATCACGAAAAGTAAAGGGCCTAAATGGGAACCCTGCGGAATTCCGGAAGTGACAATTAAGGGTGTAAAAAGATGACCCTTAATACTGATTAATTGACTCCTGTTAAATAAATATGATTCAATCCATCGCAGAAGACTACCGTGGATACCATAGGCTTCCAGTTTACGAACAAGCAGGCAATGATTAACCTTATCAAAGGCTTTAGAAAAGTCAGTGTAGATGTTGCATTTATAAGGCGCTTAGGTACTTGCAACGTGTCCCTACACGTTGTAATGGCAAGTCCTCAATATTTTCAATACAAAATATTGAGTATTGAGTGTTAACATTGAAAATAGTGAGTAATGTATTGTGTATTCAAACGGATTGCCTTTGTCAGACTTCAGTAAGAAACCTTCAAAGTTTCTTTACAATAATAAATTTGATTAATACAGCAGCCCAAACTGCTCGACACAATTGTTCAACTAATTACATAATCAATACACGTTAAATTGCTTAATTAACATATATGTGTACGAACCTACACCTTATGCTCCAGAGGATGTATGCCGGAGAGATGTTTATGTCAAAAAAGCAAATTCTTTATTTCGTATAGCTCACATATATGATACTTTTGTAAAAAAAGGTGTCTGCAAATTTGCCTACGGCCACTTCACTGACAAGGATAGCCATAGATTAGATTGGTGAAATACTTTAACCTTAGAGGAAACCATGAAACAACAATAACCTAAAGTGTGTTGTGAAACTCATCAGCCTCGTCTAAGTGATACACGGGAAAAGTACTGGGTTGAAAAGTTAATCCAAGACTTATTAGGGTGTGCAGTTTTACCAAAATCAAATCAGTTTTAGCGTGAAAGACCCCACATACTATTTTTACTCACGTAACCCACAGGAACGCGTTATAACTCAATATAACAGATTTTTTCTAACATAACTTTTTATTATTACTAGGTACCTATATACACTTATGTACATATATCTATATCTATACTAATATTATAACGAGGAAAGTTTTGAATTTTAGATTTGATTTGAATTTCTTGTAACGAATAAACTTAAAAACTACTGGACCGGTTTCAAAAATTCTTTTGCCGTTAGAAAGCTACATTGTCTCTGAGTAACATAGGCTATATAACACCACGCTACGGCCAATAGGAGCTGAGCAGTGACCAAATAAAAAACGATAGAAGTGGAGTCCCTCACGACTTCTAGTCATGTTACTTATATGTAGTTTTCTTTTTTTAGGTTAGGGGAAGCCTTATACTCCCAACTACCCCTGTTTGTTTGCTTTCCGTGGCAACCTGTAATTAAGGCAGCACCATCACTTGTATAAAACTGACTTTATGTTTCTTAGCTTTTAAGGTGTATGTTCATGTTGTTGTCCTAATAAATAAACTCTATTTATATAGTTTCATCAAATTGTATTTAGCCATTTCTGTACAGATAAGTAGCAAACATCTATAGTTGTATCACAAACATTAATATAATATAATATGAGTAGGTTATAAGTAGTGAGTACCAAGACATGAAGCGGGTCAGCCGCCTAGCCGCCCCGCACAGTGCGTATGTTTCCACGTTTATAATGTCATGTAGCAATCGATGTAGTAGGAGCACGTGCGTCGGCCAGTAGCTGGCTATCGATCGTTGCGGCCCCACACAACGCTAATTAGTTCAAATTTTTATTTTGTTATACATTTGTTAGTCTCACAATACAGCTTCGCACGATATTGAACTGTTGTGCTGTGCTCAATACGGTTCCACGGAGTTGTTACTTATTTTTAAGTATTGCCTCCATTCTATCTAACAAGACAGTAAAACGAAGTAATGCTATAATTGAATTATCCCATCTGTCACTGACTCTTGTAAGCCAGAATAAAATTTACAAATGTAACCCTTACAAAACACCCGACAGTCTTCGGAAAAGACTAACCTAGTCTTGAAACACGTAACGAATTTAATCAGAACAGAAGTAATACGCAGGAATTAGTAAGAAATTATAAAGTTTCCTTCACAGAAAAGCCAAAAACGAATCAGAATTAGAGAAAGCACGAACGCTACACAATTAATGTTTGTGAGATGTAATATGCAGCTAAATGTGATTCCAGTAATACTTATGGTAGGCTTCAGATTGATATAATCATCATCATCATCAATCGAGTTTGTTGATGTACACTGCAACACATACATGTATTTCTTACAATATGTGCTGTTCTAGAACGATCTGACGACTGTAAAGGAGATAAAGAAAAAAAGAGAGAAAGTAGATAAAAAGAGTAATCAACACAACACATCACAAAAGGAAATGTACGGTAAAAGCTATTTGCAGCTGAAGGACTATTGTCGCGACAGCGGCGGCGCTATATTTAACTAAACTTGCTAAAGTCCAGATATAAATAGAACGTTAAGCTTCATACATCTCTCTATCCCATTGAACTTTAGATTAACGGTGTGAGGAAGCGCCAGTCACGTTTCATCTGCCACCTGAGAGTATAAAGAGATCGAACTTTTGTTGAATCATCGACAATAGAGAATGTCTTAAAGTGAGTTACTCGTTAACTTATTCAAGACTGTTTGATCATGTAAATTTGTAATTTAGCTTCAAATTTTAAATGAATGGAACGGTCCCGATATTAATCAATTAGAAGTTAAACTTCTATCGCTTACTTGTTCACGAGATCTTAATAGACTTGTCTATTGAAGTTCTTTATAATTAAAATGGTTTAGTAATTTTTTTATTGGTGCGTGAGATTACAATTATGTATTTAAATATAAGCACCATTCTAGAACAATGAAGTAGGTAATTCAAAACTACTAGCCACTGAAAAGTTCCACCATCTATCTTGTGAACCCATCATCAGATCAGCTCCAAAACATCAAATTAAAGTACGTTTGTCCAAATTACATGATTATAATTATCAAGTTTCAGTTAGTCACAAAAAAATGGTTATATTATTATTTTATATATATATTTGACTGTCACCGTGGCGCAGTGGTTCAGGTGGTCGCCTCGCCACTACATCGCATCGCCGTGCTGGGTGACGTGGGTTCGATTCCCACGCGAGACAAATATTTGTGTGATTCATAGATATTTATTTCTAGTCTGGGTGTACTTTGTGTCCGTTAGTTTCATTTTTGTAAAGCTCCCCGCGACACAGGGCTTGTTCCTTAGTGCGGGCGTTGTCTTTTTTAATATAATATAAAATTTAATATATAATATATTAAAGATTATAATTATTATTGTTAGCTACAAGTGAAGCTTATTAAAAACCGCTTGTATACCTACGTTTTGAATAAAACATAGGTATACAAGGAGGTTTTTTTTCAACGAAAATGATAAGTACACAGAGTGAAGTCTTACATCACGCCACGTACCTACACTCGTAACTCCTACTCTTGACTCTTAAGAACCGGATACCGGAAATCGCAGGCTTTAGTATGACTCCCTACAAACGTCCACTCGACTGCTATCCTTTATTTAAGGGCGACTCTTAATATATAATCTTCGCCAATATCTTTTGTCTTCCTCTAACTTGTGTCCGCTGGTTTAGTTAATAAACTTTTGGTTATCGTACGTCTTATTATAGAATTCAAATAAACTAATCTTCTAAAAAACACAAAAAATATTTTAATGAAAATGTTTGATTGATATCGGCTTGTAAGATAGGATAGTTTTGGAGCTGGGTAACATTTGTTAGTCAGAATTGTATAAATAATAATTAGTGTCTGAATGTGACTCTAAAGAGCTCCATAATTTTTCATTATTCATTTATTAACGAAATAGTATTTGGGTATGTGTTACTCCATAATGTACGAAGTTTCCTCAAAAACTTAAGTGTAGTTTTTGTGTGTAAAGTAACAAATATTCTAACATCCATTCTCACAATCATTTCCATTTAATTATATTAATTTAGAAGTTCATTGGATAAGAATTCGACCAAAATTGTGCAAGTCGGAACTCGAACTAATAATGTTGTTCGACAAAGGCAATGTATTTGTAGGGCAGCCGCTATTACGTTAGCGTGTTTCAAACGGAAGAACTAAGGAAGTGACGATTAGATTCGTTGAGCCATTTTCCGTTGATAATCGCTGGCGACAACCCATTAATGACGTACCGACTAATAGTCATTTATTTCAGTTTTGTAACAAGCGCCGATGTTCTACAACGTATAACTCACGGAACAGAAAAACAAGGAGGTGCTAAGTGGACGGGTACGCGCACAAGTAAGCGTAGTTACGCATACTCTACCTTAAATCGTCTCCAGTCATGTTTTACAGCGCGTCGAGTCAGTCTTCTTGTGACCTGCTTTGTTTTACATGATTAAAAAAGTCAAAAGTCAAATCTTTTTATTCATTTGGATCACATACATGATACTTATGAACGTCATACAAAGCCAAAAAAATATGTCAGTAAATTTGCATACGGCCAGTTCACTGACAAGGTTGAGCTCTGAGAAGAACTTGTTGAACTCTTTTTAATCGCCATAGTTGTTACAATTTTAATTGGTTACAGTTTGAAATATCACAGAAAGGTACTGAACCAAAACACCATACTAAATCAAATTCAATAAAATTTGGATATGAGAAAATAATAATAACATTAAAAAAAATTATCGAAATCTAAATTTCTCAAAAAAATAAGTTAACGATTGTCGAATGGTTTTTTACCTTTAACAATATATTTTGTATTGAAAATACCTTTAGGTTTCCCAACGACACTAATTAACTTATAGGTATCATATTATAAACGAGAAAGTTTGTGAGAGTTGTTTGTTACTCGTTCACCCTCAAACGTCTGGACCAATTTTGTAATAAAACTAGGTACAGATAAGTACGAGCTAGGACATACAAACTTTATAAATCAGTAGTTAGTACACATCTTATTGTTTCCTTCCTACCTACCTACTACCCATTATGTATACAGTTCGCTTCATTAGAACCAATATAGTCTGAGCAACCTATATATAACACGTTTGTAGTTTCTTGAACCCCCGCGTCTAATTGATAGGGTGCTTTATTATTATGCGAGGTTACACGTCAGCGTCACAGCTCAACGCATGTTTCAATGAAAGTTATGTAACAATATGTGGAGATATTTGTATTTTTTTTATAAAATCTATCCTTAATTATAGTTGTGTTAAAGTATTGTTCGCGTAATAAGGTGGGGCACGAACAAGAGGAGCAGCGAGCGAAGTTAATACTTTATAAGTAATGCCGCGCCGCGCCGCGCCGGGTTGTGTTGTGTCGGCGGGCTTGCGGGTTGGTGGATGGGCTGCTTTAGTATGTAGAGCCCTTTAAATAGAACCAACCTCCCACAGCTTGCCTGGCATGGTCCCGTGGGCAGTATCAGAAGTATCAAATAATAATGAATCAAATATTCACAAGAATTAGGAATCGAGAGGTTTCTTGTTAGACATGTTTCCCCAACGGTCGGTGCTTACAGCGCGGAAATTGTTTCTACATTATTTATTGGAAATATTTGCACAGATTTTTTCCATTATTGACGTTATTTTTTGCATTTTTTTTGTATCTTGGAGTCATCCTGCTGTTGGGCTCGACTTTCTCTTCACAAGAGAGGCATGCTGCCACACTAACTGTTACTATGCGGGTTACTATGACTTTATCCTTTATCTTGCTAATGTTAGTCGCGTATAATTCCTGAATAAAAATAAGAAACAGAACTTCTAACTTTTCAATAAAGTTATTTACAGTTGGTACCTGAAAATATGTTAGGTGAATGATATTTGAACGAATCGATTGCAAATATTCGTACAAATAAAATGTGTTGTGGAGGTCTGTGTCCGTCCGATAACGGACGTCCTACGGCTGATAAGATGTACAAATAGTAAATTAATTAAAAAGCAGTAATACTTTGGTGGAAGTGTGTCGTGAGCGGTAGCGCTAAGCCCCAAACAAATAGTGAAAGCTTTTGAGTCTAACCTTACAAGTAGGGATGCCTGATTATATAGTAATATACCAGTTCAAACTAGCTACGACATTTGGAATTTATACCTGTACTATTTACCCTTCAATTCCATGACTTTTTTTTTTAAAGACGGACTATTTCTTTTGTAAAACTTATTGAGACTTATAGTTGACTAGGTACTTTAACAGAGCCTTCTTTGAAGCAATCAAAAGTAACGCACACTTGAAATTGAAATACTTAAATTACGAATTACGAGCACAAAAATCACTCGCTGTGGCGTAAATCCAATAGTGCACTTAGTGGAATTGATATACCTATATGATAATGATGATCACGAGCATGTTATTATTATCTCAAACACATTATTTAGTGACATCCGCGGGCGGCTCGGCAACTCGTCGCGTCACTTGGTAGAAAGAAGCCTATGTCGCAGTCCAGCTCTTAGAAAAATTTCATGAATATAATATGTTGTCTAGTGTTGAAGATAACAAGCCAACACGAAAACTCACAAATATTATCTGTTTGTAATATTCGTACAATTAAACAGCAACTAAGTAATATAGTAGAAAACTAATTTTGTTGTGGGATATTATAATTGTCTGATCTGGGTGCCTAGTGCGAGTTTTATTATATAAATCGAATGACTTTTACCATCGTGAAAACCGAGCAAACAATAAACGCTTCGAGCTTCGACAATAAGCGAGTGTGGGTTTTACCGAACCTAACTTTTCGAACCCCGTTTATTCACCGTGACAACGGTATGTTATTTTTGTAGCGTTGGTACGACATTTACGTCTTGAGATTACCCAAACAAATCTAAAATGATATTTTATAAGGCGGTTTAATAGAATAACTTGTCACTCGAATTTATCGTAGTTATATCGTGTTTGTTTATATTTTGACACATGTCGTGTCCTAACAACCTCTTGCTTTATATTTCATTGTATTTTAATTTATACAAACTTAGAAGAAAGGAAGAAAAGTACCTAATATAATTTATGGAACACTTGTAGTAAACAAGTTACTAGTGTTACTTATGAATTTTTGTTTTGTGAAAGTTATATTATTTTGTAAAATTACTTCTTGCACATGGAAATATCAGTAAACCAGTCTACAATGCAAATAGTAGGTGGTCCAACATCATTGACTGTGAAGAGAGCCACACTTAATATATGAAAAAATCATGATGGAACTTCGAAATGAATATGACAAGGTATGTATTGATGTTATACTTAATGCTCACATTTTTTTGCCGAAATATGCAATCATGCATCGTAGGTCATTGTCTAGAGGGTTATAATGATGCTAAAGAGATTAAATTTATATGGACAGCATTTACTCATATCAAATAAAGTCTATTAGAATCATCATCATCATCATCATATCAGCCCAACGACGTCCACTGCTGAACATAGGCCTCACCTAATTTACGCCACTGCGAACGGTCCTGTGCCGCCAATTATTATTATTATTAGAATGCTAAGCAATAATTCGTCTGCCAGTCAACAATATTTTATAGAATTGTTGTAGACGTGCAATCACAGTAGATAAAAACATTACCCTCCTTTTTTGCAGTCGGGTAAAAAGGTAAATCTATGGGGGTCTCAGTTTCCAACGTGTTTGAAATGTCTAACAATTTAAACACAATCCATATGTATATTTGTTACAGATGAAGCTGAAGATTATTGGAGAAATATCTAACTGCAGCAGCGTAGAGAGCAAAATAGGCTGTGGATGATGGAAGTACTGACAGATTATAATAGTTTCAAGCAATGTAGACATAATAATGTATTAGGTCTGATTAAAATAAAAGGCTGGTTCAAAATGAGTTCCTTATTGGTTTTTATTTCCCATATTAACTTAAACAATATAAACAATAAATATAGACTGGCCTGTTGGTCTAGTGGTTAGTGACCCTGACTGCTAAGCCGGAGGTCGTGGGTTCGATCCGCACCCAGGACAAATCTTTGTGTGATGAGCATCAAGGTTTGTTCTGTGTCTGGGTGTAATTTATCTATAATATGTATGTATTTACAAAAAAAAATGCATTTAAGTAGTATATCATTTGTTTAGTACCCATAACACAAGCAAATATAATTGCTTACTTTGGGACTAGATGGCGCTGTGTGAATGTGGTAGAATATATTATATTATATTATTATATTAAAATCAGGTAGATATATTTTATATGTGCCTAGGCAACTAATACAATGTTTATAATATAATTACGACAATAATTACAATAGTAATATTATTTACTTTTTTGTCACTTGTCACTTTAAAAATCAAGGTGAAAACTTTTCGATCGCGTATTTCTCACGTTTGCTTACTTTACTTCATAAACTGTCAAAATATGTAACTCGCACTCGCACAATTGTTGACGCAGTTTGGAGTTAACCAATCACGTGCACCAACGCTAAACGTGCAAAAACGGTTTCGGCACGTAAAAAATACACTACATAGAGGAAAAACTCACACTCAGAACAAATGTTTCCTAAAGTAACCACCAGATGGAGTGATTTCAATACCATACAAATCTGCGTTTACTTTTACGCCGTGAATTCGTAAAAAAACTCGCACTAGGCACCCTGATACTACATAATTCGTAAACGCGCACCGCGCAGCAATACTCGGAACAGAAGTTGCCACTTTACAAGCTTTCACAATTTTTTATCTCGAATGTCTGTAGCGACAAGTGGCTGGTGAACAATCCATTTTTCAATTATTCTTCTGAATACAATGGAGAGGTTATGGTCGAGATACCGCCTGGTTGAGAGTCGAGACTCTCGTTGAGAGGTTCTCTCTTTAATATCATGGTGCTATAAAACACATCTTTTTGTGAGCAATAAAGAGCATAGTGCGTCTTATGACCTGGATTTCAACTTGGATGCGACAATGTACAACCAACAAACAGATACTCTCTACATATGTTCTTCCCGGATTGAGTTCTTACAATTTAAACGCAATGTCAGCGTCCGCATCGTTATAATTTACGAATAAAAATAGATTGACTACTCACTGAGACTTCATTACTTGTTGTTTAACTACCTACCTACCTTACCTTAGATGTTAAATTATATCTATACGATGTTACCTTTGAAAGTGTTGTTACACTAGTGAATGATCAATATTCATCGCCACGTAAACTTTACAGAATAAAAGATATAGGTTATTAATTTCATTAAGTTCTCATATTATTATTTGACTGGCCTGTTGGTCTAGTGGTTAGTGACCCTGACTGCTAAGCCGGAGGTCGTGGGTTCGATCCCCACCCAGGACAAATCTTTGTGTGATGAGCATAAAGGTTTGTTCTGTGTCTGGGTGTAATTTATCTATAATATGTATGTATTTACAAAAAAAAAAAAAATGTATTTAAGTAGTATATCAGTTATTTAGTACCCATAACACAAGCAAATATAATTGCTTACTTTGGGACTAGATGGCGCTGTGTGAATGTGGTAGAATATATTATATTCTTATTATATTATTATAATTATTTGTAGACCGCAAAAATATTTGTCTTCAACACAAAAATCAAACCCACTAGCTCAATGAGGTAGTAGGTGCTATGGTGTAGTGCTAATTTCTATAACATTCGGAAGTAACATAACGCCGAGTGACGTTCCAATATAGGTAGTAGGTAGGTACGTACCTAATACCTCTAGCAATTCAAATAATCTGCCGCTGCACTATAAGATAAGGTTGATTTATGCGTAGACGACGCCGAGATGGCTCGACGCAGACGGCTTGACGGCTCGACGAATTGACGGCCCGACGGACGGCTCGACGATCACGTCTGCGTTGTCAATCCATCCGTCCCGCTGACGTCACACATATTTTTCACATTTCCTTGGCTAATTGAATTTCTGGGTTTGAGCGATTATTTTGTTATACGATACTACGTTTTGTACATTAACTTAAGGAAAGCCATCTTGAAGTATTACTTACAATACGAGGTTAATTGATTTAGTTTAGACTTTAGAGTATGATGACTAGGTATAGAGTAGGCATTCTGGAATTATGTTCGTATGTTGTTTGTGTATTAGTAATTTCTATGACGGACGTGCTCCAAAGAACGAAATATTAAACCCATGGAAAGCGTTGAATAGAAACAAATTAACTGCTTCAACGTATTGACAAAATCTTGACCTATTTATTTAGGTACAAAGAGATGTTTGTCTCCAAGTAAAACTGGTGAAATGATAAATACCTAATACCTATCACAAATGCACCGATAATGTTTTATGCGTATTCTAAGTTTTAGTTTTTTACTTTGACGCATTATTTTTTTTTATTTGTGATAGAATATTATATTTTAATATATTTATATACTGGCTGATACACAACAGAAAGTTTTAAGTAATTAAACATTTATCAATTTAATTTTAGAAACGTGTGTGTTGCAGCCCTTAAACATTAAACTTACCTAAAAAAAATTTATTAAAAAGAATTGTAACTAAGTACTGGAAGAAAGTTTAAAGGTTTAATTTACGAGTTACGACATACCTACGTATAATATTGTTTTCCAATAGTTGCGAGGCACTAACACTTAATATCTAATCTTACCTTTACGGAGCCTTGATTGTGGTTAAAGGTCTGTCAAGAAACTGGAACTTACCTAGAAAGAAAAACAAATTAATCATTAGTACAAAATTTAAACACTGTACATAATAGTCTTATTAATTTATTAGGCACGTCAAGATTTTTATTTCAAATAATGACATTACCACCGTATTTTTATGTTATTCTCAGCCCACTTCATCCCACTGCTGGGCAAAGGCATCCTCCATGATTTCCATGCTTTTCCATTACCATGTAGGTACGTAGTTTTTAAAATCGATTTAACTGTCGGTATGCGTGTGGGTGGTCGCCTCACCACTAACATTGCAGTGTCGAAGGTCGTGGGTTTCATTATTTATCATACGAGACAATTAATTGTGTTAGGTATAGATATTGGTTTCGTTTTCGTGTAGTGACGGATTAAGAATACATAATGTCGCTACTCCATCTCAACCCGTGGGTGTCGTTAAAGGCAACTAAGGGCGTAAACTTGTAGTCAAGAGCACTGCGAGAAAAGGAAAATTCGAAACAAGCCCTATCTATACCAACCCGTCTGGCTAGCGTGGTATAGTAGGCTTAATTCTCTCCATATTCTTTGGAGGATACCCTTTCCCAGCAGTGGGACGTTTATGGGTTGAAATGATGATGATGATGTGGGAGTTCTTTCAATTCGTTAATAATATGTTTGTAAGTTCGACGTGATACAGGTCTTGTTCCCGAGCGCCGTCGCCGTCGTTCTCTTTTATTAAAGATACTACAAGCTGTGCCCATTGACTTCGTTCTACGTCGCACTCCGACCAAGATAACATGACCTCTCAGAACCATACACACGCTTTGCATTAAGAGGTCTTCTGTTCTTCAAGGTTTAAGGTTCGATTAATCCGTTTTAGGAATGTCTTCATCGCATTAGGGACCTCTCTACGTACGAGCGTGACAATTTACGGTTCCGATATTAAGTCCGTAAGCCTTTTAACCCTTTGTATTTTTTTGTTTATAGGTAGGTTAGGTTAGGTTTAGGTACATGTACGTAATAAAGACTTTGGGACGATTGCGCGATAGACCGACATGATACATTCTATTGTACAATTTATAAAATTGATATTAAATGAGTGGAATATTCGCTGGCGCAGTGGGCGAGTGAAGGTTGCTGCACAAGAGAACCAGAGTGCGATTCTCGGGTCAGGAAAAAAGGTTTTCCTGTCTGAAAATTCTCCGTATCATTCCGGAGTCTGGTGCCTGATATTATTGACTAGGCCCGGCTCGGTCCCTTATACATGGAACTAAACATAGCCCTTTTGGGGATAAAGGCGTAAAGCTGTATTATGTATGTCTATACAAAATGACAAAAAGTTTGAGCAATTGTTTGGTATAAGAAGATAGAAATAATGGTGTGTGAAGATAGAAATGTGTCAATGCAGGCGTGCATAGCGTACTGTCTCTAGACGCTTTTAAAAAGTTGTTGCGAGTGCATTGTGACGACTTGTAGTGGTTATTAAGTATGTATCGATTGTTTAGTAGTACGGAAGTAGGTATCATTTATCAGTAACTGTCGTAGTCTTACTTAGTAATAACGTATCGAACGTAGCTATATCATTAATATGACAAACCTGTCCAAATTCTATGAGTCACGCTAGCATGTTACCTTGTCCTCTGGTGTTTTACATAACAGCCAAACCCCTGAAGACCGGCAACCATGACATAACATTACCAGGACATCATATTCATCATACCTACATAAGTTAATAAAAGTAAGTTTAAAATACTACTATAAATACCTAAGCACCTACTTTAAAGTTCCCAAGTGAAAATTCTAGGATATCGACACCTCAACGCTATTAATAGTGAGTCTCTTTGTGCAATGTTGACGTCATCGAAGTAGGTTTTACTTTGGCAAGATGTACCAAAACGTTGGGTACCTACTGAACTAGTCGATATTATTGCTGCATACTATCAGCGACACCTAGTGGCAAGTAGCGGAACTAAAACTTTATAGAAATTGTTAGTGTCGTAACCGATAGAGCGCTTCGTAGAAATTTGTTCAACAAGTCACTAGAGTAAATTATTAGCCACAGCGCCATCTATGCAAGCGTTCCAAAACGTAGTGCCTGTTATTTTAGCGCCATCTACATACAATGTGAGTTGAACGCCATCTAGCAGTAAAATAGAGCTCGTCTGAAATATTAGTTCACTAGTTTTCACATAGAGAGCGCTGTTCTATGAATGAGACTCGTACTATATTTCTTTATTAGGCGGCGAAGAAAACTCCGCTTGACTGAATTTTCATTTACAGACTGGACGATGGAAAACACCCAGTTAATGGCAACAGGTTCACCCCTATAACCCCCCACAAGTTCTTAAAACACGCTCATTTGTACGTAGGTGCTTTTAGAATAGCTCAATCTTTTGAATAGTCTACGTTTATCTAGGACTACAGATAATGTAATTTAACAATCAATAGTCAGGCAGGTTTTTTTAAATTTAAATTTATCGACTCGCACACCTAGTGTCCTGTATGTTTATGTATAAATTTGGTAAAAGTAAAAAAGTAGTTGACAAAAGACACTGACTTGTCAGTGTAGTGGTCAAAAGAATGTGACTGGCGTACAAAGAGACGTAGATTTGATCACTCATATCTCCAAGTAGTTGTTCTGAGCCTGGGTCATGGGTGAACTTTGTATCGTTTGTTTCTATTGTAATATAGTTCCTCGTGACAAAACTTCTTCCACCTTTTAGTGCTAACCAAAAATAAGATATTTTGTGTTCGTATCATAGATGGGTTTTACAAAATGTTGGCATGCATATAATTTAAACGGTAGCTTCATAAATAGCCAAACATTACAGCATTGTTAATTCAATAGTTGGGTCTTCTGCTTATCGTGTCGACAGCAAATCGTTTTAAACTGCGTCAGCCCAAAATGGCTAAATAAATAAATGGGTTATCGATATTTAATATTGCGCTAAAATTATTTATGACCACCAAACGCAATGGTACCTATATATATTACTAGCTTTTGCCCGTGGCTTCGCTCGCGTGGATATAGTTTTATAGTTAGACGCTATTGGCATGGCAGAGCTTCTTCGACTTTCAGATCTTCGTCCGATAATCATTTTAACCAAAAAGCGAAAAATAAACTATCCAGGTAAGTAAGTGCCTTTCACTATAAGTAGGAAATAATAAAAAAAATAATTTAAATTTCCATATAGCACCCCATAGGCATCCCTGTCAATAATATTTAATAAAGAATGTTTCATTTTGGTTAAAGCATCAAAATATAATTTTTCTTAACTACCTATAACTTGAAAAACAAAGAATTGTCTATTTAATGTTTCACCCCCTGAACTCATCCCTATCAAAAATATTAAAAACAACATTATAAGTTCCTATCCCAATACTAATTTGCAAAACGTTAACTTCAAAACAAAGATCTTTTCATACAACGTTTCATCCCCAATTTCACCCTTCCAAAGCCATCCTTGTCGGAAATATTGATGAGGGTATTTTTTTATTTTGATAGCAGTAAATTTTCAAATCTATAAGTTAAAAAACAAAGAAGTTCCATACAATCGTTTTTATCCCTTTTCACCCCTTTAGGGGTCGAATTTTAAAAAACCCTTTCTTAGTACACCTCTAGACATTAGGACAAACACACCCTCCAAATTTCAAGTCACTACGACCAGCGGTTTAGGCTGTGCATTGTCTGTCAGTCAGTCAGTCAGTTAGTCAGTCAGTCAGTCAGTCAGTCAGGACAAAGCCTTTTATAACATGTGTGGATGGATTTTTAAACCTAATGTTTAAAGAAATTGGTAGTTTACCTATGTAGGTAAATAATTTAGGTTTGATCATGTTTTAGAACAACATAATATCGTGCCCACACAGAGATTATTAGTGTCGAAAGTAACGCATGTTTTGGTGTGTGACACTAGTATTTATATATATTTATGTGTGCGTCTATTTGGCACGAATTACATAAAGCCTTGCCAAACATCCTGTTGGCAATATTGGTTATGGAGTCAATTTCAAGCGAGCCAAGCCGATTGGATGGCGAAAGTATTCAATCGCTACAGAAACGTGAATTTCACAGGCTATCGATTAGTCTTTTTACCCGACTGCCAAAAAGGAGGGTAATGTTTTTCGCGCGTATGTATGTATGTGGACATTTCTGTTCCATTGTGACCTTCTGTAGCCTAAACGGCTTGGCTGATTTTAAAGTGTGAGGTGTCATTAGATTTATAATTTTCCCCCGAGTGGCATAGGCTTCGTAACGTCAACAAAAAAACCAATATGGCGGACGTAAACTGCCAAAACAGACTTTTTTAGTGCTATGATAATATATATAATATGGGTATCAGATGAAAGCTAATTAATAGCCTAGTTCTCTTGTAACCTAAACAGTTTAACTGATTTGTAAATGCAAGGTGTTGTTATAATATTCGTATTCATCCCCGAATCTCTATAGCTATACTAATATTATAAAGCCACACTTGGCCATTATCTGTAGGCTATATAACATCATGCTACAACGTGCGAGGTTTCACTGCCATCGTTCTTTATTTAGCCAACGATTTTGATAAAACATATATAAGAATGAAAGCTAGAAAACGTGCTTTCAAATAAAATAAATAAAAAAGTTAATTTAAAAACCTGACTGCCTAAAAAGGACTAAAAAGATGGAAATAAGTCACATTCATAATTAAATACCTAAATAGCACTATCGAAAATCACAAATTAATAATATACATAATAATTAATAATATTAACTGACGAAGGCTAGTTTTGGTAACGCAAGGCAGTCACTTGTTATTGAGGTAAACATCGAAACGACAACCGATTACTGATGGATAGGTAATGGTACAAGGAGTAACTAACGTACTTTGGTTATGGACAAAATATCAGGGTTCCGTGAAATAAATAAATATTATAGATAAGTGGTCGAGGCGAACGAAGTCGTGGGCACAGCTAGTATACCATAATAATATTATCAGTGAAAGTAACTAAGCTTTGTAATAAATAATACATTCGGAGAAACACTTGTCGAGCTGAAATGTTGAAAACAAATGTAATCTTACTTATGCCTAATATAAAGTTAGAATAGATAGATGGATATGTGGATAAATATTTGTTAGTAATAGGTGTTCTACACGGTTATAAACTTGCGTCCCAACAGTGACCTTGGTGGGAGCTTGGTTGCTATCCGCGTAGTTTGTATGAAATTTAGTTTACAACAGCCGGCTACACGGTTGGAATCTATCATATACACATATATCCATGTGACACTGCTTCACGCGAGAACGGCTGATACGATCTGTTCAAGAGTATAACCTGGAACAGCACATGGACTACTTTTGACCGACGCAGTACTCGGGTAGAGCCTACTTTGGAAACACGATACATTAAGATATATGTCACTCAGAATATTTAGGTACCATTCTTTCCACTTGGTGAACATTGTATATTAATGCTTGTGCGACAGTCCTGTCAGTTATCACAGCGCCATTTTCTTCATTTATTATTATCTATGCGAATCACAAACAACGGCCGGCTTTGAAAAGCTTTTGAACCTTTGCTCGATTTGAAGAAAAAATATATTTTATCATTATTTCAAGAAATAAATTATTAATAGAACAAAAAACCCGCTTCTTATTAAAAACTTGAAAGTAAGAAACAAGCCTACAAGAAGGTAATTTTACACAGCGACCATAACAGGCCAATCAAAATTCTAGATCGGCTCGATGCTTGTCAATGTTGTTCGACTACGATCAACGGTTTTCGCTCGATTTACAGTTTTGCCGTAAGTTTGTCCACAGCTTAGCTCTAATACTTTTAGTTCTATAGAGCTGTAATTGGGCGTGGATATATTTATTAGTCAAACCAAGAAAGTATTATGAAAACATCTTGAAAAAATATTATTTAAGCCTACCTCCTACAAGTCAAATGGGGATTTTTTATTTCTCTCACGTGTCCCGTAGTGTCGGGTATCGTTACATATAGGTCTTTAAAAAATATTATAAATATGCTAAAATCATTTTTTTATTTAGGGCTTTAGACTTCGCAAACATCCGGGGGTTTGAGTGTTTTTTGCGAACTTTGAAGCGTCTGGCTGAAAAAACCGACCCTTGAATGTGTCTGGGAGTTTGGTTATTGATTATTAACTTTATTATGTATAACATACTTGTATAAAAATCGTAACGTAATCTTAATAGTAACGTTACTAACAATTTTACGTACCTTTAGTGCCGGATACCTAAAACTTGTCCGTCGGCACAAGTTAGCGACAATGCATTTTGTCTACATTTTGTTTCTCAGAACATGAGTAACGTTGGGGTGCTCTGGGATCTCACTCTGTTAGTTTTATTTACATTAATGACAGCACTATGACAGGTCGGATAAGTTTCCTCTATTGTTTATAGTGTCATTTTTGACGATTTAGTGCTGCCACCTATAATAGTTCGTGCACGTTCCCTATATAAGAGCTTTAAGAACCATGGTTCGTATAAATCAGCTTGATTAATGCAAACAGTATTTTAGAGATCTAAAAATATGAACAGTTCCGAGTTTGAACATAATATAATAATGTTAAATATACAGGATGGAATTATTATTGTTTAAATTTAATTAAATTCGTAGTTAATAATTATCTCTGCTGTCATTTATTCACTAAAATAGGAAGAAAAACTATTTAGATAAGGAGATTGCGATATGCATGTGTTTGTTATGCAGGCCCATAACTGCGTGAGGTACTTGAATTACCACATAAGTAACGTAAGTTAGAATTTTATGGTTTAACCATGTTTGTTAGTAAGATTCGATCCTTATGATTGACCTTATTGATCAATGCCATAAAAGTACAGGATGTTAATTTTTTTAATTTTATCTGATTCGATTCCTGGGTGTGGCAAACGAATATTCAAAAAAAATTGTAGGTATGCAGTTTTGTTTATTTTTAAAAACAAAGAAATGTTTCCTTTGAGTAAAATGATCTATCTCTAGTATTCAGAGCACTTTCCCTCCAGGTGGCATTACAAAATTCTGCCTTGTATTTATAGTTAAAGAATGCAAAATTAAATGAACGCCAACGTGAATGCACGAGCAGAATAGATTTTCAGTAAATTATAGCACATGTTCTTATTGTGAGTAAACATTGCTCGTGTTACAATTCGGCGACTTCATTTATTATATCATAAAAGTGCTGTTTATCAGAGCGACTTTGAAACCAGTCCTAAGGATTTTCTTGTTGAAGGATGTTTCTACTCAATTGCAGAATTTACAAAATGTCTTTGAATGTAATTTTTTTATTGTTATTATTATATATATATTTGTATTTTTTTTTCTCAAACATTTCTATTAGGAATTTAATTTATTTTTTTATTACTACTATTTATTTATTACTAAAACACAAAAATTTAATTATTTTACTTTATTAGTAATACTAGCTGTTTTTGTGTTTTTGCCTTTAAAAAAAAGCGTTGATGCGCGCGCATCGATAAATTGTGACAAGTAAAAATTCCGCGCGCTATTTCTTTTCGCTGTATTTGTTTTTTTCTAAGAAAGTCCGAATTTTATTTATTTCCTCGCAAATATGTTATAAAACGTCGTATGACACGTGCGGTTTGATAATTACAGCCTCTGCTTTCTTGTAGCCCTCGCCTGCAGCTCGGGCTAGCAATATCGCCTCGGCTGTAATTATCAACTTACCGCACTTGTATCATAATGTACTATTACAAGCTAAAACTTAGCAAAGTTAAATTAATTATCTTGTAATGTTTGTACGGTTTCGGTCAAGTCTTACAAGTTGAATTGGACCCCTTTTTCGATTTCCGATTGAGCTGAATTTGCTGTCTTTGCATGCTTATGCTACATTATTATATGCTGTCAGATCTCATGATCTGATCTGTAGTAAAACTAGAGAACCCCATCGAGCTTGGACTCGTTTTATTTGATTCGTCTTCAAAAGGATTTTGATCTAGAGTAAAAGCAAATCAAATCTAAAAGCTTGTTTTAAAAATAAATGATTCCAAAAGTCACTAAGTTTTCTTTACAAATTCAGATCTGAATGAAATCCAATTCAGTCTTTTTAAGAGTTAACTTCAATATACTCCTTGAACTTTATTGAACTAAAAACTGGTAGCGTTCTCATCACGTTCAATACGAACTCAGATCAATGAGTAGGACAGGTAAAAGAAGTTGCCTATATTGAAAGAATTTAAATACAACATCACACCTTAGTTTCTCTAAGGGGTAGACAGATGTGTATGATATATATATTTCACTAGCTTTTTGTTCGCGATGTTCTAGATCGCACGGCCATAGGGCACAGGCTTATTGTTTTGTCTCGGATACAATAACCGAGTCCGGACTTATAACTCAAAATTTCACGAGAAAAACCTGACTTTCTCGATGGTCATAATCTACTGAACATAAGATACATCGCGACAATGTCTTCCGTAGATCGTAAATGCATTCATTTTGTAGCTTTGGTTCGGATTATGCTCTTTAAAATTAATACCTAATCATTGAGTCTCGTCGCAGCCATTGCGAAATTAAGTTATTGACAGTTTTAGGCTGCTATTCCACCAGAGCCAATAGAATCGCTTAATTTACCTTATATCGCTAAATTAAAGGATTCTATTGGTTCTTATAAAAAACCCAGACATCTTTGTTAGGATAAAAAAAGAGTTTGGCTGGAGTCCCAAAGACAAAAATACAACAACAATTCTGTTATTGCAATATTATACATAATTTTATCTGTCGATGCAGGCGTCGCCGTGGCCGTGGCCGTCGAAACGTTGCGTGCAGCGTGAAGGCGTGCAGGCTACAGAACTACAAGAGCGCATCTACATGTCATGTCTGGGACAAACGTTGGCCGCGTCCTTGAATAACAAAACATAGTAAGTAACATACAATTGGGACTAACGATTACAGTTATTCTCCTACATAAGATGTACACTTTTGTTGGCTTCCTATTTTACTATTGCCACAAGAGTGTTAATGAATAAATCAATAGGCGAAGAGGAAAGATTTGATTTAATTTGAACGACCTAGGATATATACGACTAGTTGAAATTGAGTTACAGATGGACCTACGCAGCTGTATTATATACGGTTGCGGTTACAGAGCTCTCGGGTTCGATCCCCGGGTCGGAACTAATATTTGTATAATTTACTAATGTATGTTTCGGAGCTTGAGTGTTTTTACCCGACTGACAGGAAGGGTATTTTTTTAGTTTTTCGCGCGTATCTTGTATGTTTGTAAATTTCTTTATTCCCACGTTTCTTCCAAACGGCTGGATAGATTTCGACAATAAGGTATCGTCAGATTCTTCTCAAAAACCCAAGTGTCCTTAGATAGGTATTATAAAGAAAAAAGACAAAACGACGGACAAAGCGCCAAATTGTAAGTAAGTCAATTTTTCGTAAGTAATTAAACGTATCGAGTAGGATATCAAAATAAAGGGAATCAAAAGGAGATTACATATATTCAAAAAGAGATTATACATAATTTAATGGTGGTAAAGAAGTTATTTTATTTTTTTACTAAACCTTTGAGACCAAAACTTTGAGTAGAGTATCAAATAAAGGCAATCAAATGGAGATTATAAAAATATACATATGTTATGTATTTAAATGGAATAAGGAATAATAATTACAACAATATTTCGGTCTTTTTAGTGCGTTGCTTATCTGTTGAGTTTTTGCAGTCGGGTTATTTTATTTTTTTAATTATATTTCCTTGTTCTATCTATAATATTATAATATAGTATCTATATACATAAATCAAATTGAAGTGTCTTTTTGTAATAATTATCAAAAGAACAGCTTTAGTGTATTCTACACTTTGCAAAATATTTGTCTATAGGTCTGTCTGTCCGTCTGTTTGTTTGAAGTGATCTTCCAAACTGCTGAACCGTTTTCCACGGGACTTTTTACTGGCGGATAGCTAAAGTCACAAGGAGTAACATAAGTTACTTTGATTTTGGAAAAAAATATATATCGATCCGTGAAAAAATACTATGAAATCGCACGCAAATACTTTTTTCTTTAATAACTACTTTTAGCTACATGGCGCTGTTTAAAAAGAAAAATATTATTTAAATGCGAAATAATTTACGATTGTAACCATTAGGTATTTGTCGTGTGACCAAAGGCGCGGGTTGCGACGACCTGTGTTCTCCTTGTGCTACAAAATATATCAAAAGGTACAGAATGGAAAATTCTTATATATTTACCGCTACCAAGTGAATGTAGGTGTTTACTTAATAAAACGCTGCATTTCCAAATTACATGGAAATTGTATGTCCTAATTTTATACAGAGTGTATACGACATTAAATGATAAGGCCAGTGTTAACCCTTATAAACATTTTCTACTAATCATTAAATCAATTTTTCGAAAAATTTAAAAATAATATAAAAACACATTTTTTTTCTTTCATGACGTTAAAAGTGCGGAACAGAGTAAGAGATATTAATATGAAAGAATCACAGATATTTAAATAAATTGAATGACGTAATGACAACATATGATCATCGTAAATACCTACCTGTTTAAAACTGTGAAATATTATTAATTAATATTTTCGTCTAAACTATTGCAAATAGGGTTACCAGATGTAAAAATCAAAAGACCGGAGAAAAGGCCTGATTTCCATGGAAAAGTCCTGAGATTTTATGCAGTTTGAGATTTTTTTAGAAAACAAAACAAGCAACTACTTTATCTCGACTTGATATTGACTGGCCTGTTGGTCTAGTGGTTAGTGACCCTGACAGCTACGCCGGAGGTCGTGGGTTCGATTCCCACCCAGGACAAATCTTTGTGTGATGAGCATAAAGGTTTGATCTGTGTCTGGGTGTAATTTATCTATAATATGCATGTATTTACAAAAAAAATATAATTTAATTAGTATATCAGTTAGTTAGTACCCGTAACACAAGCAGATATAATTGCTTAATTCTTTAAAGTTTTATATTTCGTAAATGGACCATTGAATCGAAAAATAATGTTAGTAACCCCCAAGTCATTTTAGAAGACCTATTCAACGATACCCCACACGATGGGGTAGACGACAAAAAAAAATATTCATCCCCACTTCACATGTATGGGAGCTACCCTAAAAAAATATTTTCCAAAATTTTATTTTACCCTTTGTCAACGTAATTGATATACACACTCCAAATAATAAATTACAGCTTTCTAGTACTAACGGTCTCTTAACAAAACCTCGGACAGACAGACAGACGGACATAACGAAACTATAAGGGTTCCTAGTCAGAACTACGGAACCCTAAAAAGATTATTTTAGTTGTAAACCAACTAAGATAATCTTTTTAGGGTTCCGTATTAACAACAGTAACATTTAATGTTTTATTGAAAATCCTGAGATATCACGAGATTTGCAAAATCCGGCCGCAATCCTGAGAAAAGTCGAAAATTCCTCAAATCTAAGGACAAATCCTGAGATATGGTAAACCCTAATTGCAACTAATTATTGATTTTTTTGTCAAAGCCTTCTAACATCATATGCTACACGTGGTTTCATTTAATGTCGTATCGTCGTATACACGCTGTATATGTAGGTAGACACAATATACAATTTCCGTCACGAAGTTTGTACACGTTAAACTTCAATACAAAATGAAATTTGGAACAACTAGTGGAACGGTATAGTATTATAGGTAACTACTGAAAGTTGAGGTATCATATTAATTGGTGGGGCAGAGACATTTAACTATACCAGGACCTGACTCCATTTATTCAGTAAGTTTTAATTAAAAGTTATCTACTTACCTTAACTACTCTAATCACAAGTCATTATTTAGGTATAAGTAAAACTGAGTATATTAACTACTAGCTGACCCGGCGAACTTTGTACCGCCATATATAAAGAAATAAAAAATATTAATAAAAAAAAAACCCAAATACTATCCTTGAACTTCAACGAAATTTAAAAAAAAGAATTGGCAAAATTGGTCCAGGCGTTGTTGAGTTATGCGCTTACCAACACATTTAGCGATTCATTTTTATATTATAGAAGTCAATATTTTATTTCATATTTTACTTTATTTCATATTTTACAATATCCACAAATGTTTTATTTTTATTAGTTTTTGACTTTAGCGACCATAAATACATACAATAATAATAATTTACTGTCAAATGTCAAATGATAGACCGAAAATAAATGGCGCGAATACATACAATGATACCTAATCCTAATTCACTGTCAAATGTCATTGATAGACCGAAAACAAATGGCGCGCAGATCCTAAGTCTATTTGTATTCTGCTACTATACTACCTTGATACTGTAATATATTTACTTTTCTACGAAATAGTACATTATGATATAAGTGCGGTAAGTTGATAATTACAGCCGAGGCGATTTTGCTGGCCCGAGCCGCAGGCGAGGGCTACAAGAAAGCATTAAGTAAATTGCACGGCTTCTCATGCTCACATACTAATAATCAAGGGGCTCCGTCTAAAACGAACGGTACCTACTTTTTTAAATCTTAGCAAAGAGTTTTTATGTCAGAAAAGTGGTCAACGAAAAAAAGTGTATTTGTGTTTTTGCCTTAAAAAAAGCGCTGATGCGCGCGCATCGATAATTTGTGACAAGTAAAAATTATTCCACGCGCTTTTTCTTTTAGCTGTATTTGTTTTTTTCTAAGAAAGTCCGAATTTTATTTATTTCCTCGCAAATATGTTATAAAACGTCGTATGACATTCGTGCGCTTTGATAATTACAGCCTCTGCTTTCTTGTAGCAATATCGCCTCGGCTGTAATTATCAACTTACTGCACGCATGTAAGTAGATAGTTTTTATTTAGTTTTAAAACATGTTGTAATAACATTATTATAAAAATACTTTGTAACCTAGATTCTGAATAAAAAAAAATAGTAAAGATAGTACATAATACATTCATTATATACCTATTTGCCGGTTAAAAGTGTTACGTTACGGAGGTTTATGAGAACATAGCTGTCAACAAGTAGGCCGCATAACTACCTACGCGACACACAGTAAAGTTAAGCCAAGTTAGCGAGTAGCGAGTAGAACCGAGTTGAGAGTCGTACCACTAACTAATTTAATCGAACTTCAGTCACTTGGAATCATGTCTATATTTGAACTTGTGTCCCAGTTCTGGTTCCTGTTGAACTGTTTACAAAACTGCTACTGTCAGAGAGTCTCAGATTAGTTCTTGTTGTGAGCACTTCCTGTTACCTAACTAATACTAGAGGTATTGGTGTTTCAATTAATTGAAAATCAGAGCACAGCCAATAACTTTAACATTTGAAAAGTCTACAAAAGGAAACATAGAAGTGTTTAATAAAAAAATATGGAAAATTTCTACTTTAAGGTCAAGAAATGGGGTGGGAAACTTGTTTTTGTTATAGAAGTAAAAAATAAATATTTAATTGAACAAACATATTTATGAAACAAAGGACTTATTTTCATAACAAAGCTACACAATTGCATTTTGGGCAAATATTTCAATAGTATCAATAAAGGTGGTCGAAATCTTCTTACATAAAAAAATAACAGTATTGAGTGACTGATATAATATTCGTCACGAGTCACGACACGAAGGAGTTTGTCTGAAAGTTTGTGTAATATAATAATTGTACATATTATAATTCAGATTTAGATGGAGGTGCATTATAATCAAGTTTCGTTAGTTTTTTTACTGTACCATAAATTTCTGTTTAATGTGCCAAAATTGCAAACTATCACAATACATTGAAGAATATCGATATTTTAAGTCTCCGAATTGTTCTAGACGTTAGTTTGCGGTTAGTAGGTACAAAAACTCGGCGGTGACAAGAATCCTCACCGGCCACTGTAATAGGTGTTCTACACGGTTATAAACTTGCGTCCCAACAGTGACCTTGGTGGGAGCTTGGTTGCTATCCGCGTAGTTTGTATGAAATTTGGTTTACAACAGCCGGCTACACGTTTGGAATCTACCAAGGGCACGTCTGTGGAAGGCTAGTTTTCAACCATGTAGAATGGCTATAAACTAAACTACCATGTTTAAACTCAACCTGAGCCGGTCCAAAACGTGCAGATTCTGCCAAGAGTCTGAGGAGACTGCAATGCATGTCCTCTGCTCATGTGGGCCATACACATAAGAAGCATCCACTTCGGACAGCACCAGGTGAGGTACAGTCTCATTCTGCTCAGAAAATCTCGAAGTTCCTTGTTTCTACAGGACTAAGCAGAGAACTATAAATAACAGGGGCGCTACAATAGATCAGCTCTGGTCGTGGTAGCAAACAAGCCACACACTACACAACTATTAATAATAATACCTCGCGGTTGGATAACGAAGAGAAGACCTGGACAGTTTGGTTACATATATTATATTCGTATAGAAACTTATTTTGTGAAAATACTGTTCGAATATGTTCTACAATTTGTAGCCAAGGAGCTGCGCTTGATTGCTGGTGGAACTGCACGCGGTAACTTTATATTCTCGTCGTTACAACCTATTCACACTTGCGTATTAACACGCTAGTATTTGATCTATACGAGTGCTTACTTTGTACCGAACGCCGATGCATAATGTACTTATTCAAAACGAGAATTGAAGATAACGTAATATTATTTAAAGGAAATACTGAACGCGGCGTCAACTTATTGATATAATTAAAACCCGTTCACAAATCACAGGTAACTAACGTATAAGACAGTCATATTAAGTTCTAATTGTTTCTCTACAAATTTCGCAAGCTATCACTATTCTAGAATGTACAAATTATCCTACATGTTTTACACATTGCGTACAATTTCATTGAAAAGCGAGTGCGATAACGTTCTCAACTAACTAACTTGTAAAATATTAGTAAAACATAAACATGCTAACGGCTCGCCTAAAGGTCATATGTAATAGACTTACCTCAGCCGTGATTGCACGTTGATGCACTTAATAAATTTGATCAATGTGAAGTCAATTTTAGACTTGCTATGCCTATCGCTCGCTGTGGCAGAAATTAGGTGAGGCCTATGTTCAACAGTGGATGTCATTGGGCTGACACGATGATGATGATGATGCCCGTGACTACATTCGCGTGAGGTTTCATAGATTTTTAATTTTTTCACAGAAATCTGATATTTTTTGTTAAATCAAAGTATCTTAAGTTAGTTTATGGCACATAAATCAAGTTTTAGCCAAAGCCAATAAAGTTGGCACCAGTCCTCAGACAAGCCTGCACTGGCCTGGCCCGTGTTGTTTAGATGAACTGGTTCATTTCATTCCTGGATTATTCTTGTGATGTGGACACGTTTTGGACAAAAGCGGCGGCGGCGCGCCGCGGCTTAAAAAAAATGTACAAAGATCATTTAACATCTCTGCACTATTTAGAAGTGTTGATCAATATAATAATACGAGTATAAGATAAAGATATTTTAAAGGATAAAAGACTACGGATGAGAAGATGTAAGTTTGTCTGTTCCATTGTGACCACCTGTAGCCCAAACGGCTTAACCGATTTTGAAGTATGAGGTGTCATTAGATTCGTATTCTTCTTCCGAGCGTTATAGACTATGTGACGTCAAATCAATATGGAGAACGCTGAAACGACGACACTGTCAAAACACGCTTTTTTTTGTGCTATCGCAATATGGATAGTTGGATACCAAATGAGAGCTAATTCGTAGCCTAATCCTATAATAATATACTAGGTATTGCCCGCGGGTCCGCTTGCGTTAAACTTGGTTCCCATGTCCGAAAATAACCTATCAAATTGTCTAAGTTAAAGTCACTAAGTTGTAGTGCTACACTTTTCCAAATCCCCAACCGTTTTTGAGATATGGCGCACAGAGCACGAACATTGTACCTCGGTAAATAATCCATCCTAAAAGTTATTAAAACATAATAAATCCGTGCTTATGAATAATTTGCATTGTTTATTGATTAATTTATTATTATCAATAACATTTTATTAATTTTTGTTTGGATCCACCTGTCCCGGTGGCTATATGTCACCAATCTTGCAATATAAATTTAACTTACTTAGTGATGTCCGATTTGAGATTAAATTTGGGATGCCTATATAAATCGGATGCATTGCAATATTTTAATAAATTGGAGTAGATCTGATGTTGGACCGCGAGGTGACTACGGGAACTCGGTCTTCAATTTAAGCTTTCGTAAGGATTTTTTCTCCTAGAACACGGTTTTTGAGTTATAAACCAAAAAGTAAAAAATGGTACCCCTAACCCCCCTCCCCCACTCCGGCTTACCTCCGAAACGTCAGAACTTTTAGTATGTTCACTTTAAGCATCCTTAACAAGAATTAGAAGAAACCGCTTAGGTTCCTTTTCACGCACTCCACAACCACTTTGTTGACTGAACTATATTGAAATATAATTATTGGTTTTCTACTGTTTCATTTGCACATTTATTATTTTTTATGTTATGATGTTATGATATCTCTCTTTACCCTTAATTTCGTTTTTATTTTGTTAGATATTTTTAAACTAATTTTAATTTTGTTCTCATGGTTTAGTTTATATTTTTATTAAGTATTTGTTTGGCGCTCAAATAATTAGTTAAATTTATTAGTAGAAACAGTGTTTGGTTTATGTATCATCAGTAACCCATTAAGTCCAACTGATGGGCTCGGGTCTCCTCTACTCTAACTAGAGAGCTGAGAGGGTTTAGGCCATAATCCACTCACTGGTTTATGTTTATTTTTTTATTAAGTATCTATTGTAACTGTGTATTTCCCAAAAAAAATAAAATAAAAATAATCTAAACAGAGCACCATTTCTCGTTCTGTTTTGACAACTACATGAAACGTGCAATTTCATCACAAAACGCCCAATATTGGCGTTTTGTGACTCCTCTTGCACATTCGTATCAAGTCACCATACAATGCCATACATCCATTTCGGTATCTCTCGCAGACACATGAAAATGAGTTTATTGAATATAATTTGAACGTAGTTTATATGTGTGTGTAAAAACTTTGGCTACATCTCATACTTTAGATTGTCTAAAATGTCTACTTACTTCAATAAAAAGATCGACATAGTGCGACAAAGACAAGTAATTCGTTTGTGTCGTTCAATGTTTTATATTATATCGTAATTGTAGAAGAACACAACGGAATATTATTCAATTGTCAGTCTTTATTAATTCATTACTGATGCACTGTAGCTGCGGGGGGGGGGGAGTTCTTTGATGTGAGTGATTTGTTCTATTAGTAATAGTAGAGGAAAAGCCTTTTTTCAACTACAGCCTTTGTTATTTCATTATATATTCACTTTGAGCTGCAGTGGCACTTTGATGTGAGTGATTTGTTGTTTAAAAATTCAATACGAGTATAAAGTAATAGTAGAGGAACAGCACTGTCGTGATTATAGAGGGACAACCGATTTCTTTCGACTGTAAAATTTATTCGTTCTAAGTCATTATTTATTTAATGCCACTGCGAGCTATTTTGTGCAACCTGCAACCAACGGCCACCCGCAACCTTTACTAGCTTTGAACTGCAATGCTTCTTTGATATATGTAATTTGTCGTTTATAAAGTCGTTATTGTAGAGGCACAAGCGGTTGTGCAATTGAATCGTTCTTACTAATCGTTTATCTATACAAATAAATAACATGCAGATGTCTGGTTGTGCACTAACATCTAAATAATAGTTTTTTAGAGTCGGCATCTGAAAGTATGTACGTAATAACAAGAACACACTTTTTTTAAATTTGTCTATCTGTCATCATCAAAATTGGTTTAGGCGTTTCGGAATTAACCCCATACAATGGTTAATTCCGAAACGCCTAAACCAATTTTGACGGGATTTTACTGGCGGATAGCCAATGTCACAAGGTGTGATTTAAGCTATTTTGAAAAATAAAAAACTGTTTAACTGTTTTGTCAATCAGTGTAATTTAATGACAAATTGAGTATTGATGGAACAAACTCACGTTATAAAAGTAATATAGAATGAGTGTTTTATAATTGTGGGTAGGGTTTCAAATACATATTAGTACTATTTGCATTTTATCATGAAATATAATCAAGCAAAAAATTGAATGCTTACGCACTAGAGTGAACGCCGCGCCGCACCGCGCCGCACCGCACCGCACCGCACCGCACCGCTACGTAATTGACTACCACCGTTTTAAAATCCTTTATTAGCTTTAGTTGTAACTAATAAAGAGACTAATGTAAACAAATCTTGTAATCTATTTATAACCAACACCTAATTGCCGCATCCAAGCAAGACTTACTGACGTACTCAGAGACTTAACTTAAAGTTTATTTAGTAAAAACATGTAATACTTAAGTCTGTACGCCTAAAGACGATTTAAATGAAAAAATAGTGTTAATAACAGATTACTGCTAATTGACGACTCTGAGTGCTGCAGATAGTAGGTATCGTTATGTAGTTTGGAATAACCTAGGTACTTCCAATTTACAATTGCCGTGCCCTAATAACATTTGATAAGTTTGGTATCTAGAAGATGGTCTGGTCTGATGATGGAGCCAGGAGAATCATCAAACAGTTGGCAAAGATAACATCATATAGATTTGACTATGGAAGATATCATAATGATGGTTGTTTACATACATCTTAGTGGCTCAAAGTTCAACAAACAAACTGCGTCACTTATGGGAACCCTTCGCAACAATAATGTAGGTATTAATTATTGCACACTGCTATTTTCTACTGCCTGGGTGGCGCAGCGGGTAGTGTATACGACTGCTGTGCAAGAGGTCCCGGGTTTAATTCCCGGGTCGGGTGAAAATGGTATTGGGCTTTTCTAACATGAAATTCCAGTATTGACATTTTCCCGGAGTTTGGTAAACAAATGTTCCCGGTTGATGACAATAAGCTCGCCCCCTATTTCATGGGACCAAACATAGCTGGCGAAATGTGGGTGTGAAACACCTCTGCCTACCCCTTCGGGGAAAAAGGCGTGATGCTTTGCTATTTTCTTCAATTGACTATTTCAACTTACTCATTTTGTACACCTAGCCCATCTGATGCGAGTGACAACCTATAATGTTAAAAGTATTTGCTCCCTCCTTCTGCGAGGAAAAGCCCGTATCAGTAGTGAGGCGTAATCGGTTCTTATAATTAACTTAACAGAAAGATGATTGGTCCCCGACGTGATAAGTCAAGATTTATCAACTCGTACTATGCCTGCGGCCCATTTAGGACCAAGGTAAAACAATCTGTTTTAAGAATGTTTAGCTTTAACTTTAACAAATATTGTTATATTTTGTTTTACTGACTGAAACAAACGTTGATAAAATTGAAAAGTCCAGTTGCAGAAAGAATTTATTATTTATTTTAATTTTCTGCAAGGCATTTAGGAGTTGATGAATTATTCCCTTTTAAATTCATTGTAAGTAAAGTATTTATTTAATCTACAGTATAATGTCACCTTCATTATAGTCAAAAGAAATTTAATGGAAATTAAAAAAAATAAAAATAAGTTTTTTAAGGACAAGCTTGCAATAAACAAAAACGTGAACTAAAAGGTAAAAAATAAATTTAATGTATATAAACATAGATCTTTTCAAAATGTAAAATCTATATTATACATTTTAAAAGCTTGAGGCACTGATATTATATGCCATCTATAATTATGCTGGTTTACTATGCCATTTCAGATACCTACAAGTGGTCAAAAAATGAATTAAAAAATTTGCAAGTTACATACGTACATTAAGTAAGTAGAAAGCTTGTAAAAACAATCAGAACTATTAAATATATATATAATAATATTACAAAAAAAATCTGTTCGAATATTGGAATACCTTAACTTTGTTTTTTTTTTTTTTTTTTTTTTTCTGTTTTTAGGTCCAATATGAAATTTAATTTATTTGCTGATAAGCTAGAAAAACAGCAACCTATTGATAATAACCTACGCTTTAAAAACAACAAAACGAGACTCCATTTGTAAACATTTTTTACAGATTATTTAGCATGGTTATTAGTATAATCTACGCAGAGCCTCCGCCGCTGAGGCTTACAATCTGAAATTTGGGCAGTTCAAGCCTTTTATGTTGTGTGCAAAGAATTTTTATTTTAAATTTGTGACTTTGGTGTAGTATGTATAAAAGATTATTATGAGAAAGTTTATTATGAGAAACGTGTGACAGTGCAGTGGGTAAAATGCATAAGACTTACGTGACGCGACGGTCGGCGAGCGAGTACCTAAGTGCAGCGGCCGGGCGGCCGAATATAGCGTGTCTATGTCCAACATGTTCACAAATTAATTAGTATATATATCAGTCAGAACAGATTGTCAGCAAGTGTGTATATTGTGTGCCACCATAGACAGGTACCCAGTTACTGATCACAACATTTTACAGTAGTAGGAGTAGGACTACGTTACGAAACTAGCAATTTTGATTAGGATTTGATTTATTTTTTGATTATTTGATTTATATGTAAGTAAGTAATCTATAAAACTATCTTCATTATACAAACCTAAATAGAATTGTTAATTTACTTCCACTTAAATTACTAATAAGTTAGGTTAATTTTTATTTTCATTATTCTTTACAATAAGACGATGTCGATAGAGCTTATAAATGTAACAGTAAATCGTAACAGGCACCCACAAGACAGGCTTGCCTAGTGTGGGGCCACTGGATAATGCACTCAATTGTAAAAAACTACTAAATGGTAATGGTATAAACGTTATTTTATTTTATTTATTATTATTTATTAATTTATTCATTCAAAAGTATTATATTGACTAGTTAAGAGTTTTGACTGTAACTTATACAACAATGTTGGCAAACTACTTTTCGGCTGGTGGTAAGCGGTTACCGTAGCCTGAGGACGCCTGCAAGTTGCAACACCAGGGGCATCTTACACATTTCCCTCCCAATGACTACTGGACACCACTACTCACAACGAACACAATAAAAAGTTATTATGGCTGCGGTGTTCTGTAAGGGGGCTCAGTTTGAGCGGGGGTTACACATTGAGATCTGCCTGAGACCGAAATGCTTGTAACTTATGAGATACGGTCCCTCTAACCGCCAGTGTGGCAACTGCCCTCTGCGTAATGTTACGTTAAATAATAAAATAGTAATGTTGGTACATACCCGCCACCAGCTGCTAGTATCATCTGCATGTTCCCGGCTATCTTCTCTGGCTCTCCACAAACAAACTAACATCTCACATCAAATGTTTAGCACTCCACCTCAAAGCACACGCCTGGTTGGACATTTTGTCTATTTTAACAGTTTATTTTATTTTTTTATATATTACTTTTTCTTTATTTTATAATAAGATACGAAATCATCATCACCTTTTCGTAGAGACTAGAGAGTTATTTCTATGAAGAATTTTTCAACACATAATTCACAATATTTTAGTTCTGTAGTTGTTGTGATGATGATTCCAAGTCTAGAATATAGATATAGTTGTGCTAAAGTTTCAGTTTATAATCTCCACTAGTATACCTAGCAAGAACTCTCTTGCTTGTAGCCATCTTTTTAAAACTAAAGAATCTACGAAAGTCACAAGTAAATGTCACAAGTAAATGTCACAAGTAGTAGCACTTTAAAAAGTTCGCCACCGACAACACCACCATGATAAGTCCGCTGGCGCACATGGTGGTTGCTTCTTGTGCATCAAATTAAACCCACTCTTCAGCCGGCTGGCGACGACGCCTCAGCCACAGCCTGGGAGGCACCTGGGGGCGGCAGTAACTGTCCGTTGCTGGCCCCTGTGGAAAGAAAGACTGTGCAAGGATGCCAGCTAGACACTCCTAAACTACCATATTACCTAATGGCTGAGCTTTGCCGAGCAAATGTATTGATAACCAAACTGCAACAAAAACCTATCTGTGGTAAACGGTGTGGATATCGCAATTACCTATATAATGTAGCATTATGTATAAGTACATTATGTGATATTGTTTGTTTGTCCAATAAAAAAAAAACCAAGTCTGCGTAACATTATTATGATACGAAGAAACAAATGTTTCAAATGTTCAAATATTTGAAGGTAAACATGGCGTGTCGTAAAATATGTGTAAGTTTTGAACGAAGTTTGTCACAAGAGTTTATTTATAATTTTATTTATAAACAGGACTTTATTCTATCCTTAGCTAGAAAATGGATTCAGTATGACCTAAAATATATCGCATTATAGTCTGTTTAATGTTATGTAAGTAGATCACTATTGCAGTGATCGGCACTTTGAACTAGTTTGAGTGGCAGTTGTACGATGCCCAATTGTGGTGCATAACGCGTCTGCGGTGTTTGGGAAAGTTTCGGTTGCTACGTTTTAAGTTTTGATGTATTAGCGTTCTGATTTCTCTAAAATTGTTTCGTAACAATATTGTCAACTCATTATTATTATTAGCCAAGCTTAATTCGGTCCTATGGACTTGGTCCCAGGAATTTTCCCTTCTTAGAGGTTGAATTTTCAGAAATTCTTTCATGATCGCTTATAGGTATAATAAAAGAAAACAGTACTTATGCTAAATTTATCGTCCCTAATTTTAGCACTTTAGGCTATATACACTGTCAGTTGGTCAGGATCTCGTTTTATAGCCAACGCTAGAATCGCTTGCGATTAATATGTAAGTATATAATAACTGGAAACAATGTTTTTTTATTATATACACAGAGTAAATAATAGAGCCCGCGCCGATACTTGTCATGTGGGAGACTGTTTAGTAGCCGCATATAAGACCACTTCACTAAGTACTATTTCTTGAAATGCCAGTGGGAGGTAGAGATGATCAAATTGATGTCAATAGTATATCCTTATGATCTAGGATTTATATTGTGTACTTGTATGTCTCTGTTTTATAGCAGTCGTGTCGCACGCTACGACTGAATGATTACTCCCGGGAACGCTGACCTGACCCACAACTTATCCTCTATATAATATATAATATACCCTCCAAACACAAACTATATTCAACACTGTTTATTGTACTTCCGACATAATGTACTAATTATGATTTGAAAGTATTTTTCAACGAACAATTATAAATAATTATTGTATAATAGCAGCGTTTCAATGTGATACAAGTACCTATTTAAAGTATTACTTAGATTGACTGTCTCCTAACAAAGCTGTGCTAAACATGTGTGCTGTTTGTTTATACAACGAATGTGCCAAACAGACAAACGGCCCGCCTGATGCTCTTGCGGATATCGTAGCCTATCGACGCCTGCAACGCCAGTGGCATCACAAGCGAGTTGCTGACCTTTCATGAGCCCTTCTCTCCCTAAGGAGCTCTGGATACGAATACTCTCCAGGTGTAGTGGTTTCGATCACCATTAAATAAAAATATCCCACACATTTATCAATGATGGGGACCTATTCGTGTGCTCGTAGTAAATGTTCTGGATTACAGTGAAGTTTTTAATTGTTAATTACCCTACATATAATATGTTTGTAAAGTTCTCGTCGACACAGGACTACAGTCTAGTTGCCAGGCATTGTTCCAAAATAGAAATAGAAATGTGGTAATAGCTTTGTGTGCGACTCGACCCTATATTTCTCAAAGGAAAATACTTGTCAGAACATGGATACGCTATTGACACGAATATCTAGTCCCGTTACAAAAAAATAAGCATAGGGATACAAAATTCAGCGTCGGAATGATTAAAGCAAGGTGTCAAGGTGCCACAGCAATAAGTAAGAAGGCCTGTATGACGCGTACTCATAGTCATAGCTTACAACTTGCATCAAGACGCCGCAGCCTCGTGTGGAACACAATATTCCACACAAAACGTTTGACTGTTGGTCGTTAAATAGATTTTACGTGTAATTGACACTTGAATTATAAATCGTCGTCCAAACTTTGTTGATTACACATAATCGTCTAATATGCCGCCTATTAGTGTATTTTGTGTCAGTCGATTGTATGTCGCCGTCTACGAGACTCGGCAAATATCATTTTAAAAGTTTTGATAATGTTTTAGTTGGGGCAATAATTGTTCGTGGCAGTTTTAATTTTGGTACGAATTATCACGATTTAGAATTATCGTGAAAGAATAAGAAAAACAACACCAATCACCATCAACAACCTAATACTTCCAACGCCGAGAGCAGATCTCTTCGCAAAAGAGGAGTACTTACTTACACCTACTGGACCAGTTAATTGGTAGATACAGATTTATTTTCAGATTTTGCCGTCTTTTCACATGTATATTAGAATTAAGTAACTATAATGAGGTTATACACAAAATTACAAAATTATTCAATATACTATACTATCCAAGATACAGGGATTTTATATTTCATATATTGTTTCATAATTATTAGCCCTATATTTTTGTGAAAGTGATGACTATTGTTATGTGGAAATAAAGACTTATTATGTGTATTAAGTTTGTTCGCCTAGTAACCGGTTAAGACAAGCTGGGAATATTATTATAAAGATTGTAACCTATTCCATTGGCATTGTTACCTACTTGGTAAATTTGCTAGGACATAAAATTTGACAATTATTTTTGTTTCAATCGTTTGTAAAGTGTATAACAATTCCTTTTTCAGATTGAATTTTCTAGGTCGAAATAGGTCCACTAATTTATAGTAAAATTCCTAGTGAAATAAGGGGCTTAAATTTTTTTTTTTAAAGAATTATAAAGAAGTTTTTAATAGAAACATGTTTTTACTCACTTTCTGAATTTTTAGATTTAGTTAAATAGTTAAACTTTACGTTTGTTATTTGTTTGTTGTTTAGTTTGTAGTATTAACTGTAATTAATTTCTTTTTTTTTTATCTTAAAATAAGTAATATTTGTATGCCTATGGGTACAATGTAGCGCTCACTTATTTAACGCAAGATCTGTAAATTTAACCTACCTACATTGACAAATAAATATTTCTGTTTCTGTATCTGAATACTAAACTATGAATTATCTTATCGTCGTATATTCGAAAAATAATAGTGCACAGTTAATGGTATCGGTTCATACTTGTACTAGAACCATTTGTGCATTTGCACCACATTAAAACTGCGCCAATTAACTACACATGTTTTGTTCATATTGGATCCGCATTTTGTGTGTTTAAAGTTTTCTATAAGTGTATAATAACCACGTGACGTGATACTTGATAACTATGACGTAATGCGGTTTGCTACCAATATCTACTATGTTCGATAATTATGGCGGATTGTCTATATGTTGTGTAATGTGTCGTGTTTCACAGCAATTAGTGTCTTAGACGAGCAAACGTTGTCTAAGTAAATGTTTTTAAGGTTTAATTTCAATTTCAACAGTGAAAAGATACCTAATGATCGTGATAATAGAAAAACGATGCTTCGTTTACAAGTATGAGGTAGTGTTCAATAAAGATGGTATCATCTTTTTATATAATTAAAATTGCCGCAATAGTTAAGATCACGAGTTCACTCAGTTAACATAGTACAGCCTCTCGTGTAGATGTATTTGTGTATCGAAAAACGTTTCGTAAGCTACTACATTACTTCTGTTTAAGACCACCTACACAATTTCGATCGGGCTGTATACAGCCTTAATTGAATTAGTTGTTTTTAAAAACACAAAGTAATTAAACCGTTTCATTTGCTACGAGGATTTTAGTTTATTTATCAAAAAGAATGTTGAGAAAATGGCACGCAATGGTTGTTTTTCATTAATGTTTGATCTGTAAATAGACTTCGTATTATTGAAATCAGACGTAATTATATTGATCTCGTAGTTTTTATTTGCGTAGTGCTTTATTATAAACATAAAGAAAACCTGAGCCTTTTGTTCTGTCATGAAACTTCCGCAGTCGAAGATGACAAAAATATATCCGATGTTTTGGACAATAACTTTAAACGATTTGTCCTCTGAAATACAATCGTGTTGGAATTCATCCCAAAGGCTGTTTAAAAAAAATTACCTACCTGTGATATTTAAAACGATTATTGCGGTAAATTTCAGGGCTGACTGTAATTTCATGTACTTTTAGGGAAAAAGTGAACCCTTATGTATGTGTATGTATGTCCGTCTGTTTGTCTGTCTGTCCGTCTGTCCAGACCCATTATCTTCAGAACGCTTAGAGTTATCAAGCTGAAATTAATGTCTAATACTCAATACTGTGCAAGCTCTTGCAAGCAGTGAAAAAATAAGAGTTGTAAGTAAATGCAATTAAAAGATACAGCGATTTATGCTCCATTCATCCATTCTGTCGCATATTTTGACGAGCGCAAAAGTCAAAACTTATAAGGTACTTACCCCAGATCTAGAATTATGAAATTTGGCAAGAAGCAATATCAAGTTGCACAAGTAAAGGAAATACTCCGAAAACCGATCTCGTATAGTTATTTCATAGTATTATTTATGAGGAGGTATTGAATGATACGCTTAAAAATTAGAGTACCTAAGAGTTGAGTTGAGATAATTACTTAGTAAATGGCATTTTCAAGGTTTTCAGGGACGTTGATTCCTAAAATGTTATCTATTTTGACATTCAAGACAGTAGACAGCGGCCAATAAAATTCAACCCCTGTAGTGGGGTGATACCTGGTATTTCAAGATTTGCACTTAAAACAAAGTACTTACTGTAAATATCGAAATCTACGCGGACGGAGTCGTGGACAAAATCTAGTATACATAATAGTTACGAAATGTATTATAATATATAGCTAATTTTTTTTTAACTACGAAATGTATTATTTATTTTGAATTCTTCAAATGTTATGTAATGAATTGTCATTTATCTACAGGTCTAGGTTACAAAGGAAAGTAGCAAGTAATCGAAAAATTTGTGTCAGTCAAATTGCCTTTCATGAGAAGAACTGCTATGAGATTCACGGCAATTTATACACGTAAGTTTCGTGACAGAAACTTTATAAACATATTATTATACAAATAGACCCAAAACCAGATAGAACAAATAGTGGACTCCGCTGTCATGACTAAAAAAAAATGGCTTATATAATTGTTGATTTAATGTCTTTAATATCTAATAATCGAAATCTCGTTGAATATGCTAACAGACAACCGAAAACTCAACCTCAATTTACCTGCCCGAAGAAATCACTTAGGTTCCTTCTCGCGCACTCTACACCCCTTGCCAATGTTAGTAAGTTGCTACCAAAAACCTATTACAAATTAATTTGTTAGCTGCATAATCTGGAACTCGGTCTTCTGTTAACAGAAGTTGAGACGCACCGGCGCCAGGCAGGCCAGACCTTGCGGCGCCCGCGGCTCCCCTCCACCCTCTATGCTCTGTGCCCCCAACCTTGGAACACATTCATCAATCATAACACCACCAGATTCTTTATACGATTGCATGATATGATATAATCTTAAGTAGACAATGAGTACCTACACGTATAACTCTATATTGATATATACAGATATAATTCTCTGTCCTTATCTAGAAGCTATCAATGGGCGATTACTTTTCAGGAAACTGTTTGATTACTTTTGTATACATTGTAATAATATTTTTGTGGTGTTGTATCTACACGTGCACTTGTTCATGTCATCAACTCATCAATGTCTGCGTCCCTAAAAGAGATAAAAATGCAATACTGATACTGACAATCTATCGACGTGGTAATATGATGGACACAGAGGACATCTAAGTCAACAAACTTTGTCATCATTAAAGTTTTGAACAGTAAAAGTACTTGGGAAGTATAGACTAGTTCTATCTCTACTCCTTTAGCTGTTCATATTGAATCACGTTGAATCGTTGTAACTTTAAAGTAGGAAAGCAAACATACGCACGCATTTAGAAAATTTTTAATGATTTTCTATCGCAAAGTTCAAACAACATTCATAATCTATCTTTAGCATATATACCGATAATAAAATCAAACCAGTCTTTCGAATCTGTTTTCCACGAATTGATTAAATCTATCCGAGGCTATGAAGAGTGTGGACACTTACATATACCTAGGTGCATTTCTATTCAACCGCTCACCACTAAAACGCGTGAAGTACCACCAATAGTGCCGAATGGAATAGTTAACGAGGAGCACTTTAATGTATCTATCGGTTGCTGTTCGTCCATTTATAAAAGTGATATAATCCGTACAATGAGTTTGTGTATTCTGTAGGTTCTAATATATTGTACTCACTTAGATGGTGGTTGTGCAGTATTCAATGTCGGTTTAGTATTGTGTTAACATAAACTAGTTAGTAACTAATGAGTACATAATAATTAGAGCATACTGGCAGTCCGGGCAAGACGTGATGTAAGATTATGTCTCTGGAGATATTAACAGCTATATTAGATATTTATATTACTCAAACGTATACGAGCAGTTAATTACTGTAGGAAGAGAAAGGTTCTACTACGAGGAATCGAGTGTTTCCTGAGCTTTAGAACCTTCTAGGTCTTATTCGAACCTAAACCAATTAAGTAAGCCCATGATAAAACACGATTCTGTTTATATTTCGACGAGAATTTCGTATATTATGATTCCTAGAGGCAAATAGAATTATCAACAAGATGTTGAACAAATACATATATGAAATCACCAAGGTTTTTCCACATAATATGTAGGTACAAAATACAACAACGTACATATTATTGCGTATAGTTTTTGTGTTGGCAGCTCGATATTTTCCTATTTATGTGTAGACACAACTCACAGTGGGAGATGGTAACAGTGCTTTTGGCACGAGTCCCGGTAGATCCTGGCCCGTGCTCCACTTCTCACATAAGGTTAGCCTCGTCTTATTGAATGACTAGCACAAATACATAAGTTTACTCTTTCCCCATGTTTGTATATTGTTAGAAAGCTTCGTTTTATGTGGACAATATGGAAGTAAATGTGAATTGTTCTATTTTTTGTGTTAGGTGTATTAGTGATTGAGAGTTAAGAGGCCGGAAGGTTTGGGAGAAATGTTTTGTTGGATCGACGATGTTTGTTATTTCTAACACATTACATGTGTGTTTTTACATTTAAGGCCCTTTATTAAACATTTATTGGTATTATTCTTATTGGTCTCTTAACAACGCAAATATTTGCTCTCGCAGCAAACATGTAACGCATGTCCCCATGCAACATCCATGCATGTCCAGCGGCAGCGGCTCAACAATCAATGTGCGTAAAAAACGTAGAACTTGCTTTGCCTCAAGTTCAGATCCAGATTTTCCACGAGCCAATTGTGTTATGCCACGTACTTATTGTATGATACAATTACCAATCGTTATGTTGACCGTACCAATACTGCATAACCTTACCGAACGATTAACGCAGTCGCCAACGAGTCTCCAGCATTAATTACACAGAATATTTAGAGTGCTCAGAACAGTTGCGATTGCCAAGTTCTTTGTTATATATAACAGAACTTAGGGGAAAACTAAGTGAAACAGTAAAACAACTAAAAATATATGTATATATAATATATATATAGCTCTCGACTTCACTTATACTCTCGTCTCCACCAACAAATTAACTTGTGAGTGAAAATATTTCAGTAATGCCAACCTTTTTTATCCTTTGATTAAATTGATATAGCCTCCGCAAAGCATTTCATGAATTCGTTTGCATTGCAATGTAAGCGGCTTTTCTCTAGAAAGTAGTTTTGTAGTGGTCCAGCAGCAAATATACTGTTTATAGCTAAATGCTATTGAAAATGTTATACTTTCAACAAAGCAATAATGTTGAAGTTGACGTATTTCCATTTTACATACTATTGGCAAAGAGCAAAATACGATAAAATGATTATAATTGTGGAATATTCCAGAACACTCCCGAATGTTGTGGAATATTCTGGAATGTTTGATAGTGTGGAATATTCGATGTTTTTTTTTGTGTAGAGCTTTAGGTTGTATTGTAGTTACAATATATTTTCAGTAAACTGTAAATGTAAATTGTACCTCATTAATTTTAAACTTTACCCTTTTATTCCAGCTACCACACAATCTCTTATAATTCCGTGAGCGAAGTCGGGTACTCCAGTTAGTCACTTAAACCAAATTAAATATTTAATAATCTTACTAACATTATTAATGCGTAAGTCAGGATAGTCGGATGGGTGAAAGGCTCCGTATGAAACTTATCACACATATAGTTTATAATAATACTTTATTGATGATATAGATTATAGTCTCGAATAGCGCATGCTATTTTTATAAATAAATCACGCGAGCGGAGTTGGGTGCGGCAGCTAGCTAATAATAAATCCAAAACTGCTTGTATAGACTCATCACTTGTAGCCAATGAAGAGTATGACAATCCGTCTTCTGGTTTCATCATCAGATCAGCCGAAACATACCAAATTATAGTATACTCATCGAAACTACTTACAAGTGTGTAAAAATGTAGTAAGTAGCTAATATCTGTATGTACTTGTACCATGTACTAGCAAAGAAATATTGGTATTCGTGTCAAGCTTCACTGCTATGACAATGTATTGTTAGTGTTACGTCTTGTATAGTCATCTTACGATCAACATACACCTACAAGGGTTCGGAAATGTTACTCATTAAACACATGTTCTTTTATAACCTAAATATGAGAAAAGAACTCCACCCAAGTCTAACATATGTTTGACCATATTTATATCTACAATTGTTAAGTTGATTTTATAAAGTTTATTATTATTGTAGTTATAAGTAAGGCTAATAAAAGCGAAATATAAAACAGTGTGTGTTCGTAGATTTGGTGTGTATGTAAGTACATGCCGTTCGCTGTTCACGCAAAAATATTTAAACCTAACATCGGTAACCATGACACTATGTTACTGAAAATACATAATAAAAATTGATATCGTCGGTATCGTGCCCGGCCTCGGGTCGTACCTTGTACCAAATCGTTTTGTGGACGGTAGACAATAAAATACTTTCTTTGTACAGTCTCAAGGATAGCTTGCTGAAACACTAACCAAATATCTTCATTCTACTATGGTCACTTCCAGTTTAACTGGAACAGTTCTGAACTCATTATTGTCTGCCTGTTGGACAATAGTATTTCTGTAAGCCACATCATGTTCTTCTCTGTATCACCCTAAGGTTGGCTGGTAGACAATACCTTTGGCATTAAGCCCACCTTTGTAACATTATTGTGCTTAAAATGTGATTAAAAATTGACCAAAGACTTAACTGGAAACCACATATTCATGACCTTACTTAGAAAATAAGTAGCTCTGCTTACGCACTACACAAACTAGCTCCTGTTATAAATACAGATGCCTTAATTACTGCATACTACGGAATGGTCGAATCAGTGTTGCGATATGGTATCATTTTCTGGGCTAACTCACCAGACCTTAAACAAGTCTTTAAGGCACAGAAACGCTGCCTTAGGTTCATGTTTCAGTTATATATAACAGACAGCTGTAAACCATATTTCTTACAACATAAAATCTTGACCCTTGCATCTATATACATACTGGAAGTTGCGCTATATGTGAAAGCCAATCCTCAACTGCTTCCGCTTCTATCTGATACAGTTACTCGGAATAGACGTGATAAAAGTAGACTAAGGCTACACACGGCTAAGACAACTCCCATGCATAAAAGTGTCTTCTGCATGGGTCCTATAATCTTTAACAAAATACCTAAAGAAGTAAGAACTTTAAATATATTAATGTTAAAAAAGTTAAAACAATTACTAGTTGCTAAGTGCTACTATTATAAAAAACATTGTTGTCTTGTCTGACTCCTTCTAGATTATGTATTGACCTTATTTACTTTGATTATTATAAAACATTTTTATTTTTTATCCTAGTGACATTTAGCATATATTTACAATAGTCTTTTATAATTACATCTGTGACACGTGATGGAGATTTAAATTACTCATTTGTACGCCTTTTTAGGTAAAACATGTTGGACTGTGAAAATTATTTAAACATCAAGAATGCAATTCTGTGACATTGTATTATTACACATGTTTAATGCAAATAAATTGTTTGATTTGATTTTATAGTTTAAAAAATAAATAAATCTTACACACTGGTTCAGTGCGTGGTGGATCAGATATATTCTTAGATTAGCTCGAAGGATATTTTATATAAATTTGTTCACGATGTTTTCATTCACCGTTAGCAGATAGTAAGTAAAGTGAAATCCACATTAGTATTGCATTTCAGAATAGAACACATGTCTAATAAATTAAACATAAAAAATCCAGGCTGTTTGGGTATGCACAAACATGTTTTTTGCATGAAATAGTTTTTAGACGACGAGCAAATTAATAAGTTTAAATTCAAAATCCCAAATTAATATCCTAAATTGGAACGAAGGCTTGGTACTCATTACAATATCAATGTCTAGTGCGGAGGACGTTATTTTGGCCAATTAGACCTAAATTCAATAATAACTAAATATATTATAACAATAAATTATGATTTAAGTTTTATAGTGACTCAAGTTACATTAATAAATACAACTGGAAGTGAGTTCTCTGTTTTCTTTTACGGGCCCCACGCCCTTCCCCACTCAAGCCGGACTTACTTTAAATGACTACTCTTGCCTAGCGCCCACTGGAGGGGACGATGGCGAGCACTAGAAATTTACTTTAGACTTTAGATCCGGGACATTAATAGAATCAATAAAAAAAATTAACTGAGCAGTGGCTAAATAAAAAAAGATGGGAACGAAACATGATGTTATATAGCCTAGAAACAAATACACTCTTCGGCTTTATAATATTAGTATAGATATAGAGATTCGGGGATGAATACAAATATTATAACACCTTGCACTTCAAAATCGGTCAAGCTATTTAGGTTACAAGAGACAAGTGGAGCCGCGGGCAATAGTTAGTGCATATATAATTGAATTAGGCTACTAATTAGCTTTCATCTGATATCTACATTGCGATTGCATTAAAAAAACGTCTGTTTTGACAGTTTACATCCGCCATATTGTTTTTTTTGCTGACGTCACATAGCCTATGACACTCGGGGGAAAATTACGAATCTAATGACACGTCACACTTTAAAATCAGCCAAGCCGTTTATTTAGGCTACAGAAGATCACAATGGAACAGACATGCCCACATACATACATACATATATACATACATATATTATATACATATATTATATACATACATACATAAATACATACGCGTGAAAAACATTACACTCCTTTTTGGCAGTCGGGTAAAAAGTAAAACTGACATTTTAGGTAAGTAATTGCGTTCTTAGTTGCTTAGGTTCGCTTTTTAAATAGTTCATCATAATTGACCTGTTCTGTTGCAGCCACGTGCGTATTGCTACATCTACAAATTTTATACAAGTTCTGTAACATAAAATAAGTTGTAGAATAACGTTTGTGGAGCCATAGGTATACAAATTAGAATCATCAAAAAAGAAAGTTGGTTCACCAGATTTCGTACATAAAAGCTTTGGAAAAATTGTAGTCGTCATAAAGAGTTGCTACGATAGAAATTCTACGAATTCCGGGTGTTTCAAACGAATAGTAATAGTACGCACCGTTGCATATTCCACACAAATGGACGGTGCGAGTCCGAGTCTCTCTGATTGCCTAATACGCAATGCATATCACATGGTGAACTCGATAATTCGAGTTGCATACTGTAATGTAACAACAACAACACACCTCGGAGTTAAAACGGGCTTTGCTTTGAGTGGGCTTTCAGTTTAGTAAGTACCTACTTAGATTATATTTCTGATCAAAAGATTTAAAACTCAAGTATTAATAAATCTCTCTCTGAAAGGATTTCGTTTCAAAAGCTACTAACATAGTAATTTTAATGTTACGTTATATGTAGTTCCACTGTTAACTTAAGAATGCCTTTCCATAATAAATTACAGTACACGTTTGTAGAATAAGAACATTCTAGAAATGGAAAGAAATATAAAAACTTTTAGTTCTTCGGTTGCCTTTGAACAACATCAAGCGTAGGAAGTAAGCAAGAAAGCGTCACCGCTGGGTTTATGTTTATAGCTCTAAATGACAAATAAGGGCGATAAATAAAATATAGGTGTGTACTTATATGTAGATATTCTGTAGTTGTTTCATATCTCGAGGTTTGCAAACTGGGGGCTTTTATGTCAACTTTTAATAATACCTTACCTAGTATTTTAGTTTTAATAAATCTGAAAACTGTCCTTTTCTTTGTGAGTTTCATCGTGAGATTAACATAAGAATTAGTTAATTTATCAATTACAAATAAAACATTGAAACGATGAAACCTTCATAAGTCACAGTTTACTTGCTATATCTAACTGAGCTTTATCTTTGCCAAATGTACACACATTGCATTTTAAATGAAAATATGTAGAATGTCAGAGAGAGAGAGAGAGAGAGAGCCGGCGGCGGCGCTACTTTCACTCAGGTACTGTATAGTTCATAGCTGAGCTTGTACTATGTATGTATTGGAGTAATTTCCTGCGAAAGCCGACGGACGCAGTTTCAATATGCTACGATTGGAGTCATATTGTGAGTTATTTACCAGAAGTACTTTTCTGAAGGCTTGTTTCATTTTCCGACAACGCGTGGCCCGACTCGAATACCTGTGACCCCTGTTAACCGTTTATTTAGAGACCTTGACACTGTGTTTATTCTAACAATTAAAAACCAAGTTCTACAGTCATTACACACTATATAATCTATTCAAATGATTTCTATTTTCGTTTCGGGATTTACTTCAAACAACCAGAGAGACACAAATAATTATGAAAAGTGTGTTTTTGTTATATGTAACGTACATACTTTGATATGCCTACTCTGAAAAGCTGATAATTTGATATTAATTCAATTTTATTTATTTGTATAAGTACCTAGATTGCAAACGAATCCACTTTGTGCTTACACTGGTTTTAAGCGTGGCTTCAAATATTTACCAAATACAATTTTTACATACACATACTTATTACACATAATTATTCTCCTTAGCAATAATATTAGTAGTGAGAAATATCCTTTTACATCAAGATGTGTACCAAGCTTGTCTCTCGTGAAGTAAATTCAAACGGTAACATTAAATTTTCAGTGAGTCAGCAACAACGCATGTAATGGCGCCGTTCTCCTGATGGTCTCGATTCATTGGCAAAATGCATAATTTAAGAGCGTCAAACGACTTTTGTTGATCCTATCGACTGCAGTTGTACCTGCCAGTTAAGTTGAAAAGTCAATCAAAAGTTTTAGACGCACTCAATCATTGAAAGATCCAATTCCTATTTTCAGCATATGCTTCACGTACTTTTTAATTTTTTAATCTGCGCCTTGATCGACCCTTGTGTGGATGCTGTACCCACGAGCTCATCGTCGCGGGGTCACCATTATTACGTAGATATACGTAATAATGATGCCGTAGAGTCAGCGCACTCTCTTCGTTTTGTTATGTACAATGTTTTATATGGATTTGTATTGCATTCGTAATTCTTCATTAAAATACTGTTTTGCTTTGCTTGCTGATGCGTTTACAAAAGCAAGGAATGCGCCACAATCAATAAATAGTCGTGTAATTTCCTTTAAAATAAAATGTTCCATATATTTTTTACTTAAGTACCTTCTGTGTTAAACATATTATTATATTTTTTAAGTCAAGTCCTTGTAAACCTCGAATGACTATGAATGATCCATATCGATTATCTATCGATAGTATATTTCAACCCTATCTCATCACTGTGTTGACTTTACAAACACCATGAAGGACAGTCTCTAGGATCAGCTAGGTTCAGATAAGTTTACACTGTGCGTTGATATATGGGTCCATCAGTCAGTCAGTTAGTCAGTCAGGACTTTGAATGTTATAAGTAGGTAGGTATACTTAGATAGATTTTAGTAAAGTATGCTATCACATGATTATGTTGTTTTATATATTTTGTATAATTCGTTATTATACCCAAGGACGAATGCCAATGAGGGGAAGGCACAAAATATTATAAGCGATTTTATCTCCGTGTATCTTCTTGTCATGTGCCACATGGCAATCTTCCAAACCATATTGTACAAGACGACTATGTGTGCGCAGCAAACTTCTATCTATCTTAACAGAAAGTAGTAGGTATCTTATATCAATACTTGATCAGGTCAATGTGCTTTTATAAACGATGCGATGGTGGCCGAATGGATAGGTGACGCGCATTTAAATCACGCGGTCTAAGTTCGATTCCGACCGGCTCTAGAACTTGGATTACATGTTTTGGAATTTATACGTACTAATCATGTGACTTACTACCTGTGGGAAACAAATATATCAAAAGACCAGGCATTTAAATTAAACAAATATTACAAACTTACAAATTAATTAACTCTACAACCTACTAATATTACTAATAAAAGACTTAAGCCTCCCAAGAACCTAAATTAAAATCTATCTAAGTAAACCTAAATAAACCTTATGTACATAAGTTCGTTATTAGAAAGTGTCTAAAGTCGCAATCGTAGGTTCTTATCCATTTTGGCTAGGTAGAGAGAGGAACACGGATAGTGAAAGGTGAGCGTAATGTACACGGAAAGGGATCCCTTAAATCTACTTCTGGCATCACAAGTGTCAGGCACTGCCCGTTTAGCTCGCTCTACTACACGATGGACCCAGCCGTCGGCACCCGCACGGTGAATCAATGGATTGCTAAGATATTCGTCTCTTTATGAAGGAAAGATACAAGAAATTCGAAGGATATGTCTGATACGCCAACACGCATTAGGCCAGCGTGTGTAGATTAGGACCAAGACCTCTTTAGATAGCGGAGAGGAAACCCTTGCCAGCAGCGGGACATTTACGGGTTACATTAATTACTTTTAAAATAATACTAAAAGCTCACAAATCAAGCGAACAGATTGTGCTAATAAAATGGCATTACAAAGAAGGTATAATAGGTCTCTATCGTCTTATACAGCATACATGCACATTGTACGAGTGTACCTACGTAGCGCGCACTGGTGTAAGCTTGGTTCGAGGCCAAATATTTAAGCTTCATTAACAATACTTCTATTGTTCTCTTTTTATTGGTAGTACATCTTTTTTATCTATTTCTTTCTGTTATGATATTATGTGGTGGGTTCTATTTTCATTTTAAACAGTTTTTGTATCGTCCATAACTAAAATGATATTTCAATTATCGTTTCCTAGAACAACTTGCCATCGAATTACTATTTTCAGATCTAGGGCTATTTAATGAATGCTACTATTGTTTGTCGAAAACATTAGTAAATTTTAAATTTGAGTAATTAGATGTCCCAATGATTGAGTTAAAAGTGCCCAGATTTGATTAAAAATACGTAATTGTTTTTGTTTAAGTTGAGGGGCACTGTCTTGTCCGAGATTACATTTCGATGCGTTATCTGATTAAAACTAAAACATTGCCGCCAAAGGGGATACATTTGAGTCGTAAACCCAAATCTTATTGGACTATAACAAACGCGCCGAGGGTAAATGCATTCTCCGCAAACGTCACTTTCAAACGTAAAGATGCGTCACCTAATTGTATGTAACTGTGAATTTTGACATAAATTACTTAAAAACTTTTTGACTTTCGCTTAGTCCAGCAAAAATATTGTAATAGTGTTAAATCCGCTTGGGACTTCATTATTTTAAAGTATTGACGAACAGCTCGATGGCATATTTTATTAACCGGTCCAACATTTGCTTCCGTCGGCAAAGAATTATTGATATTATGATGTAATAAATATAAAAACCTTTTATTTAAAGGGTAAAATCTGTTGTGGTAGAATAATATGACTACTATCACTGGATATAGTACACGGACTTTAAATTAGTTGTTACAAGAATAATTATCGACTAAGAAATAGTTTTGTAATGACAAGAAAAAAAATATACAATATCATTGATGTTTACTAAAGACTTCATCATTAGTTTGAAGATTTTGTCACCTTTTTTTGCCCACAAAGTACTATATATGTAGGTTAGATTCATCCAACGGTCTGTACATTATGTAGCAAACGTATCTAGATAGCAATTCTTAACAAACATATAAAGAAAAAAAACTGTTTTAAAAATTTTGATGAGGTATGGAAACTCAAAAATCGTTCATATTTTAATTATGACAGCACAGTTGACAGCAAAGTATCTAATATAAAGTGAATTTGTGAAATCTGACTTCTCTGTTAAAATAATTAATTGCTTGTAATATGCATACTAGACAACTGATATAATACTTAGAAAATAATTATATAGGTACGAATTGACTTTTCGTACCTATATGATTATTTTCTAAGTATTATATCATTACACATTAAACACGAATTTTCAGATCCTACTAAAGTTCAACCTTAGACCCAGTCGCATATCTTCAAACTTATTATTCCGTTATCCTTTTGTTCATCATTCGTTTATAATGTATAATAACATACACAATTACGATTCAGCGCCGTTTAATGTATTTAGCATTCAAGTATATTCAAAATAATTTTGAACATGAACGCTTTGTTGCTTGTTGCATTATGGAAGTGTCAGAACCACGAGTTTTCAAAGTGACATGGTGTGGGCAGTTCTTTTGTAACTGGCGCGTTCGTGGCGCGCGCTAATAGCATAAAATTAAGCCTAGCTATGAGGCACGTCAATGCCACAGACGTGTCGATAAGTTTGTGTTTTAAAATGTCAATTTCACTGCGCGTTTGCTTCCACGCGAAAAGACACAAATTTTGTATTTTACCTATGTACTTACTAGTTTTTTAAATGCTGCTATGTTTTTTAAAAAACACGTATTTCATACAAAAGTCGTGTGTGAATATAAGTACATACATAATATGTGCATATAGCAATATCTATTAATGGAAAATGTTATAAAAGAACTTTTGTTCTATTTCGGTAGAACCTTTTATGATATTGAAAACAATATAACACACATCAAAATAACCACATGGAGAATGTTTGACTTGAACGGGTCTATTTGTTGCATTCGGATATGGTTTGTAAAGCGAGTCGAATATCACAAATAAATCGGTTTATGTGCAGGTAGAACCACTCACGGAATGAATGCCTCAATCAATGTGCCCCATTCACTAGTACTGGTTAAAATATATTTAATGAAACGGAATACCTTTAGTAAATGGAATGAATGGATCACAGTTATCAAAAATAGTTTATCCCTGCATGTTATTCTGTTTTAAGCACCAAATTTGCAAAAAATTTGCAAATGTTTCTGCAATTGTAGGAAATAATAAATAAACTTGACATCTGTCGAAATATTGAAGTTTTGTAAAACATTTTACTATTTATAGTTTGTACATAATTTAAAAACAAGCTAATATTGACCAGTCTCTGGCATGTGCAATGTGAATGGGAGAAGATCTCACACTGGAGATAAACCATGACAACTGAGCACTGCTAACTGAACAGAAGTGAAAGTGTAAAATACCTTTATTTCCTGTAATTGGTTTATTCGTTGGAGTCAAGTAAAATAAAAAGGGAAATAGCACTTGTACGACAAGAAAATCATATTAAATAACGTAAAAAGATTGATGTCAAACTGTAGAAATATGAGGAATGTATTAGTATTGTGATACGGAAGTCTATTTACTTACTGTAAGTACAAGAAGAGACAATCTATACCCAGATAAAAATCTACTTTGAAGTGTCTCAAATAACCTCGCAAATAATCCCGTTCCAAGATATTTGCAACATGATAGTTGATGTGAAAACAAATAAATTTTTATATTGGAATTCATTTATTACTTTGAATAGTACCTACTTACATATCATTTAATTCCGCTTATTTGAAGTATTATTTGTTGGAAATATAATATTTATCAGAATATAGCTGGGATTCTCGTTTTCAATGTATTGCCTCGTAGAGATTTCCAATTTAATTATCAAGTACATACGTAGGCGTGGTGGCTTTGGAACGGAAATGCAATCAACATCGTCGTCAGCAGAGCTCATTACGGTCTGCTGCTGTCCTAATTAACATTCTTAGCTCTAAGCTCTCGCCTTACAAAGCGATGTATGGCTGTGAAATGTGGGCATTGGCACAGACAGATAGAGAAAGATTGAAGGCATTTCAAATCTGCCGTTGGAAGAGAATGAAATGTATAAGCCGGAATAATATGAAAACGAAGAGAGATACTAAATCAATAGAGAATAGAAGGGTAAAATTTATTGGTCACTTAATACGCCAGGCACGGCGGAATGAGTGTGAATGTATAAACAATCTTAATGTATAAATAATTAGTTGTGTGAGAGTTATAACGATATATTATGACACTCGTACAAACCTATCTGTAACGACTGCAGATAGGTTTGTACGAGTGCACGAGGGTCATAGTTTGATGTCGCACGCAACGTCTCAGCGGGACTGCGCTTATACGAACAACTAGGACATAACCGCGCTGAGCTAACCTCACTCCACGTCCTGTTAAATGCAATAACATTATACTCTAAGGGTTATGTCAATAATTTGATTATTTAGAACAGCTTGGAATTAATTAAAATATTATGTAATTATGTAATCATTATAACAACCCTATTGTCGGACACAGGTCACGCAGGTCCCTGTTCATAATATAAAGATGTCGGCCTACCGCTGTTACGCTGTACCTGTCAAAATTTCGTTTCTAACTTCTCGGCTCTTGAATAGGCGTACCTATTATGATTTATTTAGGTGCCTCTTACGACATTTTAAGGATGAAATGGATTGGTGATACTAAATGTGTACTTTAGGGAGATAATTCAATTTTCACATGCTATTGCAGTTGCCCGACTAAACTTGCGTAGTGTCACGTACTCGCCATTAATGTTGATGCCAAATCCGTCCCAGTCCAGAAGCTTGAAGACATCTTCCAACGCAGCTGTGAACAGTTTCGGAGATATTACATCTCCCTGTCTCACACCTCGCTGCAGTTGGATAGGTTTCGAGCTCTGATCCTGGAGACGAACTGACATGGTGGCGTTTCTGTACAAACACCTCATCACCTCGACCTCGATATACCGATGGTCAATTCGGCATCTCTGGAGTGCCTGCAACACTGCCCATGTTTCCACCGAATCGAAGGCTTTCTCATAGTCCACAAACGCTAAGCATAGTGGCCGGTTATACTCTTCGGTCTTCTGTATAACCTGCCGCAGCGTATGTATGTGGTCTATGGTACTATAGCCTCTTCGGAACCCGGCTTGTTCGGGAGGTTGTAAAAATGGTATTGTGTGTAAATAAGAAGTTATAGGCCTCCTCAAGAGATGTTCCTGTTCTCCTCCGCAATGTTCCGGTTTATTTATTATAATAAATATAAATAAATGTTTTATTTCGTTTTCAACAATTGGTATAGTTGTTACAGTTGAAGTTTCCATTTAAGCCAAATTATGCTTGTGAGAGGGAACTCCGCACTTCCGAGTTATTTTACAATGTTTGAAATTACAGACAATGAGCAAACATTTATTCTGATCTTAATTAACATGCGAAAATAAAGAAAGTTACATGCATTGGTTACATTTTGTTTTAATTTTCAATAAGGCAAAGTTACAGATTTATAATAAATTTATTATGATAATTGTGCGCAAGTAGATTTTTATAGGTTTGATTATGTGGAGTGTGTAATAATGTAAGGGTGTGAACGAGTGGGTGTGTATGTGTGTGTGTGTGTGTGATTTCATTTTTATTCTTTTTTTTTTGTTTTATTATCCATTCCTTGTTAGTCTTCTTAATGTGAGTTGGTGTACCAACCAAACCAGAAAATTATGTTTCAGGAGGGTAAGTGTATGTTGATTAAGTTCGAGACTGTGATTGAGATTGAGATTATGACTGGCCTGTTGGTCTAGTGGTTAGTGACCCTGACTGCTAGGCCGGAGGTCGTGGGTTCGATCCCCACCCAGGACAAGTCTTTGTGTGATGAGCATAAAGATTTGTTCTGTGTCTGGGTGTAATTTATCTATAATATGTATGTATTTACAAAAAAAAAAATGTATTTAAGTAGTATATCAGTTGTTTAGTACCCATAACACAAGCAAATATAATTGCTTACTTTGGGACTAGATGGCGCTGTGTGAATGTGGTAGAATATTATTATTATTATTATTATTATAGATTAGCCCTGCGGACATTGTCTTGGGATCGGAAGTTATGGTTATTTTCATAGCTTCCACTAATCTTGTATGGTCCAGACGTTGATTACATAAAACTATATATTGTAGTTGTATGTACTATTAGTTCCACTGCTTTATAGGTTTTGTCCTTCAGCCAGTTTGTTTAAGTACCTAATCAAAATTATGATAAAGTTTAAAACTTCTAACAACGTTAAATGCAATAAATTATTGATTTGATAAGAGAACATAATTATATTATACTAACTAAGAAATAGTGTATCACTGAAGAGTCAATTAGGTACGTTTCATAATAACTCACAGCGTATGATTAGTAGTAGGGTAGGTACAAGTGTTCATTCTATCGAAACTGAATTTCAACAAACGGAATTGAAAAAAATGAATTTCTTTTGTTATACACAAATATTATGTTTGAAAAGATAAACAATATTTTGATTCGATGATTGGCCATAACAGAAAATGATTGTATTGTGCAGCCCATTTCTCGCAGTGCTCTTGTTGCACAAGATTAGTCCCTTAGTCACCTTGTACAACATCCACGCGTTGAAACGGGGTAGTGACATTATTGTATTCTTAATCCGTCACTACACGGAAAAAACCTTTCTTTACAACTAAGTAAATACGAATGCACTTCTTCAATACGATTTTCTTCATGTCTTGTTTGTTCAAGAATTTATAAATAATATGTTTGCAGAGAAGGGTGAAAGCGACCAGCAAGTGAAAACAGATAGTTGATGCTAAAACCCTTTTTAGAGTTCCGTACCTCAAAAGGAAAAAACGGAACCCTTATAGGATCACTCGGTTGTTCGTCTGTCTGTCTGTCCGTCTGTCAAATTTTTTTTTCTCAAGAACCCGTAGAGGTATAAAGCTAAAATTAATATTATATGCTCGGATCTATAAACCCACGGCCTAAAAAATAAATCAAAATTCTAAGTTAATGCAATCAAAAGATACAGCCGTTTTTGCTCCATTTTTGTCATCCAGATAGACGATCAAAAAAGACAAAACCTATAGGGTACTTCCCGTTGACCTAGAATCATGAAATTTGGCAAGAAGTAATATCCAGTTATACAAGTAAAGGGAAAAATCCGAAAACCGATCTCGTGTCGTTATATCACTGAATATTAGTATTGGGGTGTACAATGATAAGCCTAAAAAAATTGAGCAAAAGACGTTATATAAACACCTACCTACCTTACATCTACCTTAACTTATAGCTATCCCGTGGTCAGGGTGTAGCCAAATCATCATTATTTGTGCGATAGCACGCACCGTTTTCGGGATACGAGCTATTATAGGTGGAAATCTGCGCTAACGGCGACGACAGTCGGGTTACGATGATCAATTTGCGATAGTTAGGTTAGGTTATTTATTTTTTCAAACCACCCACAAGCAGGAGCCCCGCGGGGCGAGGCTCCGGCGACCTATGTGTGGCACCTGAAACGTCAGTTTTTTTTGAACCTCCATTATTCGTATTCTGATAAAAAAATGTGTCATTTGTAGTGCACCCCCTTTGATACACCTTACCAACACATTTCTTACATTTTAATCACAATTACATTTTAATGACTGACTTGATTAACTGATGTGACCTTGGGCATCATCAAGCGGCGAGAGAGGCAAACTCAACTCTCCTCACACCTAATAGCTAGACACCCCCCTATAAGAATAGAATCGATCGAAAGAACCGAGTCAAAAATATCAAACTGGTGCTTCCGCAAAGATGACAGGTATACTTTATTTAAATAGGAATAGAAGTTCTATCACTAACATTCATACATTAATTATTATTATTCGTTGTTTTATACAAAACTATGTTCCGATCGCGGCGGCCCACGAGGCCACGATCCACGGGAGCACGTACAGGGATGAAAGTATTCTGTCTTAATTCAAGATAAAGTATGTCTGTATTCCAAGTTTAATTAAAGTCCATTTGGTTTCGCATTTATATTATTAGAAAGGTTTCTTTATCCAGTTGAAGTGATGGAACATTTTGAGCACAATTCAAAAATAACAAATCCTTAATTTTTGATATTGGCAACCTTTATTAAATGTTGGACTACAAAACAATAGTCAAATACAAAAAAATAGGCATGGAAATGAAGGTGACCACACTTAAAAAATAAGTATTTGTCAAGTGTAGAGTTCAATATCTAACGTGATAATAAAACTCATCGCACTTTCACCCTCTTTAAGCCTCTTAATAACAAAGTATGTACTATTCTAATAATTTTATTGTTTGTGGTTGGTGACGTCAATGGTTGTTGGAAATCTTCGATATATTTGATATCAAGGAAACAAGTCAAATAAAATAAATATCTCCAATTTTTCAATAAAGGGAGCTTGAAATGTTGGGCGCTTCTTACATTTTCCTAATTAGTGGTGTCAAAAAGATTGTTAACAATAACAAGTATATTTACCATATATCAAGTATACATATCACAAAGCGAACTAAATCGAGTCGAACAAATATGTTGTTGAGACTTTATACACTTAAATGGTGTATGTTTTCCAAAATGAGTTAAATAATTATAATGTCTTTTTTCTTGTGGCTCAGGAACAGATATCACTCAGGATAAGTTTTCAAATAACGTTACGAGAGTTCATTCCTCGTATGTCCCTTATTATATTTTTATTGTTTTTGGGATATGCGACTAATATTGGGAAGAACGAGGCATAAATCGCTACAAATGCTACGGTTATAACGGTCCGTCTGATGGTAAACGGTTACCGTAACTATGGGCACCTGCAACACCAGGGGCATGAGCGTTGTCGACCCTTGAGAAGAAGAACCCCATACTGTAGTCCCTTATTACCTTCCCATATACTGTAGTTGGGAAATGATCGACTTGCCTCCACTTTCTCCCATAGCAAATCGAGAGACTAAAGCAATCTATTTATAATCGAAACCTTTAAAAAAGCAAGCGCCACCGACTTAAATTAATAACGGTACCTGAACTAAGACTCACTGAAAACGCATCATCTATACATCTAAATAAAATTTGAGTGTCTGTTTGTAATATTAAAATAAACGCTTTCTACTACATGCATATGAATCTCTGGAACGGCTGGACCGATTTCGACTGGACTTTCACTGGCGGATAGCTAATGTCACAAGGAGCAACTTAAGCTACCTTGGTTTTGAAAAAATATCAGGGTTCCGCAAAAAAATTAAAACTCCATGAATGCGGGATAAGTTGTTGGTCGCGGGCACAGCTAGTAAATTATAAAAAGAAGTGTTGTTACATTAGTTGAGTGAGTGTGGTGGCAGATATTATGAAGATATGACGGTTGCATGTACCGGCGGCGCGGCGCGGCGGCTGGCATGACGCGATGACGTATCTTAGTCACGTGACATCCCGCGGGGCTTATCCGACGGCGCATGTGATACTCAACCACGTTTGACTTATGGCGACATAAAATACTCGCATGTACTCGACTGTGTATTCGTTTCACTGATTTTTTGTCACTGCGGAATATTTTACTTCCTGCATGACTACCTTGTTATTGCAACTTCAATTGACACCCAATTTTAAGGTAAAGCATTGAATGTATTTACAAATTGTTCGCTACAAACAAGGGTAAAAAATCAGTAGATCTTTAATAATAAAGCATTGCTTGTGCAAGAGGCGGCCGCGTTTACAAGTTTTTTAAACCGCAGCTTTTTTCGCTTCTATATTCTTCTATAGGATCATCAAATTGCTACCTTATCTTAAACTATTGCAAGCAAAAAATAACTAAAGATACCTATTAATATTTGAGAAAACTTGAAAAATAAAAACTACAAAACTTTACGTGTCGTAACATATTCGCGTTCGCGAAACTGCATCGCTGTATATTTGCAACATTACAAAAAGAATTTCAAAATCAAGTTGCATTTACCGTCGCGTATTGAGAATTAGCAATGGCCCAACAAACTGACACTACATGTCACAACCAAACCAACACATAAGAAACAGCCGGGAATTAAAGCACCACAAGCAATCAAACTTAAATGTTTCTAAAATCTTTAAATGAATAAATAATAAATTATGTCTTTAACTAGGTTTTCTTTGTTTTGTCTCTTACTTAAATTTTTTTTATTCGGAACAAACCATTCCATAGCATCTCTGTCTACCTACCCCTATAAGAAGACAAGCATGATATACAATATAAACATAAAAAATGATTTGTTGAAAGAAAAATTAAAGTCAATATGTGATAATTGTACAAGTCCTAGTCTAAGTAGTCGCCTATTTCACGGAACTTACGGCTCATTTTAAAATACGTTAGATGGCCGTTTTCGGTAGCGGTTTCGTCAATAATGTATTTTATAAGATACTTAATTATAGAATTGTGTTGTGTGCTTTGTAAATGTTAATTTTTTTTCGTGGTATACCTAACATTATGTTCTACAAAAAAATATGCGTAAATGCGTAATTGATGGCGCTAAAAACCATAAAATATGTTGATTTTATGGTGTGGCCGTCAAATGTCTGAATGTAGGTTTTATTTCGCTAATTACTACATTATATTTTTATTTTTTATTTAATAGCTGGCATTGGCATTCCATTTTGTTTCGAACTTAAAACTTTCCACATGAGTACGCACAGCAGGATTGCGCAAACGCACTCTTCATAAAAGGGTACTAAGAAGGGTAAGAGGAGGAAATGGCAGCTAGAAAGAAAAAATATCCCGAACAACATTGTACCACTGCAATCAAAACCAAAGTATCCAATAAGAAATAAGAAAAATGGAGATACCATGATTGGCAGGATAGTCATGAGGCACCTATAATAATTGAAGTATCAAGTAAGTAAGTATCCAGTGCAGCTGTTCACCCGATGGTGTCGTTATAAATGTATACTCAACATTGATATTAGAATGTATAAGTGTGTCTACTGCTAGCTACTCTTAGTATGCCGCAGAGTACACGCACACATTGTACTATCATGCGTACTCTTGTTCAATTGTATTATCTAGACTACGCAGTGACCCGCCAAACAAAAATCGAAATGAAACTTTATACCGGCTTGTGAGGAAGGACGTTAACTTGTTCATTAAATGAATACATATCGTATAATTAATTGAACTAAAAACAATCTGCACAAATAAAGAAGACGATAATCATTTAGTCGAATACAAAAGCTGCACGCGGTACACTAATTTTCGCAATTAATTTGTAGTGGTATCGCGTGTGTCACCTTATGATGAGTTGTCCGACTCGAAATAATCATTTGACTGACAGCCATCCGACGAGACGTGTCAAATATCGCCTGACCTTGTTCTGTGCATCCTCCGTAAAGATGTATCATGTCTATTGAGACAATTTCCATTGCGAAAGTACATAATAATTGTATAATTGCAATATCTTTACGTTTAATTTTTTATCAGTTAATGTTTTATGGTACCTACTACATTCAATTGTAATTATCATACGTATTTAACTTATTGCAAAATCGCAATATATATATTTTTAATTACATTTGCGCCATAATTTAAAAAATCTAAGAAATAGTTGATGAGATCCGCGCACTTTTTGATTATTATTAAAATATCACGATAGTTGTTTGTGTTCCTAATAATAAATAGAGTTGACATCCTTTAACATAAAGGTATTCGCAATAATATAGTATTGTATTGAATCAGTAACAACTGTCTAAGTGTAAAATAATTCATTTGCCTTCGGCCAAAGTTCCAAGCCAATGTGTCCAATCTACTGATTTAAAGAACACTCAATAAAGTTAAAGGATCGGCTCTTTATAACATCATAAACAAGACTAAACTAAAACTTGTTCTTAGCCAGTTTCTCTACATGGACAAGTCAGCGCAAGACGACGCAGTTCGTAGTTAATAGTTACATTAATTTAATTAACTTTTGAAAACTACTGACAAATCTGCATGCAAATAATTTTCATTTATAACAAAATTTGTACGTAACAAGAAGGTTGTCCGTTTTGTACAGCTGATAATAATGAATTAAAAAACTCAAAGTTGGAAATCGCTAACTTTGCTCCAACCGTTCATTTGATTACCTATTATGTACCTAAGTGTTTGTGACAAACTGTGTGCTCCACACGTTACTTATATCGACAGACAAGTGTTCCTTTTTATTTAGAAAGTTAAAGTTTCGATGGTAGTAAAGTGACGAACCTATGCCACACTCACAATATTATTTGTTTCGTTTTAAGAAATCAACGGTTAATTGTTTTAGTGTTATTTACACAGAAATAAGGAATATCAATCGTGTCTGAATATTAATTTCAGTTAGTTCTTTACATTTGCTCGACAAAAACTCAGGTGTATATTATATAACATAATTATTTGCAGGTTTCCTCCAAAACGTGTGATAATGAACTACATCAAAGCAATGAGAGTTGTAATTGTGTACTTACAATTGTACAGGTGATGCAGTCATAACATAATTATGTTGTGCTCAATTATCTAAATTAGGTAGCTGCTGATTTTATAATAATATATGCATTATAAGCTAACTGCAAAACATACTTTTCTGGATATTATTACACCGCAGAATTTAATAAAAGTGAAAATCAGTTCATAAACAGCCATTAATTAACGATAATGTACCTGAAACCTCCAGCGCTGCCTGGTGCAATTAATACCAATCAAATTTATTGAACAATACCTAAATCTATTCGTAAGTTTATAACAGCTGAATACCAAACTAAAATACTATTAATTATTAACACTAGGTACATACGGGTGAAAAAAAATAAAATACAGTTTTATAATATTTCTCACGAACCGATTTATATTACAATGTTGTAATTTACAATGTTGGACTAAATGTTAGGACAATTCTTTATTGTATTTAATAAAGCAAACTAAGTACAATTTTTATTCACCCCATGTCATACAAAATAGGTAGGTACTTACCCACATTTCTAGTCATGTAAGCTTGTTAGCCACAAATCGCGGCAACTTGCAAGAGAATACTAAATAAAATCCAAGCATAAGGATGATTACGAAATAGATAAAATATGCTTCAAGCGATGATACACAAGCCTTGTAGATCCATGTAAAATCTAAATCTAAGGCCTTGTATTTAGCGAGATACGAAAACATGATTAAAGTTCAACTTAACCGACCAGCATAAACAAACACTTGATTCTGATAAAGTTTCAGAGTCCGACGGAAACGTTATATCGTAAGTGGCGCGAAAGTATCCGCTACCCGCGTTTCGAGTTCTCGACTGGCAGGGATCGCGCACTCGACGAGTTTGTTTGCAAACTGGACAGAACGCCTGCCTAACGCCGCGCCGCCGGTTACTTGCTAACGCGCATGTGCCAGACCGCCCATACCGTCCATGTAGCTTACCTTCTCAAAAGTGTCGGCTTATTTATAAACAAACTGATGAACTAAATCATGACTTATAAAATACCACGCATTATCATAAAATATCTAAGTACACAATTAGGGATCTACCTATTAGTTATCCATTACCTATTAGTGCCAAAGTTCAGAAATTCTCTATAAAAAAGCATATTTTAAATTAAAATCGTTGTACTAAGTAGCTAAATATAGTAAGTAATATTGTTTATATATAGGCCAGAACTATGTTTTACTGTTCCGTATAGGGTAGCCAGATGTAAAAATCAAACGACCGGAGAAAAGGCCTGATTTCCATGGAAAAGTCCTGAGATTTTATAAAGTTAGAGAATTTTCTCTCAAAAACGTATTGTTATCGTTTTATACACTTCGGCTCTAGCTCACGCGTTGCAACTTGCACGCAACTTACTTAACTTAGATAAATAAGTATTGATTTTATCTGCAACGAACACGGCGTCTACCTGTCCGCCTGTCAAGATGCATTTTCACAGGAACGCGTAAAGGTTGAAATAAAATCGATAACGTCTCGCAAATCGCTTCATAGAATACAAAATATTATATACTAAAAATTTAAGCAGCGAGCGCGTTGAGCCGCGCGCTGCTAACTCACAATTACAAACAAAACATTTTGTCAATTTACGTATATGTATTTAACTAGCTGTTGGCCCAGCCTCGCTCCCGTTCAGCTTTGTTTGGCTACTACTCTGTTCTTATTGGTCGTAGCGTGAGGTTATATTATTATAACCTTTAGCCTTTAGCCTTCCGCGATAAATGGGCTATCTTTTTTTTTTATTTTTTTTTTAGGAGTTTTTAGCTATTAAGCCATGCCAACTCCATCGTACCCTAAATTCAACAATAAAATGTATTATTTACCAAATTTGATTATTCCGTTCAACAGAACAAACAAACTCTTCGGCTTTATAATACTAGAGGTCTCATTAGCTCGCTGCAGCGATCCATCATCGATCCGATCTGACAGTACATGACGTCACCAACTTTATAATAATATCGACCACAGGTAGGAAGCTATTAAAATAAAATGACGCGTTCAAAACGTTGCAGCATGCGTTGTACTCACGATGGCCATACCTAGTATAAATCGAAGAAAGGCTAATAGAAAAATAACGACGAGATTACGCAAAGCGTAGGTAGTAAAGTAAACGTAAAAGATATTACGGCTATGCAATAAACCTTTTTTCAGAGTTAGTAAAATCGATGTTTAGTATAAAAATATCGATATAATGGGCAGGAAAACGCAACATATAACATCGCAGTTTAAAACAAATGCGTAGAATCCCTGTAAACTACTAACTTGACCCAACAACAACTTGACAATTGATTCGATTCTTTTTCTTAACGATATTTTAGAAACACCCAATAATACGTAGGTACACTACAGGGCATTTCAACAGAAGTCACAACGTAAAACATTCTTTTTTTATTTAATCAATGTATCAAATGTTTGTATATCAATATAATAATATGTACGTAACAGCTTATATACATTATACAACGATGGAAAGCATAAGTTTTAGTAGTTTTGTTTAATATCATTATGATAACAATGACTGAATCGAACGGATTTACTGTTCTTCTCTTATTGTTGTTGATTAAAATATTAGATTAATATAGATATAGAGACCAAGCTACAAGTTGTTAGGGCTCCAGAAACATGCACCTGACCCGTGTTTTACTAGTACCGCCATCTGTATCTGGCCCACGAGCCATTCACCCAACGCCAGCCTCACAGCCTCTCTTCAGATGTCGATGGAGGCTCTTAAAATTATTGTTCTATACACTATACTTTTTGGATGAGGTGTTGAATTGCATTAACGACATATCACATAGCTGCTTCATCCTCGCTTACTCAAAATAACCATTCGTTGGCTAAACATGAGTGTGTTTAATAAAAAGTGTAATAATCGATACGGATAAAATAAAGGGGCTGCGGAGTGTGCTGAATGCGTGCTTACCTTTGGTAATACGATGCCACTATAATAAATACACAACAAATATTGTGATGTCTGATTTTGTAAAGACTGACTGGCAAAAAAATATTTTTATTTGAAATCACTGAACTAAACTTGTCTTTTGTGCAGCAAAGCAAAAATAATATCGTTGTCATCACTGTGTACTAAAGAGCCGTTTTATTAATATCAATTTCAGCTCGATACGTCATCGCGTTCCTGAGAAATGGATCTTGACTGACGGACAGACAGATATGCAGACGGACAACGGAGTGAGACTATAAGGATTCCGTTTTTGCTTTTCAGGTACGGAACCCTAAAAATAAATAAAACACTATCAAAGATACTGTGTACAATTCAAATACAAAACACGTTGATATAATGCACCACATTTCTCCTATTTCTTAGGTACGCGTACCCACGTGGCTTTCGAAGTATGTTTCTGGCTGTAATAAGGGCACGTTACCGTATTATGTCCCCAAGGAGAAATGAGGCCGTACCAGGCTAGGGGGAAGCATTACATTATGATAAAGGGTAAAGGAAGGGTCCAACGACGGTGACGCTGGATTACGGATGTACAAAGTTCACACTCAAAGTTGGGAGACCGCGATACTTTTTACTGCGAGTGTTAGTAGCTGGCTTGGATATTTGCTTAGAACTGAGCTTTTGAGCCTCTCAAAGTAGCCGCATATCCATCAAATAGTATTAATCTGCCACTTTGGAAGGTCATAGATGCATTACCGGTCTTCTAAAAAGAGATACATTATGCTCGTTACTTGAAGGTACCTAAGGCGGATCTGCCCGGAAATACAGCTTTATCGAGCTGGTTCCACAGAGCTGTCGATCTAGGCAACAAGTTTCTTGAAAACCGGACTGTTGTTGACCGCTATCCATCATGGGGATCGCGATGGTATGTCAGTCGATTTTGACTGACATACCGATATAAAATATAGAAATGTCCCAAATAAACTGATAATAATTCTACTAAGAAATATTTCTTGGGGAAAATGCACATATTGGTTGTTCGAAAAACATTTTTGTAGTCTACGTCCCTGGAAACCTCGAAAATGACATCTATATCGATTTATAGTGTTAATCACCCTTATAAAATCCTTTAGGGTTGGGTTTTCAAAAACTTACGATTCTTTATATATAATTATAAGATATATAATTTCTGTATTATAGTTTCCAATGTTTTTATCATAATTTAATCCCATTCGCAAAGTAAAAAGGTACTTTAATACAATTTCTCCCTACAAACTTTAAGCCACTGTTTCACCCCTTTAGGAGTTGATTTAAAAAAATCTTTAGTACCTACTCACCTTGCGTACCTAACAAATATGCATATTCTCAAAATTATACTGTTTAGGCTGTACGATGTATGTCATTCAGTCCGTCAACAGTTACAACAGGTAAATTTATAGATAAACATTATTGTTTGGGGTCCGTGCCTCAAAATGAAAAACGGAACCCTTATGGCATCACACCGTTGTCCGTCTGTCAATAATATGTTTCTCAAGAGCGCTTAGAGGTCTCAAGCTGACATTAATATCAAATACTCGGGTTTGCATTCCCGGTCAGATGTGGCGAGCATTTTTAAAACGTAACGACCGACTGCATAATATCAACAGCAACGCATTAAAAAGACCGAAAGCTTTGCTTTGGTTTAACAGACTACATTATGAGCTGAAAGCCTAAGTTGAATAATTTATATTATGTTTGGTAGCAGCGGCACCAGTTTGCAAATTATAAATCGTAAGAAAATGAAGAAAACACACATTTGGCCGATTTAATGCCGAAATACGACGTGCTACGTGCTGAGAGATCAGCGAACTAATGAGGCCTTAGTATTATAAAGCCGAAGAGTGTGTTTGGTTGAACGAAATCTCAGGAAATAAGACCAGAGTAGTAGGCAAACAAAGCTAAACAGGAGCAAGGCCGGGCCAACTGCTAGTCAAATATATGTAAAGCAACAAAATCTTCAGTGTTTGTAATTGTGAGTTGTAGCGCGCGGCTCAACCGATTGGAATTCGATTTCGGTGGTCTCTAAACTTTTTACCCTTTAGGTACATTATTTTTTTTAAATTTGAAATTTTTTTCATTCTTTCTAGGACTAAGTACAACAAATATTTAGAAAAATAAATGCTGAATTGTGGTTGCCTGTGATTTTCGATATATTTTGCACTTAGTAACATAGATAATTAGTCATTAATTTTGACTAACTAGGTGTGTAGATTATTGGGCCCGGCAGACATATTCTGTCGACAGATATTGTGCACAATTTCGGCGAGGGGCCGGGGTTACATTCGAGATTGTAAAATAAATATTTTAACAGTATAAATGATTAAAGCGAAAAACATAATAGATATGTAAGTAAACAACCAACCTTCCATTCTAATCAACACGATTGTCTTGTGTCATTGTGTGTGCATCAAACAACCCGCTATAATCTTTTCTTCTTAAAAAATATTTACTCGTCCAGCCAGCGCCACAACAACAAGAAATAAACAAAAACTGTATAGGATTGTGGGAACTCACCACGTGCCTTCTGAGTTCATACTGTGCTCTAAACAGCGAATAAGGGAGAGTCCACATCACTATGTCACGAGTTCACGACGCACGTCGTAACGTGGAACGGTACGGTGTCGCGACTCGGTGCATTGTCTTGTCATTGTCTTCAGATCACTGGACGTTCCTCCACAAATGATACAATTGTAGCTCACACCACTTCCAACGACGGCGACGTCCGACGCATCGTGTGACGGCGATGTTGCCGAGCTGTGAATTAGCAGGACCCGTCACGTCGTCGTATCGTACCGGTACACGCCATCGACGTACGACGTGACGTCGTCACGTGGAGAGATAAAAACAAACATATTAATTGTCCACAATACTAAATGTTTTTACATGAACAAGTTGAAAACATATTTTCGTTTAATAAATACGTCGGTATTTATTAAACGAAAATATGTTTTCATATTACATATATACATAATATGTGGACATGATAACAATGTAGGTGTGAAGCTCATTAGCCAAAGAGACCAAATAAAAACACCTTTGAATTTGAAAATTAAATTCGAGTTATTCTCTTGAATATTGTTTTTAAACGACTACAAAAAAGGAGGAGGTTATATGTTCGACTGTATGTATTATTTTTATATGTATGATTATATTTGAAAAAAACTTTTTTGTTTGAAAGGGTATACTTCCGAATTGGCACCAAGTTAAGTTCTGATGGTGGAATCTCAGGGGAATCGAAGGCAACCCTCAAATATTATAGGCGCAAGTTACGTGTTTAATATATTTTCTTAAGTTATTAAAGTATTTACCTACGTCTGATAGTCATCATCTCATGTTGATGAGCTGCTGATGGAAGGTATAACTCCTTAACTGTTAGAGGTAATAAGATTATTTCTTTAAATATCACATCCATGTATAAACCGTAAGTTGTATTTTTTCCAGTGACTGAGGTGGGAGCACTTGGTGGAAGGTAAAGTTGCAAAGTCCAAAGGAATGGTTAGAAGATATTTTCAGTTTCCGATATAGTAACTTGCATTCTATACCTGTCAAATTCTATAGGAAAAAGAAAGACATACAAAGCTGAGAGTAGAATAGAGCTACAATCAGGTTGTGCGGGGGTAGGGTTACTTATTAGTAACCCTACCCCCGCACAACCTGATTGTAGCAGCAGACAAATCCTGAGATATTTCTCAGGATTTGTCCTGAGATTTCAGGAATTTTCGACTTTGTTCAGGATTGCGGCCGGATTTTGCGAAACTCGTTATATCTCAGGATTTTCAATAAAGCACAGGTTACATTTTAAAGATCTCTTTAATTAAAGTTAAACCAACTAAAATAATCTATACTTATTTATCTAAGTGAAACAAACCAAAAATATTCTTTTGGTAACAATTGCAGTTAAAATCAATACTTATTTATCTAAGTAAGTTGCTGCAAGTTGCAACGCGTGAGCTAGAGCCGCAGTGTATAAAACGATAATAATACGTTTTTGAGAGAAAATTCTCAAGCTATATAAAATCTCAGGACTTTTCCATGGAAATCAGGCCTTTTCTCCGGTCTTTTGATTTTTACATCTGGTAACCCTATGTGGGTGTGATCAAAATTAGTCTTTGGGTGGATAACTATCGCCTAATTTTTTATCATTTTATGACCATAATTTGGATAAAATCTTTTAAACTTTCTCGACTTGTACACGTATTTAATCATTAGGTATGTAACGGGTTTACGTCACCTACTATATTTTAAGGAGTATCGATTAAATAATCCTAAGAACGTGATATAGCATTCCATTTAGAATTTTTGAATAGATTCTACCGGGGATTCTTTATTTCAGTTTTCCGTCATGCTAACGGCACCTATTTTTGTTCTAACCATGCCATGGTGCAAACAGATTAGTAATAGGCATAGATTTAGTATGTCGCGGGTCCTAGGTCTATGGTAATAGGCTATTATACTTTAAACAGGTAGGGAAGGTATTTTTTTCTTTGAATTAACTATCTAATTCAGTTTATTTTTCCCTTATTAGTTAGTTAGTTAGTTTGAAATCGATTTAATATTATTTATTTGTTAAAAATAGTTTATTTTTCAAGATTTGTTTATGGCACTCTAGGCTATTCTATGTCAAGTTTCAGTACATGTCATAGATTTGCGCGGATCCTAGGTACATGTATATGTTAACGGAAATGTATGTAATCAGTCATTGTATACAATTCCTAGGAAATGTATGAAATTCCTAAAATCGCACGGAAATGTGTAAAATAAATTATATTAGACACATATCCTAGGATATGTATACATTTCCTAAAAAGCAATCGGAAATGTAAAACATTTGAGAACAACTCCAACTCTGACTGGTTAGGCTAGGGTTATTATGAAGATATTATATTTTACGGTATGATTGTTACCTGATTGTCTCAACGAGAGTTTTAACAACGTGTTTTATTACAGAAAGCATTATTTTTATACATTTCCTAATACGATATTGGAATTATATATAACTATTATAGAAATATTATTCAAGTAATAAGATTGTATAGTTGGCAAAAAGAAAATAGATTTCTTTTTAATCTGACATACTGAATTGTCATTAGGATTGATGTCGATAAATATACACACACAAAGTTGAAAGCAATGATATTGTATGTGAAAGAATGAATGTCTGTTTGGATGTTTGATAACTTTTAACCAAACTGGGTGGATATTTTACAAAGATAAGTTCGATTCTGATCAATTACGTAATATCTGTGCTTAGAAAGCATTCGTGGAAATTTCCGCTCTAAAGCATTGAGTTATAATGTACTAGTACATAATAACTCTAAAGGTGAAAAGTTGCTGTGGTCACAGGAACAAAATAACAGGCAAGCGAAGTCACGGGTGACAGACAGTTTAATTTAAGATATTTTTGGATTATATTACATTTCATTTAATATTGTAATAACTTTCAATGATGAATGAACTATTTGTCGAAATAACTTAGTGTAAACGACAAAATTGATCTACATTAAATGCCAAAAGTGATAAAAGTATTGACATTCCTAGGCATCAGTTTAATACCAAGAAATTTTACTGTAAATGCAGTATCCGATTTAAATGTATTTCTGGTTCACTATTCTCTCTATATCATCATCAGCATCATCAGCAACCCATTAAGTCCCACTGCTGGGCTTGAGTCTCCACTGCTCTATTTTAAGAGCTGATGGGGTTTAGGCCATAATCCACACACGCCGTACTAGTGCGGGTTGGTGGATCAGACATACTTGAAACGCCTAATTAGTACCTAGTAAGAGACATATTATAGTATCAGGTGATTTTAACGTAAATTAATTAGAGCAATCACAGACTAGTACTAAATTAATTAGTTTATACAAGTCCTTCGATTAGATTTTTTTTCTGGACCCACTAGAATTAAGTACATCACATTCTGCTACATATTTAGACAACATATTTTGCAACAGTCAATGCTTGGATAGTGTTATCATAAGTGACTTAACATCTGATCACTATGGACAAAAAGCAATATTCCCTTTAGGCACAACCACTAAAGTGGATAAGATCACATGTAGGCCAATGACCAATGATGGCCAATGATGATGATGATGATGATTGCTGATGACCTCACCAACATTGAGTTTAGCCAGGATAGTCACTTTATTATATTTTATAAGGTCTCCTTCCGTTGAAGGAATGAAGTTCTAGAAAAGTTGATAAAGAAAAGGTTATCCCTTTGTCTGTTTATGATATTTAACAAAGAAACACGTCTTTATTGGCTGTACGTAGGCAAGGCCGCTCTATGTAGGCAAGTACGTATCGGTGCGCGCAACGTGGGCGCCCCCGCCAGCTGGACCGACGACCGGTAAACGTTGTGGGTGGCCGTTGGTTGCATGCGGCACAAAATCGCTCGCAGTGGCGGAAATTAGGTGAGGCTTATGTTGAATAATGGACGTCGTAGGGCTGATATGATGATGATGATCTAGGCAGGGGTGTATCGTACCAACACTGTGTGACGCCAGAGAGACACTAAGATTTCATTTCAGAAAAATTCAGTAGACACTTATTTTACAACACAACAGTCTTATAGTTTACCATAACACCACTGAGATAATAAACGCGTATAAATTTTCATCCCTTTAATATTGAATTGCTTCACTGACGCAGCGGGATAGTGTCACTAGTCTCGGATTCAATCCCTAGTCGGGCAAAACGGTATTTGATTTTGCTGACTTGAAATACTTCACGAGACCCAACATAGCTAATAATGTAGGTGTGATGCAACTCTGCCTACCCCTTGGGATAGTACATGTGACGACGTTACATAAGTATCATCATCATTTCAATCCATAAAGATCTCACTGCTGGGCACGGGTCTCCTCCAAAGAATGTGGAGGGAGTTGAGCAGATGGGTTTGTTTATAATTTTCATTTTCTCGCAATGCTCTTGTCTCATAAGAATACTCTTTTAGTCGCCTCTTACATCACCCTCGGGCTGAGAAGGGGTAGTGACGTAATGTATTCTTAATCCGTCACTACACGGTACTACATAAGTAAGCAATTAGCAAAGTATTCACTATCAACTGCAACAGGTAAGAGCTTTCAACACAATCAGCTGGCTCGCTAAGTGCTACCACTAACCTTGTTAATATTGTAACTACATTCAAGTTCATCTCAGTATGTTCAGATGTTCGTGTGGTTTATGATACAACGAACAAACTAAACAGAAAATTTTACCAAAACGAAACATCAATCGTTCAGTTCTATTCTATTATATTCTATATATTTCTATTCAAAGGATCACTTTGTATTGGCTTTCTCGAAATAACTGTAATCTGATGAGAGTTTATCGAACTTATGTAATATAGATTTTGCCCGCGTCCAACTCAAAAACAATATTTCAATTTGATTCAGTAGTTCCTGAGATCAGCACGTTCTACCAAACAAACAAACTCTTTCATAATAGTATAGATTGGTGTGGCACAATCATTATCATTATCTCTCCGCTAACTAGAGAACTGAAGAGGTTTAGGCCATAATCCACACACGCTGTCCTAGTGCGAGTTAGGTACGATTCAGACCAACCGGCTCGCATCGGCCCACGCCGGGCGGCGTTTTACAATGCAGTAAAGAACATTGAAATGTATCAACAGTAATTACAGTTCATATTTGCATGCAACTTACGCATAGTTACCTCCGTCGGCATCCCGCGACGCGTCGCGACGGTCGACCTGCTCCGACCGGCTCCAACCGGCTCCGAAGACGCCGTCGGCATCCAATCGGCTGCCGTCGGGTTCGCTCGGAGCCGGTCGGCCGTGTGTCGTACGGAGATTACGGTGCAGTAACAGCTAGCGAATCATTCAAGTTGTGTTCTTCAAGCGATATTTTAAATAATATTTCACTTTACGTCTACGCGGCGCAAAGAGAGCGGCACTTCTGGGCGCTTGGAATGCGTACGGATTCCAGCGGACGCTGTCGGCTGCCGCGGCACGCGTACGGCTCCGTTCCGATGCGGCGCGACGCGAGCCGGTTGGTCTGAATCGTACCTTAGTGTATGAGGCATACACTTAGAATTTCTTCTGTTATGTGGGTAGCAGAAGGTAAGTCGTAATAATACGTTTTATTAGTTGTGTTATCCGTGTATTGACGGATTAAGAATACATAATGTCATTACCTCATCTCAACCCGTGGGTGTCGTAAAATGCGGCTAAGAGAGTATTACCATACAGACAAGAGCACTTCAAGAAAAATCAAAGTAAAATTCGAAACAAACCCTATACCAACCCGTCTGGCTAGTGTTATAGTGGTATAGGTTAAATTCCTTCCACATCTTTGGAGGAATAAATACTAATATAATGTACATATTTTGGGAAACCACCTATATATAATTAGGTTAATTTCAGGAAAATTTGAATTTCTGGCTAGTACATTCATAATAATTAGCAGATACCTACACACGCACGCATGCACGCACACACAGATAATACTGTTTGTGGCGGTCAATTGGATTACGTCCATCACAATATCATCATTAAAGTATTGATTATTCAATCTAACTCCGACACAGGGCATGAAAATTTTGAACAGGAAATTCAAAATGTATTTACAGTAATGCCTACTTTGTGAGCAGATCAATGACTAATAAAATTTGTTAATGTAAATGTTTGCATCTGCACGCTGCGCGCTGGCCCTCTGGTGCGTACGTACGTGGAAATCTAATGTAAAACTACGGAATTTATAATATGTAGTGCTACAGTCTAACCTATACCTATTGGTCCACCTAGGTAATCTAGACAGATGTTATTTGGTAGGTAATACTAAGGTATATAAATTTACATACACTTACGGTAATAATCTTAGAAGATGATCTTGCCCTATTGGCGGTGATTCGACTGAGCGCAGACCACGAATGTAATCATAATATGTAAATAACACAATAACGCAGCTTCCCATTGAACACAATGGCAACTACTTTCCAAATGCATTAGGTATCGTGTTGAGTGTACTTATGTAGTTTCTTGGCACAGTTGGGTCCTCATGCTTTCATTAACAATTTAATTCTATTCTTCTCATCCTTTCGTTAAATTTATTCAATCCAATACGACCCACAGCTGGGTACGGGTTTCTCCTTCATAAGACACTATCTTCCCCGGACGGTTTTTTCCCCTTTCTAGCAGTCTTTTTGTTTCTTTAGTGGCCTCTTGCGATATCCTAGGAAATAAAACGCGTGGTGGCACTTTGTTTTCTAGGATCTACGACGTAGGTAAATTCCTTATAAAACAGGTGATTTGGTCCATCACCTAAAATAATAAAAATTATATTTATACTTTTAAGTTACTCTATGCATAGCAGCGAGTCGGTTGTTGTAATAGTGGCTGACCATTTTAATCTATAATATGGACAAGTATATCCTAAAATCTTCACCTCGACATTGATTTACAAGCGATAACATTGTACATTTATCCGACATCATTTGGAAAGTCAGTATTGCAGTCCAAAAAGTTGATCACAAATAATATATAAAATACAATACAAAATCACTTTATTTTTCTCTCACATATTTACTCGTACGTTCAAATACACATACACTGTGTGTGTACGAAGTCGATTTAACTTGCTTTTGTCAACCGCATGTTAATGGGTGAACAATTATATAGGCCTCCCACAAACATGGCGAAAAAGAGTAATTGGTTGTCACACGTCTAATGCATTTAATTGTTTACGATAAAAATGAGAATAAAGTCGTTGCCAATAGATCAAAGCTCACACATAATGACTGGCCTGTTGGTCTAGTGGTTAGTGACCCTGACTGCTAAACCGGAGGTCGTGGGTTCGATCCCCACCCAGGACAAATCTTTGTGTGATGAGCATAAAGGTTAGTTCTGTGTCTGGGTGTAATTTATCTTTATAATGTATGTATTTATAAAAAAAAAATGTATTTAAGTAGTATATCAGTTGTTTAGTACCCATAACACAAGCAAATATAATTGCTTAATTTGGGACTAGATGGCGTTGTGTAAATGTGGTAGAATATTATTATTGTATTATAATCATTTAGTCACAGAACAGAGATAGTATATATTTTACATTTAGTTATATAGTTTGACTATGTCGGTGGCTCGGTGACGCTGTGGACATGTTAAGGAATTACAGACAAGGGGTTTAATCTCAAGTCTGAAGATAATTTTATTAGTTTTCCCCATCATGATATTGTATCAGTCATGAGTCTCTCATATAAGATCTTATATAGATGGCGAAATGTAAGTTTAATAAATTATAATACCCTTGCTGGCAGTCGGGTAAAAATATCAAAATTTATAGTTGTGTCAAAATTGAAAACAAGTGCCAACTCAAAACCATAAAATATAAACATCTGATGATAAAAATCTGGGCGAATAATAAGCGTATAACCATCTGGCGAGAGTTGGCCTGAAGGACTGGCGTTCCTCCCAAACTGCACCCGGGCACGCTCCCAGCTGGCAGCGTCCCTAACTATGTTTTGTATAAAGGTGTTGGAACGGCTGTGTAACCGCCCTTCATTGTTATAATTTTTTATAATAATGATGCACCCACAGCGGTAAGGAACTGTACAATTCATATCATACACAATTATCCTTTTTATTCTATACTTTATTTGAAGAGTAACAATAGCAAGATCGGTAGTTAGGCCCTTACGGAATCCAAACTGAGTGTTGTTTAGAGCTACGTTCTCTTTATTTAAATATTTCATCATGAGTTGTTCAAATATTTTATAGAAATAATTGTTGCCAATGATATGGGTCGGTAATAATTGGACTGGCTGACAGAAATTCTAACTAATATTGTAAATTGTGAGTTTGTTCGTTTGTTTCGCTTTCTCTATCAAAATCACACAATGATTTACATAGTGATATAATGATACAGACAATAAATATTTTATCAACATACCATGCGAACGAAGCCGCGGGCACAAGCTAATATAATATAAATACTAGAAAGCTCAGACGTCGTCTTGCCAATAGCGGCACCTAGCGGATCCAAAGCTACCCTATCTTTCAAGCTAAAACAAACCTAATGTAGATTCACAAATTTAACAATGATAAGTATTTATCGCTTCATTGGTTTCGGAGATTAGCGAGGACAAACATCGTGAATGGGAATGTCTCGAGTACACTTCCTCGGAGCTCAGAGGCTGGTTGTACGTGTCTGAGGAAGCTGTGTCGAACCTTTGCATTGGCACAAACAACACATTTAATTTTACCGCATCTCGGCGACATTATGTATCACCTGTTTCTATCAGGAGCACGCAATTTCTTCACCAAAATATACACTTGAACTGTTTTTTGTAAGACAAACACTGAATGTGAACCGCATTGGGCCGGCTGCGGCTCCTTATTTTCTTAGTCTCAAGGTCGACGTTCCTCCGCAATGCGGTTGTGATCTTATGCGGGATGCTAATAAAACAGAAGGCTTCGGCTTTGTAGTGATGTTTGCTCATAAACACCTCCACGGTAATTATTGTGTATCGCAATGCGCCGCCGAAAGTTCCCCATCCATGGACGCGACGCGTCACGTTGGCTCCCCTGCTGATGTTTGTGTGTGGCATAGCAACTTTGATGTGTTGTGTTTATGGAGGCGTTCACCCCTGCGGAGGGTGCGTAGCTAAGCTATAGCTAGCTATATCCATATTGGATTGCAGGGTAAGAAATGTAGGTCATGATTCTGTCACTTTAAGAGTCAAGGTTAGATGCTTCGAACTCTCGGCTTTTGTATAATATTCAACTTTTTTGTTATAAGGGTTGCCCCTACTTATTTTCTTGATCTTGACTTTTCTAGTGCACTTAATTGATGTTGATCCTGGCTTTTCTAGTGGTAACTTAATTTAAATAAGTATGTTGAAGTTCAGCTTGAGGTTTTATATCAAGAAACTTCTAAAGGCAGCTCTCCTTGTTTTAAATAATTGTTCCGATAGGTATATAAGTAAGTGTAAGCGCGTGGTCTTTGTTCTAAATATCCTCATCATTATTATCATGATTAGTCTGTACGAATCCCTTGCTGGACATATACCTTTCCAATAGCACTCCACTGAGCACGATTTGCGGCTACTTTTATCCAGAGCTTGCCAGCCGCCATACGAAGATCGTCACTTCAACTAGTCCTGGTTGCCGAAACGAGGTTTTCCCCATCGGTTGTCGGTTTTACGAGTAATGTGGCCTACCCACTGCCACTTCAGCGTGCTTATATGGTGGGCTATGTCGTCAACTTTGCTTTTAAATCCTAGCGCTTCTCTATTAGATCAGTGTATATATTAACGTCAACTCCATCGTAATGTTCGATGTGTTAGAAGTTGTCGTCCCAGCCGGGCCGCGCCGCCGCGTCTCGTCGCCGCGCGGTCGGACCGCGCTGCGCCGCGCCGAGGCGTCACGCCGAGGCGTTGTTGAGGCAGGTTCGGAACATAAACACCACGAATAATTGAGCTGTTCATGAACTTACCCTTGCCGCTGATTTCACCGCAGCACGTGTCACGAGCAAGAACGACTTCACTTACCTGGAACAAATAGAGTAAATACAATAAAATAGGTACATGATTCGACCAGCATTTAGTGTAATAAATGTTATACATATTAAATAAATAAATAAATAAATATTATTTAATTGTACTTAATAAATATAGAAAAAAGTTGTTTTGACTTTAGTTGAGGAAGTAATGCAAGCATTTTGAATAATAAGTATGTTTTCTATTGCATTTTTGTAACTACTGAGTAGGTCCATTAATTTCTTCGTTTGCGGTAAATAGGCGCTCAAGTAAATGGTACCAATTTTGTGTAAAATGTGTATATATTCATAATCATCATATCAGCCGTAGGGCATCCACACTTGAAAATATGCTTCCCCAAAAAAAATCCAATAGCATTATGATAAGTAGTTTATTTATTACTAGCTGTGCCCGAGACTTTGTTCGCTTGAATAATTATTTCATAGTTTTTGGTTTTTTCACGGAACGCTGATATTGTTGTAAGTTTGTGATGTTTTCATATTATTATTATTATCAAAGATGGCCTCAACTTCCAGAGTACGCGGACATAACCAGTTGTACAACACTCAGTACATTCATAGTAACATTAGAGAAAATCGATGCAATATTCGCGTTTCCTTTATCAGTAAAGTTTTTCTCAATATCGTCGCTCGCCGTCCCGCAGCCGTCAAGGTCACGGCGGGCGCGGACGACTTCCTGAGTGCCGACCGATCCATAAAACGTTCCTCACCATACTTGCTCCAGATGTTTAGATATTGCTCTTTTTGTTACTACTCATATTTACTTATTTATTTAACTTCATAATATATAGGTATAACTAGGTGATGCCCGCAGCTTGACACGCGTACAATTCGATTCCCGTCGATTGTCATAGAATTTGTAAAGAAACCAGTTTAGGGCTACGGACATAGTTATAAACAATTGTTATCCTATAGATAGACGTTTTCGTGTTTCTATCCGTAGACAATAACTTTTTGATAAACCATTAGATTATCATTGTTGCTGATGACTGCCATCATATCAGCCCAATGACGTCCACTGTTGAACATAGGCCTCACCTAATTTGCGCCACAGCGAAATAAAATATAAATAAAATACTAGAACACCCTTAAAAATATAATGTATGGTTACAGTGTGCAGTGGGTCTTTCATGGATTCTTAGTAATTCATACTACGAGCTATTCAATTCATACAATTATACTACTTCGGTAGGTACTTATTTTGAAAAAAAATAGATATAGGTATATGTTTAGAAGATGTGGTACCTAGTGGGACAGATATTTACTTATTGCCAATCTTGCTAATGTTATAATTCCGAAAGACAATGAGGACATAATTATTAATTATGTTTGCGCGTGCCTATATCTAGCAGTGCACTGCAATAGTGAATGAACTGAGATGATGGCGATGGCCTATGCTAGTTTGAGAGTCTTCCACACAATATAGGTTTATAATTAAACGGACACGTACCTACCCCATGTGTACTTTACGTTCCGGTAAAGTTGATCCGTGACACACAAACGAAACTGAGGCGGAAAGCTAGTGCCTATACAATGTTTGATGGTTTTTCAATTGAAAGGCCGATTGGCGCGCTGACACTCATAACTACATTATTGTTGACCGCCGTGGAAATCATGCGGTCCGAGTTCGATCCTGACCGGGAGTACCAATGTGGATATTACTTTGTGGATTTTATATTACTAGTCCAGTGACGTACTATCTGCTAAAGGAAAACATCGTGAGGAAACCCACATACCCTAGAAGAAATTCTATGAGTATGTCTGATCCACCAACCCGCACTAGGCCAGCGTGAGTGGATTATGGCCTAAAAACCCTCTCTGCTCTCTAGTTAGAGGAGACTCGAGCCCAGCAGTGGGACTTAATGGGATGCTAATGATAATCACGTCTTGCTTATATGTACCATATTTTTGTAAACGAGAGTCCACTGTTTTAGCTGAAAACCACCGTTTGGTACCCCCTTACTTTACAAGCTTACTTACCCTTGCTACTTTTGTAATAGATATAATTACATTATTTTTGGAATACGGTAACACTGAAACCAATAAACTTCTTCTATTCTATTTAACTTAGATTATTTTAAAGATATTTATGAACCGTATACAAACCAATAAAACCACTACCTTCAGCTTCTTTACTAACATGACTTTCTTGTTACATCACGACAACTTCACATAATTACGTTTGAAATGAATCTAAATTGTTAAAGGCTATCTTTACTAATAAAATGTATTTCATGTATTAAATTTACAAGAATTATATTTACAAGAAAAAGGACTAAAAGCAAATAAGCCATACCTCTACCTACCCTCAGTAAATTATGTTTTATTAAGTTTATAAAAGAATGGAACTTAGTGGTGCCCTCGGTTTGGGGAGCTTCATACTTTTATTGTACTTACAGGACACTGCCGCTAATGGTTCTCTCGCTTTCTAAGAGATGGCGCATTATAGCTATTTTTATTTGTTGGTTCTATAAAATCCCCAGATCGACTATGGTGATGCGTGTTATTTTGACATGAATGCAGATATTCTCAATAAATTCGACCTTCTTCTCTATAACTGCATTCGATTCATCTTTAATCTTCGCAAGTATGACCATGTGTCCTCTTATCGTTCACAAATAAACAAGCTACAGTGGACGTTGTCGGGCTGATATGATGATGATGATGACAAGTGTTTCTCTATCATATCAATAATAATCTATCATAGCAATAATAGCATAAACACCTGCCTGCATATTAAAACAAAATAAAAAGTAGAAAGCCAAAAGGAAAATTCACATAGAAGATAAAACTAACACAAATTTAGCTTGACTGAACTTAGATCATTTCGATTTCACAAGTCATTTACAGATGCCATTGTAGTTGGCACCACGTCATATTTGCCAATAGCTTTGTATACCTCATTACTCCCGTTTTGGCAAGGCCCCAAATCTTCGCCAATTTTCCCTTTTAACGGCCTAAGCTTGGCCTTCGGTGGCCTTGAGCTAGATTCAGAAGATTCCGTGACCCTCCGCCAGGTGACGACGCTGCAATAGCTACGCGACTTACTGTCTTACTACAGAAGTAATAACGAACAAGTTCGTCCGTTAGGTAACAAGTTTTCTTTATCAGTTCAGCTATCGGGTTATTGTGTTTAGGTTAGGTTAGGTTATTAAATATTATTATAATCTAACAGGCGACATTTATAATGCAGCTAGCTAATAGTTAATAATTCATTATTAGTTATTTTCAGGCAGGTTTCGACTTTATTATTTAGTTTGGCGGAGTGCCAACGCGAACATAATTTACGTTCGAAGGTTAGTTCACCCCTGGGATTTAGCGCGACCTTGAAATCCTTGCATCTGTTATAGGTATTGTACACTAGGTGGCGTTGTGTACTGTTTCAGGAAACAAGTTACATGAATGATAATAAATTTTTGGACTGCCACCGTGGATGGCGTAGCGATTAAGGTGGTCGACTCGCCACTAACACCTTCGTGCCACGTGATGTGGGTTCGATTCCCACACAAGATTTTATATTTGAGGAATTTATTTATATTTTGTTTTGAGTCTGGGTGTTCGCAAATTGTATGTTGCGACGCAGGGCTTGTCGCCTAGTTCGGCCATTATGTTTAATTGAAAAAAGTAAAAATTGTAGTTATGGGAAGTATATAAAAAAGTTTGTTTCGTTGGTTTAGTAATATTAAATGACGTAGTATGTTTTAGTAACAATCTTATGTTACTGGAAATTTTGTCAGTCACCATGATGCGGCGTAGCGGTTAATTTATTGGCGTGGTGGTTCGATTCCCTTACGAGACAAATATTTGTGTGATTCATAGATATTTGTTTTGATTCTGGGTGTACTTTGTATCCGTTAAATGGCAGTAAAATCCGGAATAAACTCTCACTTTTGCTCGATTTTTTATCGATATATTTTTAATTTTTTTAATGATTATTGATTTGATTATTCGATATTCAGTGATATAACGACACGAGATCGGTTTTCGGACTTTTTCCTTTACTTGTAAGAAAGAAAGAAAGAGAAAGAATTGAGTTAACTTAGAATTTTGATTTTTTTTTTACACCGAGGGTTTATATACCCGAGTATATGATAATATTAATTTCAGCTTTATACCTCTACGCGTTCTTGAGAAAAAAATTCTTGACAGACGGACAGACAGACAGACAGACGGACAACCGAGTGATCCTATAAGGGTTCCGTTTTATCCTTTTGAGGTAGGGAACCCTAAAAAAGAAAGACATAGAAAGCTGAGAGTTGGATTCCTCTATTCTACAATCAGGTTGTGCGGGGTTGACCAAAGTTAGTCTTTGGATGGGTGACTATCGACTAAATTTTGATAATTTTTTTACCATAATTTGGATAAAAACTTGTGAATGTATTTAATTATTAGGTATGTAACGGGTTTACGTCACGAACTATATTTTAAAGAATATCAAATAAGAAATCCTAAGAACGTGATATAGCATTTCGTTTAGAATTTTTGAATAGACGTTACCTTCTATTGGGGATTCTTTATTTCGGTTTTCCGCCATACGAGCGGCACCTTTTTTTTGGTTTAACCATGGTGCTGTGCATACTTAAGATGATGAATAAATACTATTTTTCTCAGTATGGTGGTTATTTTTTATGGAACTTAAACATTTTCTAGAAAGCTTTGAAATAAGTGACCACTTAATTAGCTAGCCAGTATAACTAAATTAGCTAAATATAAACATAAATGTACACTAAAAATGGAAAAATAAACTATTTTTAACAAAAAAAAAATAATAAATCGCCTTAAAAAACAGTACTAAACCGCGAAAAATAAACTGAATTAGACATTTAATTCAAAGAAAAAAATACTTACCTACCTGTTTAAAGTATAATAGCCTATTACCTACTAATCTGTTTGAAGTCGGTGCCAGCCTAATGAGGTTGTATCACTCAGTACGAGCCGTCCACTAGGTACGATCTCACATGTGATGTAGCGAGCGGCAACAGACATACGTACTAGTAGATAGCTTAACAAACTCTTTAGGCTTGGCACCGACTTCAAACAGATTAGTAATAGTGTATTCTACTTTAAACAGGTAGGTAGATATTTTTTCTTTAAATGTTATTCAGTATATTTTTCGCTTGTTAGTACTTTTGAAGGCGATTTAATATTTTTTTGATCGTAATAGATTGCCGTGGATGCCATTAAACGCAAGCTTCAGAAGTAACAAATCCTGATCCACCTTATCAAAAGCCTTGCAGAAATCGGTGTAAACAGAGTCTACTGATACCCGGTTGACCATACACTCAAATAAAGAATTTACATATAACACAAGGTTTAGGTTTTTATTTAGGTTAATTGTTGATCATTTCTTTTCGAATCCATGTTGTTCTTCGATTATATTATCTTGTGCAAGTGGGGCTAAATAAAGTTATGTACTAAGCGCTCTAGGACTTTTGATAAGGTAGATAACAATGAAATCGGACGATAATTAGAGACGTCATACTTAATGCCATTTTTAAAAAATAGGAACCACGTTGGCTAACTTCCATATTTCAGGGACACTACCTTCACGTATAATATTTATAGCGGAACTGCTATGGTGTTAGACGTATGTATATTTCAGAAAAAATGGTGTAAGCCCGTCAGGACCTGGACCCTTGGCGATGTCCAAAGTTTGAATTCTTTTATAATAAGATCTATGTAAATGTTTCATCATCGTCATCATCAGCAACCCATTAAGTCTCACTGATGGGCTCGGTCCTATATCGTATGTTTTTGAGGGTATTTATGTATGTGGGAAATGTTTAAATCAGATAAAATGAAATCACAGTTAGGATTGTAACGGTTGCACCCGTTGCAGGCTACGTCCTTCACGGATTCACCTCCTTTTACCACCTTTTGGATCTCTTTTGATTTATTTTTACTTTTAATTATTTAAAAATTCAAAATCCTAATTCCTAAATTCCAACCGAGGCTTCGTCGGAGCATCCACCGATGGCTCGGGGCTCATTACTATTTTAATTTCTTGTGCAGAGCACGCTATTCTCTTTATTTAAATTAATACCTACTATAAGTTTATAACAGTTTATCTATCACGCAATAATACTACCGAAGATCAGTTCTGTGTTTCATTTTACGGGCCCCACGCCCTTCCCCATACAGCCGGACCATATAAAACCCTACTCTTGCCTAGCGCACACTGGAGGGGACGGTGGAGACACTAGAGAATTAAAGGGCGAAGACTCAGGGTCAACGTCACCCCCACTCGGCTCATATACTGATCCAAAAAAGCTTGAGAAGTATTCAATTATACGTTCAGCTTGATCTGATTCTCTGTCGCTGTAGGTCATCTTCCACCGATACCTTATACCATCTTCCACCGATTCAATGTATTTATCGAAACATTGTTTGCTAAGAGACTTGAATCTAGCACGGAACAGAATATTCCTCGTAACATGATTTAGAGTTGTACGTTTTCTATTTAATCGACGCTTTTTCTTTGTCCTTAAATATGTTTAAGTGGCTTCTCCACTTAAACCTAGCAAAATCACACGATTTAGTCTGTCATAATGGTATATGCTCCTTACTCCATACATAATAAAAGGCTTTGTCCTGACTGACTGACTGACAGACAATGCACAGCCTAAACCGCTGGTCGTAGCGACGAAATTTGGAGGGTGTGCTTGTCCTAATGTCTAGAGGTGTACTAAGAAAGGGTTTTTTTAAATTCAACCTCTAAGAGAGTGAAAAGGGATAAAAACGATTGTATAAAACTTCTTTGTTTTTTAACTTATAGATTTGAAAATATGTTTGGGGTACTACTATCAAAATTAAAAAATACACTCATCAATATTTTTGACAAGGGTGGCTTTGGAAGGGTGAAATTGGGGATGAAACGTTGTATGAAAAGTAAAATGTTGTTTTAAAATTTTTGATAGGGATGGGTTCAGAGGGTGAAATATTTAATAGACAGTTCTTTATTTTTCAAGTTATAGTTAAGAAAAATTATATTTTGATGCTTTAACCAAAATGAAACATTCTGTGTTAAATATTATTGACAGGGATGCCTATAGGGGTGTTACATGGAAATGAAACATTTTTTTTTTCTATGACCCCCTTATAGTGAAAATCACTTACTTACTTGGATAGTTTAAACAAAAAACATCGTTTACAAATAAGTGCTGTGAACAGCTCTGCCCTGCCAATAGCGTCTAACTATAAAACTATATCCACGCGAGCGAGCAAAAGCTAGTTAATTCATAAATCTTTTCATAGAATATATTTGTCGCTAACTGTACAGATTAGTTCAGTCGTTATTTTTAATACATCATCATCATCATCATATCAGCCGCAGGAAGTCCACTGCTGAACATAGGCCTCCTCAAGAAGAAATCGCAAATAAGAAAAGAAGAAGAAGAAATATTTCTTCTCTTTTTAATACAATAATTAATAACTGTATAGTTTCCTTCTAATAGGTGTTCTACACGGTTATAAACTTGCGTCCCAACAGTGACCTTGGTGGTAGCTTGCTTGCCATCCGCGTAGTTTGTATGAAATTTGGTTTACAACAATGTTTTTTGGGCTTGGTAGAAATATTGCACGAGACAACAACAAAAAAGGTGGATGAAATGGATCTATAGGAACGAGTGTATTTTGTGGCGATTCACAGGTACACCCCTTATCATTGGTGATGAATAAGTCAAACAGACGATTTATATTATTTTTTAGAGTATTACATTATGCAGTATGCTCCGAGTGGAATGTAAAAAAGTATCGAAACGGTTAGAGATTACACTATCAATTTCATGTGTACAGGTACGCGTACAAGACATCTGCTAGTTCAACAGCGGTAAGTTGAAGAATGTATGTAGAATTATATGCGTGTTATTGTCATATCACAGTTCCACCTTGAGGAGGCCTATGTCCAGCAGTGGACCTCCTGCGGCTGATATGATGATGACAGTTCCACCTCTAGAGCATTTAAAAATGTTTGATATATTTCTTGGTTCTGATTAGGAGGCATAAGGGGGTATGTATATTTGCTTGTAATATGGGTAAGTACCTACTAAACAACTGCTAAAATGGTTAAATACATTTTCTTTTTGTGTATACATACATAATATAGATAAATTACATCCAGACACAGAACAAACAATCATGCTCATCACACAAAGATTTGTCCTGGGTGGGAATCGAGACCGCGACCTCCGGCTTAGCAGTCAGAGTCACTAACCACTAGGCAAAGAGCCCATATAATAATTACGAGTATAATGCTCAGTAAATAGCAGCGGCTGTCTTGTAAGAACTATAAACTTTCGCGACTTGTATAGATATAAAATTATTATAATACGGGTCTAGGTCACGTATTATACTCTCTTGTATTACATAAAAGTGAATATAGCTGGTGAAATGTTTGTACGATGTACCCCTAGCTACCCCTCAGGCGTTATGCAAGCGCATACAAACTCTCAATATCATATTCCATAATTGTGTAGCTGTCTATATTGCCGTTTTCATGTAACAAAGAGCTAGCCTAAACTATACATGCACGTAGGCCCAGTTCGAGGAAACGCAACAGTATTAGGTTTCAATACTAATGAATACCCCCTTGCCTCCCTCAAGGTTCCCAGAATTACACGCTGACATACAGTCCGCTTTGACTGATGTAATGCTATTAGTATAGGTGTGTGTGTAAATTATTCCTGGAACCGGGGAGGCGGTCGCTGCGCCGTCGCTGACCCCTCTGCCTGCACTCAGTGCACTATAGATATCTCTTTCATACCCTATATGTTTGCAATATGGTCGACCTATATTTTATCGATTAATATGCAATGCACAGGGCGGGTCCAAGACTGGGCGTGGTGCATAGGCCACGCCTCGTAATTCTCGGTAACGGTTTACTGTTAAGATAATTTGAGTTCAATCAATGTTGGCTACATCCCACCTCTCTCCCCCTGTAGGGGGGCAAATTGAAATGGCTGCAGCTTCCAGGTATCAATTAGTTTGATTTTATTGATTTTCCACAGAATACATTTTCATATTTAAATGTTATTTAAAAGCTTTGATTGAAAAAAATATTGAATGTTAACTATTGGTATTATTAATATAAGTATTAAATTGATGATACAACCTTTTGTTTTTAAATTGATCGTAAACAAAGTAATTTCGATGTTGTAAATAAATAGCTCTCTCGCAAAAGTTTTGGACTGGTTCACAGCAAATAATCTATTGTTGAATTCAAAGAAAACTTAATGTGTAAAAATTCTATGCCTAATGTTAGAAACTAGAAAGTTCTCGAGTGACAGCCACGCATTGGAAAGCGCAGCACGGGGCGGCCCCCCGCCAGATGGACCGACGACCTAGTAAAGGTTGCGGGTGGCCGTTGGATGCGGGCGGCACAAAATCGCTCGTTGTGGCGGAAATTAGGTGACGCCTATGTTCAACAGTGGACGTCATTGGCTGATATGATGATGATGATGAATGTTAGAAACACTATTACAAATTTATGTTTAAATAATGAAACAATTTTTCTTGTACAGTCTACAGTTTTTTTGGGTTTAACTTTAGATAGTAAACTTCAATGGGGAGCCCAAATATCGTGTCTCGCAGGTAAACTTAGCTCTGCGGCTTTTGCAGTCAGAAAAGTACGACAACTTACTGATGTGGAAACCAAGAGAAACCGCGAGACTTGTTTACTTTAGTTATTTTCACAGCGTCATGTCCTATGGCATTTTGCTATGGGGTGATATTGAAACAATTTTCATATATCAAAAACGAGTTTGTATGAAACTTCTTTGTTTTTTACTTATAGATTTGAAAATTTATTTTGTGGTACTACTTTAAAAATAAAAAATACTACTATAAAATATTTTTGACAAGGATGGCTTTGGAAGGGTGACATTGGGGATGAAACGTTGTATGAAAAGATCTTTGTTTTGAAGTTAACGTTTTGCAAATTAGTATTAGGAACTTAAAATGTTGTTATTAATTTTTTTGATAGGGATGGGTTCAGGGGGTGAAATATAATAATAAAAACTTACCTTATATGTATGTATGATACATACATATAAGGCATCATAAGCATCAGGCCTTTTTTCCCAAAGGCTATCCCTTTGCACCAGCTATGTTTCGTCCCATGAAATAGGAGGATGATATAGTTGTGAAAATTATTAGAAATTGATATGGATGTCATTTTCGAGGTTTTCAGGGACGCTGATTATCTTTAATGACTTTAAATGAAATTCAACTCCTGTAGTGGGGTGTTGTGAAATTAATGAATTGCACTTATAACAAAGACCTATATAATATCGAAATCTACGCGGACGAAGTCGCGGGCAAAAGCTAGTATGGCTATAGGTTTAAAGTTATTAGGTAGGTAGGGTTGTTTTTATATCAATTTTTAAATAAAGGTATTACTTTACTGTGTTCCATTAAATACATCTACATCAACACATCTATTAAAGATTGTAGCTAGATAAGGGGCTATACAAAAAATAATGTTTACGACTAATTATATACGTCAGCTTTTTTGTCTTCTTTGAATTAAGGTCAATGTATTTAAAACTAAACATGGTGCCATACTCGTTCACAACGCGCTTGACCAAGTATTCAACTATAATTGGGCAAGAATCCAAGGTGTTGGTTTTATTCATAGGTATGTTAATAAAAAAATTATTACATGAGCTACTTCTGAATTTTTAGTTATTTTACTATCATTAACGTGCAATTCAAAACGACCCGTCTCATTTATTATATATTATTGATTATATTCCAGGTGGCTTTCACTTTGTTGTCTGTGTTCTTGATTTTATTACTAATGTACAAAGACTTGGCACATGCCTTCTTCAAAGTTTTCGAATAATTTCTAACATATTAAATAAAACAAATTAAATAAAGACTGGATCAAAATTATGTTGTTTCATACCATAAAGTTCATAGAAATTTTTTCTACTTTTGGCTATGCCTGGTGTTGCCCAATCACAGAATCTAACTTTAATATGTTTAGTAAATGTCTTAGATTTGAAAATTTCATTAAATTCTGATTCAATTACATTAAATAATGACCCGTATAAATCATCAGGATTATCCTGTGTTAGGTCAATGTTGGTGACTTTAGATGCTATATTCTCATTTAAGCACTTTAGGCGAGCAGAGGTCATTGGCCTTCATGTGATCTTGTTCACTTTAGCAGTCGTACTTATAGGAAATTCCGCTTTTTGTCCACAATGATCTGACGTTAAGTCACTCAATATAACCTTATTTAGGTATTTACAGTTACAAAAAATATTATCTAAGCAAGTAGCAGAATGAGAAGTGATTTTGGTTGGTTGCATAAATAAATATTCTAAATCAAAGGACTTAAATAAGCTGATTAATCTGGTGCAGAACTGTGACTGCTCAAGTAAATTAATATTAAAATCACCACACACACACTACTACTCGCCTTGATTCTAAGCTTAAACGTTTTAAAACATCCTCCATTACTGTTTCAAAAATATTGAAATTACTTTGTGGTGGTCTATATACGCACACTATGATATACTGCTCTAGCTCAAATCAGCTCTATACAGGACATTTCAATAGTACGTTCAATAGAAAGACCTACAATATCCTTACGTTCCCTACAAGATAAATTATTGCACATATAAATCAGAGAGCCACCACAAATAACCTTCTTTCTTATGAACGCACACGAAACATTAAAATTTTCATTATTACATAATATTAATTGTTAATTTTTCAGCCAATGTTCTGTAACGCAAAGTATATGTTTTATTAACATAATCATAATAAATCATACTCAAAATAAACCGAACCTGCAATAACTATACTCGTATATCTAACTAAATGCAGTCAGAATCAAACGTGATTATGACGTTGTTAATAAGTAGTTGAAAACGTTGCAAGAATTTGACTCGAACAACTGAACAGTGAACAGAACAGATAATAAACAGGATATATTTTTACTAATGGTAAAAAAATTGTCAAAATTGTATTGATAAACGTAAAATCACAAATTTTCACGTGAGATGTTTCTGTGATTATGGAAACCGAAGTCGGATATTCAGAAACGCGGCGGAAGAACAGTGCCGCGAGGTCACTAATTCGTTGGTACGTGTGACGTGATCGTCAAATTCAAATTCAAATTCAAATTGTTTATTTGCTATAAAAGGGGTGGGTACATAATGTGATGTTACAAAGATATGCAGAAAGTTCATTCCCATTAAGCCATAGTACATAGCATGCAAATTTAATATAAGTGTTAATTTAATATAATGATAACAACAATGTCCTTAACAATCACAATAATTACCTAACTCAAATTTATAATTTTTATACAATATAATATATATTAGTCGCCGTCGATAATATAATTAATCACCCAGCATTGCCCATAGTGAAGTGGGACCTTTACTCCATGGCTCCGTATTTCGTAATTATGTTGTTCACCTTTATAAATAAGTAATAAGCTAGAAGGTATACATAGACTGATTCAAGGTATAGTAAACACCAATTTTCTACCGTAATGGATACATTATTATTAGCATTACAATTTATTCTACCACATTCACACAGCGCCATCTAGTCCCAAAGTAAGCAATTATATTTCTTTGTGTTATGGGTACTAAACAACTGATATACTATTTAAATATTTTATTTTTTGTAAATACATTAATATTATAGATAAATGGCACCCAGACACAAAACAAACCTTTACGCTTATCACACAAAGATTTGTCTGGGTGGGGATCGAACCCACGACCTCCGGCTTAGCAGTCAGGGTCACTAACCACAAGACCAACAGGCCAGTCAAATTTGTTTCGAAACAAGGATGTTATGTACACGAGGCACAGTCTTCTAATTATAGACAATTACACTTGTCTGTGTAGCAGCCTGTAAAGTGCACCCAGTGGCCTTTGGCGTAGTGGTTAATGACCGTGAATGCTAAGCCAGAGGTCGTGGGTTCGATTCCCACCTCAGTTGTTTAGTAGGTACCCATAACACAAGCAAATGTGTGAAAATTTTAATATAAGTTGATTAATTAATATTAATTAATTTAGTTAGTTAATTTAGTAATCGAACCTAGAGTTCAGTAGTCGTGTATTATATAGTAGTGTTCCTTGAGTTGGTGGGTCTCTGGGGGTAACTATTGAACCGTCTGATGGTAAGGGTGGCACTGTATAGACATTTACAATCATCATTTCAAATGTGTGGTTATAATCATAGAGCTAGGAGTCGCGCGCTAGTTATAATTATTATTGGTGATAGATAAGTGATTTCTAAAGTGACAACGTCATGTTAATGAAATTTATCTATAATATGTATGTATTTACAAAAAAAATATGTATTTAAGTAGTATATCAGTTGTTTAGTACCCATAACAAATATAATTGCTTACTTTGGGACTAGATGGCGCTGTGTGAATGTGGTAGAATATTATTATTATATTATATTGTAATTTAAATAAAAGGAACTTTAATTGAGTCGATAACGAGAGTGTAGTATTATTTTACACACTGTAGATATACCATTCTTCTATTTAAAATGAATTGATCTTCTGAAAGTCGTATGAAGGTTACATTATGTATGAAATTGCAATATAAAAGTTCATCTGTTAAAACGACGTATATGGACGAGAGGCCCGCGGGCGAAGCCTTTCTTTATCATGTAAATTTATGCTTATAACCCTCCCTAGCTGAGCTAGGATTGGTCGAGTTACACACGAGAACATAATCCTCTAACACCGATCTATCAATCAAAATTTGCCATTGATATCGACTTGTTGAATATCGATAACATCGAAAACGATAGCAGCAATTCAACTTGAATATGTTTCATCATATCAGCCCAACGACGTCCACTGCTGAACATAGGCCTCACCTAATTTACGCCACTGCTGCACTGCGAACTATATAACTATATGTTTAGAACACTGTTATTTTTAAATGTTCAGAGGGTACCGAAACTTTGCATATTTTATCGCTCCATTTAGCAACTTTCTTATAAATACATACAATACAATACTTAATTATGTATTTATGCACTGATCTGTCTTGATTACGTACAACTTTAACGATTTCTATGAACATTTGTATATTGTTAAAGGGTTGCTTTCCAATTTTATTGTTAAAAAGAATGGCGTTATTATAGTATCACCAGACACAATCATCCAGATTTTGCTATAATTTCTTTATCCTATGTCAGACCTCAGATGAGTTAGACGTATCACAGAAGTCAATTTGGAAAAACGATTAACTAGACTGGCTCGAGATCACGCGTCTAACTTTAGACGGTTGGTGCGACTACTGCTACTAACCAAAGTGAAGTTCTTCGAGCGTTTAACAGTAGGTTCTAGTTACTAGTACTGCCTATGACATGGCCTTGCCAGCGTTTAAAAATCTGTGAAAATTGAATGAAAATTGTCTATCTCTAATATTAAGTGTACTTTCCCTCTAGGTGGCATTACAACATTCCAACCTGTATAACTAGTATACTGAGAACTCTGATATTTTCACTGCTTCAAGAGATTGCAGGTTCGAGTATTTGATATTAATTTCAGCTTGATATCTTTACACGTTTCTGTGAAAATGTATCTTGACAGACGGAAAGACAGACAAAAGGACAACGTAGTGATCCTATAAGAGTTCGTTTTTTTTTCCTTTTGAGGTACGGCACCCGAAAAATAAACCTTTTAAGATTGAAATTGAAGTACAAATTGCATTCATTTTAGCGAATGATTTTGCAATGCTCAAATGTACTTAGTTTTCACAGTGTTTCTTTTGTGATAAACAAGTTTCCTTATAACGTCAGTCGCTGCGTAATTTAAGATTAATCTAGAATATTCCACATTGTTAAGCCATTCTTGTAGTAGCAATGATGTGTAATTTTATTGATTTATGTCACGATGACCTATCGAACTATATAAGGAAAATCGTTGCAGTAAATATCCTTATAACTGTAATCTACGTGAGCAGATTAGCAGCCATTATTTAAAATCTTTTAATGACACAGTCCTTTGTCGGTCGCTGCATAAAATATTCCACGTTGTCAAGCCATTCATAAAGTAACAATGTACCTAATACTTTTTGTATCTAATCACGATGACATATTGAACTATTTTAAGGAAAACTCATTGTCGTAATGCTCAATTTTCATCACGAGGATGTCGTTCACTGCATTTTTAAAGATAAATCTAAATTGTTCCATGTTGTCCAAATATGTACATACTACAATAACAATGATAAGTTATTTTAGTATCTGTATCACGATGACTTATCGAACCTTTTAAGGAAAACTCATTGTTGTAAATAATTATCCTCTTAACTGCTACCCACGTCAGCAGATAAGCAATCATTCTAATATAACACAGTCTTTTGTCAGCCGCTGCATAATTAAAGATTAAACGAGATTATTCCACATTGTCAAGCCATTCTTATAGTAACAATGTAGTTGTTTTAGTATCTAGCAGAAATATTTTTCAAGTCAGAATGTTGTCAGTCAGTGCATAATATCAGATTTATCTAAATAATTCCACGTTGTCAAGCCATTCCTTTAATATCAATAAGGGTTAATATATCACCACATATTGAACTATTTAAGGAAAACTCATTGTTGTAATGCTCAATTTTCGAAAGGAAGACGTCAGTTGCTGTATCAGTAAAGAATAATGTAGGTGATGCCACATTATCAAGCCAATCTTAGGTATATTATCAATGATGGGTAATTTTATGATCTACTAGAAGTCGCACGTGGCTAACCTACCTAGTTATGTGTTAGTACAACACTCCACACTATAGTATTCAGTTTACGGCTGCAGCGAAATGCAAGAAGTTTCTGTTTTGGGTCTCAAAAGAGGTCACTGTGAAACATTGTTGAACATTTTGACTGGCCTGTTGGTCTAGTGGTTAGTGAAACTGACTGCTAAGCCGGAGGTCGTGGGTTCGATCCCCACCCAGGACAAATCTTTGTGTGATGGGCATGAGTGTTTGTTCTGTTTCTGGGTGCAATTTATCTATATTATGTATGTATTTACAAAACAAAATGTATTTAAGTAGTATATCAGTTGTTTAGTACCCATAACACAAGCAAATATAATTGCTTACTTTGGGACTAGATGGCGCTGTGTGAATGTGGTAGAATATTATTATTTATTATTATTATTGTATAATGTATTGTGACAGCCCCGGAATGATTCACAAGCTGCATTGATAATACTAAACGGTTCATGAGTATCTGAGTAAACACAGCGTAGAGTCCGCCCGCCTGCATGCCTAGCACACGACCGACGTGAAACGAACTTATGTATATTATAAAGAAAGTGTATTTATATGAGAATGTGGTACGGATACTCCATTATTTTTTAAACACGTGCATTTAATAAAAAATACGTAGCGCTTAAAAATCCTCGTCGCATCATCTCAACACGAATTTACTTTTATATTCAGAAAGACGCTAGGCGGGCTGTGTGTGTGTGTGCTTTCTAAATAACTTTTGTGTGGTCAACTCCCCAAAGAGATCTGTGAGAAAGTCGTGCGTTATCACAACCTCTTTTGCTGACGGAGATCCCACTACTTGTTTAATTACCGCCACAATTTTGAGTTCTAATGAGAATTTAGGAACTTAAAACTTTTGTTTCATAAATATGAATGTTTAAAGTACTATGCATATTTTTTGCGATTCTCAGGAGCGTTACATTTTTGTGTCAATTAATAAATATGTAGTTGTCAATTGTCAGCGGTGACGCGACGTTCCGACCTAAATTTCGTGTTCTATAGCCTAGTGGTCGTAGTCTTCTTAATAGACAGCGTTTTGTGATGTTTACGAGAAGTGAATAGACACACATTTGTTTTACAATATACACTTGGCAAAATGGAAACAACTTACGGCTGCCAAATGATAAATATTAGTGTTATGCAAGTTTACGTCAAATAAACGCTTTACAATTTTAATTTTTTTTTTAGAGTAGCAAAGCAGGTGGCTCAATTAGTTTGTCTATGTATAAAAAAGCTAAATATTTAAAAGCTTTCTTTACGATGAACAGAGAGTATCGTAAACCGCTCAGTAGCAATACAGTTGTTTAATCAGTTTACAATGGCGACCTTGACGGAAGGTTTCCTGGCTACGAGGGTGGAACGGTCGTTCCGTTGCTGTTACTTGGCTCGCCGCCAGTACCTACACTTGTTTTTGTGGCGCTCACTTAAAATATGTAGATGAACATTAAAGATAAATACGGTAACAAATGTTTCACGGTCAGTTTGCAAATGTGCATTTTATTTGTATTGTTATAAGGTTCTATGCAATAGAAATGTGTTTGGTTTACTTATAATCTATTTTCTGGTTGAGATCTGAGAGGCACTGTTCATTAGGATATTTTTTAATGAGTAGTTTAAACGATAACAGATGTAAATTTATGACACATAATATTATGTAGTTATAAATGATACTACATGGTACAGACTGAAGTTTATCTAATGACGCAGACAGTTGGAGAGCTCCTCAACCGTTTAGAGCTGAGCAGCTTCTTCATGTTCCTGTATATAGGTACAGTATGAATTGAGCCAACCAGCTGCATTGTTATAAATAATGTTCTGCTAGACTAAATCTGAGATTTTGTTGGGATGAGGGGAGAGTGTAAAATAATCTGTTTTCGTTCGACTTACACTTAGTAACTGCATTTAGAGAAGTGACACTTTTGTTAGTACCTATACTCGTAAATATTTATCAAAACATGTATTATGAGAGATATAAATTAATATTGAAACAATAAAAGTTTGAGACACACACAGACAGTGAGATAGAGTATGGACAAGAAAGTTGAGCCTGGAATTTAATTGAAACTTTATACATGGCAACTTTTTAAAAAGGTCAGAAGAATTATTAATTTATGTCACTCGAGTTGTCAACATCAAGATATTGTATTTTGTTAACTGCAATGATTTTATTAATAGTTAGTTCGATAATGAATAAAAAATTAAAAAGTTATGTGCGACGCTACGGTTACTATTCACTACGGTGAATAAATTCGAAGAAAAACAACAGAAGTCACGTGATGCTTACGACAAAAAACAACAATGTTTATACTGGCGGTTATGAAGTTTATAGGTAAGTTTAGTTAATATAATTTTGATACTGAATAAAATTATTATAATTCAAATTGTCATGTTTACCTTATTTATATTGCAGACAATTTGGATATCGAGAAAAGTTCGATTAAGGAAACTTTAAAAAAATAACTGCTTTGTAAGAGGAAGACCTAAAACCCAGATTCAATATTTGGAAGAAACTTTAAAACGAATTAAAAAGGAAGAACGAGTGAACGATGGCATTTTTAGTACACCTGGGAAAAAGCGGCCCCATAAGCCTACAGTATCAAATTTGGATAGCATCGATATAAATGCTATAAGAAATAAAATTAATGAATTTTACTCGGTAAGAAAACGAGTTCCTGCTTTGCGAAGCTTATTGACCGATTTGAGAGAATCTATTGACTTTACTGGCTCCCGTGAAACCTTGCGTCGCATATTACATAACAATGGCTATGAGTTTAAGAAAAACAAAAAAAACCGGCCAAGAGCGTGTCGGGCCACGCTCAGTGTAGGGTTCCGTAGTTTCCCGTCCGTTAGACGTGCCAGAAGTTTTCGATGGTAATTTTGAATTGCGAGAACCTATTTTAATAATTATTTTTTTGTTTGAAAAAAGATACGTTCAGGATAATAAAATATTATGTAAACGAAGTTAAAAAAAAAATACGGGCAAATGAAACTTGACCTCTGGATTGTATAGGCGCTCATACGATTCAGGGACCAAATTATATTGGTTAACTGCAGTTTCCATCTGTTGTTTCCATCCAAGTTCAAAATAATTTTCCTAGAAAGTCCTTATAAAGTTCTACTTTTCAGATTTTTTTCGTATTTTCTAAACTTATGGTTCAAAAGTTAGAGGGGGGGGGACGCTTTGTTTTTTACTTTTGGAGCGATTATTTCCGAAATTATTGACATTATCAAAAAATGATTTTAGTAAACCCCTATTCATTTTTAAATACCTTTCCAACAATATATCACACATTAGGGTTAAAATTAAAAAAAAAAACACTTCCCACTTTACATATAGGGGGGCTACCCTAATAAAACATTTTTTTCCAATTTTTATTTTAGCACTTTGTCGGCGTGATTGATACACATATTGGTCCCAAATTTCAGCTTTCTAGTGCTAACGGTCACAGAGATTAAGCGAGGACGGACAGACGGACAGACAGACATGGCGAAACTATAAGGGTTCCTAGTTGACTACGGAACCCTAAAAATGAACGATCCTTGCTTATTGAAAAATTTGACCTTGCAGCTTGGAGACACAAACTTTTACGAACTATTTCTTCTAAACGTGCAGAAGGGAAACCAATAATTTATGTAGATGAGACATATGTTCACCAGAATTATAAGTCCATCAACAAGTGGCGTTATAAACAAGATATCTGCTGCAAAAAGGTACGTCTTTGTTCATGCTGGGTCAGAAAGAGGGTTTGTGCCAGGCGCACTCTTATTATTTAGCACTAAATCAAAAATGGCGGACTACCACCATGACATGAATTCCCAAAATTTTAATAAGTGGTTAGTGGAAAAACATATACCTAATTTATATGAGCAAAGTGTAATAGTTATGGATAATGCAAGTTATCACACAGTGCAGATAAATAAGCCACCAACGACATAAAATGTCAAAAGCAAAATACAGCAGTGGCTTACGGAAAATAATATTGAATTTGAAAGCCATTGTACAAAGGCTGAATTTATGAAACCAATTTATGAAGCTGATAAGCTTCTTGAACAGCAGGGTCATGAAGTACTCCGTTTGCCTCCTTACCACTGTGACCTAAAGGCTATAGAGCTCATTTGGAGTCTTGTGAAACGTAACATTGCAAGTAGAAATATAAACTTGCCATCACTCGAAGTAAAAAGAATTACATTATAATAAGGGAATGTTTTGAGTGTCCAGTGTCCAGAAGATTGGAAAAAAAATACAGATAATGTTATCCATGTAGAAAATGCATATAAAGATCGAGACAAAATTACTGATGAATTCATCATCATGAAGTTCATCATAAATGTATGTGATGATAGCAGTGATTCGGATGTCTCATTAGAAATTAAATTTTAGATTCTAATTTTGAATATGACACATAAAATATATTTATTTCACTCTCTAAAGCTGTCCACTGTGCGTTGTCTGTCCATTTAATATTAATAATCTTTTGATTAAAAAAACTAAACTTATTAAACGATTTTATTTCATTAAAACCTTTCATTTTTATTTCTATCTTCAAACGTTAAGCTAAACAGCTTGTCTACGAACTTCTCCTCCATGTTGCTCTGCTTTTCTCTCAAGTTTTAACTTTATTGTAACACTGATTTAAAGTAAATGTATGTACTTGTAAAAGTTGTGATTACTATGGAATATAATAAATCTGCAAAAATAAAAACGTATATTGTATTTTCTGGCACCTCTTGTATAGAAGATATGTTATACCACCGTCATTTATTCACGGGATAAAAGTAATGTGACAATTTTTTTTTGACAAGTATTAAAGCTATTTCTTCCTAGTAGCATCAGTGATACCATATATTTCAGGCTCAACTTTCATGTGCCAGACTATAAAGTGTAACATCCAAACTTTAACAACAGTTTACAAAGTACAGAGAAGCACAAGAGCACTGAACATCAGGGTTAAACTACTTCTAGACTGTATAGTGTATGCCCTCTGAACTATGTTCTGCTTGTAAAATATTCACAAGAACATAGTTGTTGCAAAGCACTTCTTGATAATGTAAAGTGAACATCGGAGATACTTAAGGTAGTGTAAGATAGCTTTCTGATTGCATAACTTAGAGTGCAGCTTTCAACCGCAGAGCGGAATCCTTTAGAAATTATGAACAAAATGTACAGTCAGCAACGAAAGTCAATAAACAAATACTAATAACACAACAGCTGAATACTAATGCGGATCATAAATCACTTGCCAACGTAGAGTACAAAATAAGGCCGTCATTTTAATATAACAAAATATATAATTTTGTCATTAAACATCTTTGTTATCAGTCGGTAAACATCATTTTATCTTAAAATAAGTTTTTTTTTTAGATAGATAGATAGTGTTTATTTGCTTGAAATATGGTAGTTACAGATCTTATATTATATACAGTTCGTCATACTTCGCCTACTACATTCAGCATGCATTCAAATTAAAATGTTTGGTAACTCATAATAAGTAAATACAATTGACCAGTACAGAATAATGTATCAAATTATTAAATTAAATGTTCATAGATAATGTCAAACACAATTCATGTCTAAAGTATACATATAGGTCATAGTTATTATAATATTATATTAAGTCAACATAATTTTCTATTAGTTTTTCTTGTAAAGATAGGAGAATCTAGTGGGAAAATATAACTGGTACTGGCTTTTGCTCGCGACTTCATCAGCGTAGATTTCGTTTTATTATTCATCAGCGTTTTATGGACAGTTCAGATGTTAAGTTTATTTTGTTTAGTAGGCTCTTCACAGAGTTATTTTACTTTACAGTGTTCACTAATTTAAGTACGTTGAATGTGAATAAAGATTCAATTTGTAAGTAGTAATATCTCTTGTAGGGTTTTTATATTAGTTACAAATTGCAAAAATTGCAACTTTACTTTTCTTGCACATTTTATAAAACGTGTTGTTTTTGCCGAGAAACTGTGTAAGCATTGACTTTGCTATAGATACTACAAAATTAAATAGACGGTGTGCAGGAACCATTGCACAGGGACCACAGGTAATAAAATGTGTTCCATGACATACTTACACGTCTTAACAAACTGTCCAGTTTTGGTAAACGCTTACCTAGCAATATAAATAGTACAATTATAGAACTTTTGACAATTCGGAAAATTATTTAGACACCTGCAAAGAATAAAAGGAAATTGTAGGTTTACTGGACAGCGTTTTGAGAAAAATAAGGTGATATATTTATTTTCTACAGCAAGTATTCTACCAATATAGGTTATATTGGTAGAATACAATACAATACAGAATACAGTAATATCCAATATAAAATAACAAATCAAAGTCAAATTCAAAATTAAACAATATAAAAACAGCACAATGTATATTGGCCTTATTTACTTGCATATTATATGCAATGCTACTCATCGCACACGCAAGCAAATAAGTCTCTCCATCACTATGGACTCAGGTCTCTCACATATCATCATGGACAAAATTTATTGGCCGACGTTATCTCTGTTATTTTGGATAAAAAAAATTCTATTTTTGTAGTAAAATAAGTTTTATAATTAAAAATAACGTAATGTAATTGCTGTATAGGCCAACCGAAATACAAGTGAGCGGTCATGAGCCGATGTACTCCCGTAGGCGACGACGCGACGACACGGCACGACTTAATCCCTACAGATTACAAATGGACGTGTTCCCGATCCCGGTTTAATTTCGCTTTAATGGACTTTAAACACGTTCGATAGAAAGATTTATTATAACATCTGTTCTTTTCTGCTTTTTTGGTGCAGGTATACTTTAATTGACTGTTTAGGTGGACTGGTGCTGTGTTTCCTGGACTCGATTGCCAGGTTGGGCATCGTATTATTTTGTTGTCCTGAAATTTTTAGTATCTTGCCTATTTCTTCTCTATCTGTGCGGAAGTTGTTTATTTATGAATGCATAAGAAAGTATCATAAAAAAACAGTACCCTGGTTAAAACCTTCGGTTAAAAGAATCGACAAGTGCCCCGTTCCTAGAGTTGAAAGTAAATTGGCTCAACAACAATTTAATCATATCGCACCTAGGCTTTACAACAAATTCAGTCTAGCATTTGAATCTAAACACCTATCTAAGTACCTTATTAAAAATAAAATAAAATTCTGGCTTCAGGATCTTGACTACAATGAAATAGAAAAGTTATTCCTAATAATGAAATAGACTCAAAGTTGCATCTAATTACTCCATCTTGCGCGCGCACACACACACACACACACACTCCCACACACACACACATACACACTCACACACATAATATAGGTAACCTCTAAGTACTTTGTTAATGATAATTATTTATTTTTTATTTATATTCATTCACATAAAATAATATTGTATCGCCTGAGATTGAACTGTACTTTGGAAGGAACTGGTTCCTGACATCAGACATCAGGGCTAAAACATGTTTGTAAGCACATTTTTGTTACAATAAAGATTTATTATTATTATTATTATTTCTGATGTGTGGCCCGTAAATTGCTCTTTTTACCTGTGACGTAACACAGCTAGCGACCTATGATGTCCTCCTTTCTGTCCTTGAGATCTGATACTTTTTTATCGTGCATACCGCGCGAATGCAAACGCTCCTGTCGGATAGGTGGGTGGAACCACGGGTTAACTAGTTATATTATTATATTATACCTTTGCGTAGTGCATCACAAGACAAGATGATGATGAACCTCAAGATGGATAACAATTATCAGCACTTGCAGGAGCCCATAACTTCGAGCCGTCGCCACAGTTATTTATGTCCAGTCCCCCTCACTGCGTAATTTATTGCGTGAATTACTTTCAGTGATAATGTCGCTAAACAAGATTGGCCTAGCTAACGGATGCCCTGTAATTCAGCCGGAGAGCCGTCTGAGAGTTTAACGCTTACTTATTATGAAAGTTTAAGTTCTCTTCAGTGCCTGAGTGTTGCAATGTGTTTGTGTAGTCCACTACGTAAGAGATGCTGGGTTCGGTTCCCGAGTTGGACTATGCAGATATTGGGTATTTCCGTCATTAGATAAGCCATTCAATAAATCACCCCGTTAACGACTATAGGCTCAAACATAGTTTGTGAAATGTGGATGTCACGCAACTCTATCTACCTCTTGCTAAAAAAAAACAATATATATCATTCTTAGGAGTTGTACTTGATAAGCATTGCAATTGGAAAGCCCAAATAGAATCAGTTTGTAACAAACTAGATCGGTTCGTATATGCCATAAAACGTCTGAGGCAAACTGTGTCAACTGACGCGGCACTTACTGCATATCATGGGTACGTATCTTCAGTACTCTCTTATAGTCTCCTGCTATGGGGGAACTCGGTTGAGGTAGAGAAAGTATTTCGAGTGCAAAAGAAATGCGTAAGAGCAATTTGTGGAGCTTGGTTGACAGATAGCTGCAAACCCATCTTCAAAAAGTTTCGCAGCCTACCTCTGGCTTGCATGTATATTAGGGAACTCTGTGTTTTTGTGAGACTACATCCACGATATTTTACCATATTTTTTGAAGTGTCAAGCAGAAATGTCAGGAACAAATTCAAGCTCAATCGTCCGAGGTGTCGTTTAGATATCTATAAAAATAATGTGTATATAACGGCCATAGAAGTATATAACAAGCTTCCAAATACATTTAAAGAAATACCTCTTAATTTGTTTAAAAAAAAAATTACACTGTGGCTTCTAGATAAATGTTTCTACAATTTGAACGATTATATGACATATAAAGAAAACAATATGTAATGAAATTATTATTGAATTTGTAAGCTTTGACATTTCTCATATCTAAAATTATAGGTATACCTACATAATTGATTGACATTTTGATATTTCACTATTTTGACATTGTTACAATTATGACATTTATTTTAAATTATACTTCTACTTAATAAATTAAATACCTATTTAATAATATTATATGTAATACTTTGCCTACTAATCAGTTGTTAACTATTGTACCTATTATATTCACACACCATTGTTATGGTAGAATGTGCTGGACTTTAAAACTTTTCTACCTCTATGTACCGCATCTCTAGTGAATAAATGTATTTGAATTTTGAATTGGAATAGGTGACATTTTCTTAAATTAAAACTTATTAAATTGCCAAAGGATATATTTAAATAAAGCGTGGTTAGGCGTGATATGACCGTGTTGCGTGGTGGTCGCGTGCTCTGGCCGTATGAATTACGCACATTGACAAGATATGGAAGACGCCACACAAAAATAGATAAAAACTTTTCTCAATATAAATGTTATGTTGAAAGTTTCTTACATTATTATCATTACCGTTAGAACTTGTTGGCTGTATGTCACAACTCACAAGCTTACCGCAGCTTATTAATACAAAGTGAAACCTTTACCCTTTTGAGATAAAGATTAATATTACATAATGTAGAAACTATTTGTACGATATATTTTTTGTAATCTCAAAAAGAGCAACATCACTTACGTTGTTCAAAAAGCTCTGTTAGTCCGTTTTTACGAGTGTTTAACATGCAGGCAGATTGTTGCCCAACGATTACGCAAATTTAATTAAATTATGCTGTACTAGTGTTTGAGCACAAAAAATGTTGAGCACAAAAAATAGTTGGTAGAGTTTATTCGACTTCGTCGTATTGGTCGGGTCATTTTTCCCTCATAATATGGTTGAGGAGATATTATTATGGTTGAGGCATGAGTTGCGTTAGCGCTTTTTTTTTTTATTTATGGTTATATTGCAAAACATTTTACTTGTAAAAGTATCATGATTGTATTTCATACCTAAGTTTGTAGCTGAAACTTTTTAAACCACAACATAGATAGAGTAGTAAACAGCTGAACAGTTTTCCATAACGTTGAAATTAATACGTTTGTTCTATACGGTCAGATTACAATAGAAGAATTGTACAAAGGAGAAGGGAGATGGTGGGGGACCAAGCGGTTCATCTCTTTGTGTTTAAAACGAGATTATCCTTTTTTGGTCACACTTCGTTGGTCTGTACGTTACATCTGCGTTTTGATTTATGAATGACTTAATTCTATGGATGTAAATAGAAACTTTGTTCGGATAAAAATAGTGACATCACAGGAACGACATCTAGTAGGCTATTCCGTCACTACGACGAAATAACTACATCTATTGGGGAATAGTGGAACTAGTAGTACGTTGAGCTACGATCTTCCCACACGTTTATCCATCATTCTATAAATTACGCTACTAGGTGCAATATTTATTCACCGAACCTCGTGATTTATGCAGTTTCACATAATTCTACAAGATGGCGCCACCAATTCTTTTCTCACTTTAATCGCAATCGTAAAACTATCTAATCGTAACTCTACACATTTAGTGTTTAGAGCCCTTAAGAGCTCAGACCCAACGCGACGTGTGAAGTGTGTCTCGCAGACAGCACGGCGCGGCGCGGCGCGGCCTACTTTACGCAAGTATTAAATTGGAACACGCACTAGCCCGTCGCCGTCGGGAGACGCTCATAGCGATGTGGTACTAAGATATTCGAGATTTTCACGATCATCAAGGTTAAGCAACGTTCAGCAAGGTCAGTCCATAGATGGGTGATTGTTTGTAGCGTTTTCATTATAGAACGTCTCCATGCTTCGGAAGGCACGTAAAGCCGTTAGTCCCGGTTACCACTGAATGAGGTGGTCGTTAGGTCAAGTATGAAGCCTTCTGGGCGACTTATTAAATTATAACACAGAGTTTGCCTCAAGCTCTGATAGTAATAATACCTCCTACCAGTTAAAATGTTTTGCCGACAGTTGAATGAAGACAAGTCGGAGGCTTTAGTGTGTGAGCACACACACATATTTATATATATAATTATTTAGATATACCTAATTACTAAACACAACGAGTAAATACCGATAGAGTAGGCAAGTATCATCGATTTACATATTTAATGTTAGTGTGTTTGATATTAATTAATTCATGAACAGTCGCTGGGACGCCCGTCTCGTGTATTAGCTTAATGTTTAAAGATTATGGGCTTTGTTTGCCAATTTAAACATCACATATCCTCCAATCTAAAATATATTGCGTAGGTTGTCACAAAAGACGAACAGAACTACCTACGTACAAACATTACACTAGTACCTACACCAGAGTAACTAACTGACGTATACTATTCGATTTTAATGTAACATATTAAGTTCCCAATCACATTTTATACCTACTAGGGATTCGATCGGTTGTTGTCGGAAAGAGAATACAATATCATGTCACTCCCTTGCATCTCTAGAATGTCATAACAATTACCACGTACAACATACAGTTCCAGTTGGCCAATGTTCTACTTTACCTGTACCTGCTATCTTATGGTATACAGAACTCATTGAAGAGGAAAGGGGCATGTGATGCTCTTGGTGTTGGTAGTTAGGTTAGTCTATAGGCTACGGTAACCGCTTACCATTGAGTAGTTTACCTTACCTTAAGTATTTGGTCACCATCGTACATAATTATTATGCATATAGTACATACATATAGATCACGTCTCTTGCTCAACAGAGGGGTAGGCAGAGACCATTTTCTTCCACTTGCTACGATTCTGACATACATCTTTAACATTCATCATTCTTTTCATGCATTCTCGTCGGTTGAGGGTACTCCTGATCTGTCCCATCTTTAGGGCATCACCTATTTGGTCATGGTACGTTCTTCTAGATCTTCCCCTTCCAACGTTTCATTTTCGCCTCATATATTTGTTTTATCACTCTTCCTTCATTCATTCTCTCGACATGAAACCAGTTTAACATTCCTTTCTCTATTCGTGCCGCAACATCTATTTTTAAGCTTAAAAAAAAAACTGTTACACATTTTTGCAATCTTAAAAAAGCTAATTATGTCTCCTACTACAAGAGCCTAGTGGCATTTCCTAAATATTTATACTTAGTTGTTTTGCATTCATTGAATTATTGTTGAAGTAGATTATTAAGTATTCAGTTATAAATAAAGATAGTTTGAGCAAGCCTTGTTAGTATCGATAAGCAAATGTGTAAACTAAACCAAAGATATGCATGTTACGGCTCATAACAGTACAAATATGCATATTGGATATGAGCTATTTCATTTTATTACACTTAATTGTTCAGTGGAATTTATTACTTAATATAAAGTATAACTGATATTAATTTTATCCTACAATATTAATTTATTACGATACTCTTTATTCGGAATTCCCTCAATTAATATAGGAAATATTCATCAAGGCCTTTATTAAAACTTAATTTTCTTTCTATTATTCCTGATTTCGATTCTCGGCACAAGCTCAACCGATATGAGTAATATGTGACTGGTGGGCTGGCGGTGGTATGGCTCATCCAATATTACATGAAACCTCAATAACCAACAACATGGAACTGTGGGTGTGACACGCCTCTGCCTATACCTTTGAATGTTAAAAGCGTAAAGCTATAAAACCATTACCAACCATACTCCTACGGTAAATTCGCTATAATTGTGATTTATCATTGGTAGATTGTCAATTAACGTCAGATTCCAATCAACTCGAATACGACGGAAATGGAGGCAAACACCCATAGGTAGCGAAGGCAGGTCGATTGACAATCTACAACTACATAATCGGATTGTAGTCTAGTTGGAAGCTTGTTAGATACTGTCCGCAGGCTGTATAATGTATAAGCATGAAATAGCGTCGCCAAAGTGGATTATGATAGCGGTGACCTATAACACAATTACTAAAGGTACCGGTGCGCGGTGCCGTGGCTAAAACCGGACATGCAGGACACTCTCGTGAACGACAACTAAATGGCCTGCCCCACGTAGCGTAATGCTATTACTTGCGTACGTTCGATCATGACTCGATAAACACTTCTAAAATTAATTTCTACCAAAGTCGACACAAGGTGTTACCTTGTGTCGCCAGTTTTATACCTTTTTTAAATGTATTTTTAATCCTGTTTTTTTTTGTAATACACTTGACTGTCTTGATTCTGTAGAGATTTTGTTAACGTGCAAGACCTCTTATCCTGTTAAGGTGGAACAAGATATTGTATATTAAACACTTAAGCTATGATGTACCTACAAAAGATATATTACGTGCCGTACCTTCTATCTTCTGTCGTATTCGACTAAAATAGATGAGAGATTTGTATGAAATAAATTAGTAAAACTGAGCCAGTAAGTTTCTTTGTCAAGAGTTTTTGAAATAATGTAAATAATAAGTAATAGTTAAAAATCGCACTATTTTTTTGTGAAATGTAGGTAGGTACATAGACATTTATTGAATGGATCTATTACGGATTTTTCGAACGACGAATTCTGTACTTCTGAGATTTGGGAAGTCTGGATATAAATATTTTCTTCTGTATAAATTTAACCAAAAATATTTATTTGAAACTCTATCAACAAGTTGATTCCTGTTCGTGCTTTCTTGAACACAACACAATACCTATATTGACAAAAACATGAGCTCGTAGTTAGGGGCACGATCTTATAAGGCCTTTGTTTTTTCCATTAGTTTTAAAAAAATCTAGTGTTGCTCATCTAAATACTTATAATAGCACCCGTGGTTCCGCCTGCATAGTGTATCGGTTAAAAGTAGCTTATGTGCTATTGGAGATTGTAATTTATCTGTGTGCCATATTTCATACATTTCAGCCGTTCTAGTGTGTTTAAGTCATCATTTACATCCCTCATCATCATCATTTCAACCCACAAACGTCCCACTGCTGGGCACGGGTCTCCTCCAAACATTGTGGAGAGAATTAAGTATACTCTATCACGCTGGCCAGACGGGTTGGTATAGGGTTTGTTTCTATTTTTCTTTTCTTACAGTGCTCTTGTCTGCATTAGGTTACTCCTTTAGTCACCTTTTACGACACCCACGGGTTGAGATGGGGTAGTGACATTATGTATTTTTAATATTTAACGGATGTCCGTGTAGTGACTTTCTCATTATAGGATAAGTCATAAGTCATTTATTTCATAACAAAATAATTTGTGTTGAAATGTCTTACATTTAATTACAATTAAAATCTAATTAATTAATAATGGTAATATAATTTGCTAGCATAATAATAATCTGAACACAATAAAATAATTCAATCAACATAGAACACTTCACCATCATAATAAAAATAAATATAATAGATATAATATTAGTATGATTTTCTGAAACAGTATGATCCCACTTATATAGTATTTATATAGCACATACCACGGAGCTGTTGTTACAAAGCTTGCGGAGATAGTCCCGCGTGAGGTCGTGGCCACTGTACACTGTACACTGTACACTATACAGTTGTACATGTACACCACACGAGTGCCAATGTAAACAGTCGGCAATGCACTTAGAGCCGCCACAATCTACTGCTTACGACTGTAACATCAGTAATACCTTTCTATTCAGCATTTATAAATGAGATATTGTCAGTATTTGCGCTTCTTTCACGATGCAAGTTAGTAATACCACGACGGTGGCGAACAGACGTACACTCCAACTGATGGTAAGGCTTTGTTAGAGCCGTATTATTAACTAGTTGATGACTTGTAACACTACAATATCTGAGGTACCTATGACCTATTTGATGAAGTAGTTAAATTATTCAAAATATATACTCACTAGATAGAACAATATAAGAGCATAAAACCGCGCTTTACTAGAAACTATAATTGTCTCAGTGGCAAGTTCGATTCCGTAGGGCAAAACCGGTAATGATTTTCTTCTATAAAATTTTCAGTATCAATCCGGAGTTAGGAAAAAAATGTGCCTTGGTGATGCCAATAGGCCTGCCCCCTTCCATAAGACACCTAACATTAAATGAGGGTGTGATACTCCTCTGTGTAACCCTTCGATGAGAAAGGCGTGACGCCATGTTGGAAGCTAGTTTAAGAATAAAGTTTATATCCTAAATGTTGTTGTGTGTAAGAAAGTCGTCAGGATGCCACGCACGCGGCCGCGCTGCTAGTAGCGAGCAGTGAGCAGCCACCGCCAACACGCAAAGATAATAAGGCCAACAATTGACTTGCTCCACAACAGATACATATCAATACGCTATATTTTTCCTGCGCACTTTATTTGTACCTAACTTTATTTATAACTAGCACCCACCGCAGTTTATCACGCATGATCCACGATAACATTATGTGGAATAATTATAGCATTAGTGTGTGTTATTTTATGTACATTTATTTAAGCTTGTTCATCAAAATCAATTCAGTAAGTTTTGCGTGTAAGTAAGTACCAGACTCCACATGATATTCAGGGTCCCTTTAAGGCTCCTCCTGAACACTGTGTAGTGTAATATACTATTGATCCATTAGTATATATTACACTACGGTGTGTTGTATAATAATAAAGCCTTTTAAAGTCGCCTCGCAACCAACATCGCCGCTCCGAGTGACGTGCGTTCGATTCCCAAACGCGAAGAATATTTGTGTAATATTTGGTACGAGTCTGTCTGTTAATTGTATGTTTGTGAAGTCCTAGCATCGGTCACTTATAACATAGCTACAGTCGCGAGTGGTGTGACGAGCACCTTAACGGCCGCCAGCGCCGCGCTGTCAATTAGACAGTCACAGTCAATTAGAGCCGGAGATGACGCCGGACGTCTCCAACAGAACAATAGTTTAATGTTACCTGTTGTTGCACTGGATCTATGTTGCTTATATAGTCTCTAGTCTTACCTGCAACAAGGGAATAACTTATTATTATTAACATTAACACAATGCTCCATATAAAGGTTGTGTAACAGTGTTATTAGACGGTATACAGTGAATTTTTCTTATCATCAAGTTAATTCAACATTAACTCACCACGAAACCTACAACCATCTCTGCCGCAGCACTATAGATATTGTTTAAAACATATCATAACATCACACCTATTTCTTCTCAGGGGTAGGCAGAGGTACATCGCACCCACAGTTCGCCAACTATGTGTGTCTTAACATGGAATAAAAAAAAAGGGGGCAAGCCAATTGTCACTAACCGGCCATATTTCTTTCTGACTGACTGACTGTTAATGAGAACTTAATGATGAAAAAAAATTCAATAACATTTTTGTCTGACCCGGGAATCAATCTCAGGACCTTTTGCGTAGCAGTCGTATAAACTTCCCGCTGCGCAACCAAGCCACTCAATGTTCTTTGAAATAAAAAAATAAGTACACATTTTATAACGTTTTTAAAGTAAATGAAAGTGTTTGTGACCTTGGGCTTTAGTCGTTCTCATAGTTATCACAGCAAGGCGATGAGCAAGCCAGATCAATGATAAAAAGATAGAATACATTTGTTTAAGTCTTTGTACAGAGAAATCGATAGTGTGTTGTCATGAAAAATGTACAATATGTTTGAGATTAAGTCGCAAGCTCTCAGCGCGACAGCAAGGCACGTACGACAGTTCGTTCGAGGATACAGCCTACCGAGCGCCGAGCCGATTCATATCGAGTACGAGTCAACTACTCGATATTTACATTTACACAACAGATCAACGATACTGTCACTCGATTCTCGTCAAACTATAACATAATACTATAGTATCACGCCTTATTTTTTGTATGGACTATGTTTCTTCTATCTTATACATTTCCCAACTACGTTAAGTCCTGTGTAAAAAGGCAAACTTATAATATAACCATTAACTTAACAACATTCAGACTTTAAAGTAAACAATAGTCTCGCCTTGTATTACATGGGACCAAACATAGGGGGCATTTTTTTTCTATTCACACTAGTTTGGGGCACATCGGTTAGGCGGTCTCAAAGTCAAGAGGTACAAACAATTTTAATGTTTTATTATATTAACTATATAATATATTATGAAGTTATAATATTGTACTTATATGACATGTTTAAAGTAAGATGATAGAACAAAGAGCTGCAAAGTCAAGAGAGGGCGGGGTTACGCAACACAGCCTTGCGTAACGCCGGCTACGAACAGCCGCGCTACGGGCTACGAGCTACGACACTGCTACGCACCTACGAGACTCACTACTTTCAAGGATAAATTATTTTAGAGTGTTCGCCATTCGCCTTCGGGGACTTGACTTAGTATCATGAAAGAAATTCTCATCAAATGTTTTTTTTTATATTATGGGTCTTACAGTAACTATTATACTATTGTGTGTGTTATCACTCCTTCTCATCCGAAATAACAATGAACCCATGAAAGAGAAAGAAAACTTTTACTAAAACGCACGTAACTAACTAGCCAGTGTGGTAGGTACCTATTCTTCTCTTGTGAGGAAGTAACCAGCAGTGAACGTCTGAAATATTTTAGTTTTTTTTTTTTTGATATCATAATTTATGTTTAAAATAAGCCACCGTTATTTTGAACATATATAAGATCAATAATTTCATCAGTCATATTAATAAATATGTTTTAGGTTCAAGTTTGGTATCATTAGCAAAATTATTCATTATTAATTGAATTAATCGGTTCATCAAAATCTGACAAATATATAAAACTTCTTCATAGCAATGTCTGTGCCGCACAGCACACATAAAATAAAATTTAATTATTATGATTGATGCTTCAACGTTTGGTGTGTGGTCACCAATCATACATTTTTTTTTTAGGTTTCTAGCTTCTAGCAGGACCACAACAATAATAACTCAAGATCTACCTACATTGACAAATAAATATTTCAGTTTCTGATATCGTTTAGTTCAACTAACTAAAATGTCAATTATAAAATCACAATTATCTATATATAGGTAATGTAAGTGACACCCAGTTGTATCAGTGTTGGGTAACAAATTGTAAAAAAATGTTGTTATCTCGCTCACTCCTGCAGAGTTAATTAGTTATATGTTCGAGAGAAGTCTTCACCTTATACACGTGAGAGTTTAAAAAATAACTAACAAGTAAAAGGAAGTTCGTGAACTTCATCTGTATATTAAAAATTTAAATTAACTGTTTTTTACCCACAGCTGTATCGAATACAGCATCCGAGGGGCCCACACCTCCGTTTCGCCAGCTGTTATGTCTCATGTAAAAGAGAACGAGTCTCTTGTCATTGGCTGGGCACAATTTAAAATACTGCGCGATATTAATAGAATTTGTTTTAATATAAAACCCAATCCTCTTTTTATCCGTGCCGGGAATTGAACACGTGAATAGTATTTACGCACCGTTCAACTTTTGCAGCAATGGTATTTACCCCCGGTTCACCGCCGCCAAAGCAATTAGAGAACGATCCGACGCAAATATTTGAATGAATTTTTTTACATAGAAACTAGAAAGTGAACGACTTGAAAATGAATAAATTTGCGTTTTATTTTTCTATATGTGGTTATTTATCTTTGTATGTATTGGTTCAATAGCCTACTCTGTTATTATAAATTGTCAGTCAACAACATTGTAATTGACCGGCGATTTAATTGGTCTGAGTTTGTTGCCAATTTTCCTCAAGGTTTATCCTTGACAGTGAACGAAATCTTTGTCTTCGACTTTGTATGACGTTCTTAAGACTCATCTATAATCTAGATGACTTAAATGCAGAGATTCACCTTTCATCAAACCAGAGCAGGATCTTCATAATGGCACCCCTCTCATCATTTCGGTTTTGTGAGCGAGAGAATAAGCTCCTCGCCTTTAATAGATTTGTACTCTTTGTTACTTTGTAGCTTCCGCCCGCGGCTTCACCCGAGTAGTATATAAAGGTAATAAAATAATAATAACAACAATTTCATGAGAGTTTTAAAAATAATAATACATAAGTGCTTAAGTTTGAAATGCCTGTGACAACCGTATCAAAATCTCTTAGGTCACCACGCCCTGGTTCGTTGACACACTGGTGCACCGCGAGCTCCAGTACACTCAGATGTTGCCACCCGAGGCTAAAGAAGCCCCAGTTGGTTCCCCTCCCTAGATCCGGGGCTGCCTTAATGGATAAAAAAGTTTGACTTTGATTAACGCCACAAGCTACTTTTTAATACCACCCCCGGGCAGAAACTAGACTCAGTACAAAACGATTGGTTCATAGCTCTTTCTACACTTTTGTACTTATGAAGTAGAATACGATAATGACTTGTATCACACGTATAAGGACCATGAAAAAGTCGGGCGTTATCCCAATTATCTGTTATTATAATGGCTATATTCCCATCTTACTTATCGATACCTAATTAAAAACAGCTTTATATACTACTTATAGTACCACGATTTTCTATTACTTATTTCTATATCCTATTACTATTTCTTTCTCTCCAAAAATAAGCAGAGCTTGTCAAAGAGTCTTTTCCACAGAAATGTTATCGATCGTACAATAAATTAGATGTTGTCAGATCCGTGCAGATCCCGCGCGCGATAACCGCAATCAGACTCGACAGATATTACCAAATGTACTCGATTGTATCAATGTTGACAGCTCACGTCATGTTCTGAATCGCATTACTCGCTTACCTCACATTTGTTGAAATGCATTTAGCGGAGTAGCACGTGTTGTTTAAATCTATCCACACAATAACAAGGAAATGTTTTTATAATACGTTTAGTGTATATAAAGTGTACTCAGACTTGAGTCAGCTAACATTTTATTATAAATTGTCAATTCTTGAAATTATATATTTTTGGTTAGTAATTATTGTATATTTATTATTTATATTTTAGTGTTAAACATAGTTTGGAAAGGTCAACATTTTTATGATAACAATGATGCTACGATTGCCAAATTTACCCAATAACAGCACTGATAATAAGTGAATAACATTTTGTTCAACAATGAAACAACTGCCTTCGTAGATTTATGTTTGTACTGTAGGTACTCGTATTTTAACAAAATCAATGACAAATTTAGCTTGGGGAAGGAAAGCCGACCATTTACGTGATCGGCGCTGGCTTGCTCAAGAAATACGCTGACCGTAAAATATCTTTCAATGTGTCTCTACTTAACCAGAAGTATTAATATATTTTAGGAACCATTCCCTACCGTTAAATAAACTTAAAGCGAAAATAAATAATCGTCAAGTCGGCTATCTCTAACTCTTGTTACTTGGGGAGAGGGTGAGAATATTACAATATACCTATTCCTTCCTTTTTGTGGCAACTATATTATATTTTGATGTCTTTGTCACTGATTGAATGTGAAAATAAAAAGTGTATCGTGTACCGTGTGCGAATGTCACAGCAACTCCATCTAAACAATTTGATGAAGTGTAGCTTGGTTGCAGGCGCCGCAACCTTAGCAGCTAAGTGTATCTACATTACATAATAATAATGTTCTATCTATATAAAAAAGTGAACTCATAAATTTGTTGCTAAGCGTAAAATACGACGACGACTGGTCCAATACGTCTATTTCTTATTAAATAAACTTTGAATTCCGAGGAATATTTTTATGACGAGAAAAATTGGAAAAAAATTGCACTGAAGACGTGAATCGACTACTTAATTTTATAGAGGAAAAGTTTCTATGGTAATGGGAACTGAGTTTCACTAACGCCGATCCACGGAAAACAGCTAGTCTAGATACCCACTAATGTCCCACTACTGAACACGGGTCTCCTCTCGTATATTTAGACATCTGTGAGACCACAATCCACACACGCTGGCAAGAACACAGCTTCGTTCAACACAGTTTGTGGTTACTACAAAAGTGCCAATAATACAGTCCATTGTTACCCTTAACTCGATGCACATTGAATTACCACAAACAAAACAAAACAATCCCACGGAAGACTTTGTAAGAGTTTATCTAATCTATTGTCATTAGACCAAGTACGGAAAAATACGTTGTTGTTTTCGACAGTCTAAAGCAACAAACCAATTTGGTAAAGTATTTATGGCCCACACAAAATGGTATTTGTGCATGGGAAACTTACCGACTACCTCGTGTTTCTGTCGCATACTTCCATCACTTTAGCAGTTTAGCAGTGAATACAAATAATGGACTGTGTTCGTGATTCGTTTTTATATAATAAGTATGTGTTGTGAGAGCGCGGTTACATAAGGTGTGGGTGCGTTGTTCTAATTAGCGCGGCGCGGCGCGGCGCGGCGCGGCGCCGGCGGTATCACACAACATACACGTTATTACAACTATTAGGACGCTTGGGCTGGCTCGCTCGCGGTGCCGCGGTGGGTGCCGCGGTGGTCCTTCCCATGTCATAATAAACTTGAAATTGCGCACGAACATGCGAGAGAAACATTTGTTCCTAAAATGTAATGTCTTAGTTTATTACATTTATATATTAATGTTTGAAAAAGTCACCGTTGTTGGTTAATAACACGTCAACATTAAAGTAGCAACATAATATTAAACGAGGTCCTTTTATAAGCAACTGTCTTCTGTAGTAGGTTCGAAGCTTATCTTTGAACCTAATATTCATATTAGAGGGAGATATAAAATAAATGACTATTTTATATTCCCTTCGAGTGGGCCCAGCTGATAGTTTACGCAATCGATCAACAAAGTTCCCGTGTCGTAGAAATGCATTACGAACATGATCAGAGAAGCTTGTATCTAAAATTCACAAATTGCGCTTGGCTCGCGGCCAGCAGACACCAGCTGTGGTACCCGGAGATTGGCGCACTTCACGCATAATGCACTGTTATAATAGTGTCGTCGCTAATGTCCCGGCAGCGCCACCGCACGCCGCACGCCGTACGCCGCACGCTCTCGACTGAACAGCTATATTCGGCATGCGGATTTTCATACAAAAGTATTCCCCTGTTTATTCCTGACCAATGTCTCTAGAGCAGTATTTTTATTTTCTTAAAATTAAGGTCAGCTGTAGATATGTCCCTGTCATTTCCTTTTTTCAAAAACGAATAAGTACAGGAAATTTATGAATCACCAAATATTGCAAAAATTTCCCTATTTACATAATAAAATATAAGCCAGACCCAAGCCATACACTTTCTAAAAATTTTGATTTAAAAAATTATTGAATCGGCTCAAATTTCGAGGAAGAAAAGGGGGAATATGAAACGTCAATCTCGATTTTTTTTAAATCTTATAATCTGACTGAGCTTCAGTTGTTCTCTATCACACTCTACGGTTGCAGACTTGAGGTAAGGGCGAAGCGCGACGGCAATAGTTTATCTGAATACCTATAATCAAATTCCTCGCAGACCGCGTTCCCTCTTAATTGCAACAAACCGTTCAGACGAACTTTGATGAGCTTAACTACGTACGTGTATATCTGTAAACACACGGCAGTGAGTCAGCCAAATAAACAAATTTACAAATTATTTCAGGTCACATTCGATACCTCATTTACGACCTACATTGTTAATTTTGTGGGTTATGCAGTAAGTAAACTTTTAAAATAAAATAACAAGTTTAGTATAAGCAACTCAACGTTGTGCATTACAGAAGCGATGATTTATGGAACTTCGTAAGAACTTGGCTTCCAGTTAGATCTCACTTTGTTATTAGCGTAGCCGTTTCCCGAGTGCTTAACATGGCTGTATTTTTTTGTTTTGAACTTGGCTTTGTTTCACATTTACGTAGCTTTATAGTGGTTTATGTAGTTATGTGACGTAACGGTGTACGAGTTGTACGTTTCGTGTGAGCTTGGTGTTCAATGAGATTAGGTAGTACTCAGTCGGCACATACTTTTGACTGGTCGTGCGATAGTACTCGTAATCTGTGACTCGATCAAAACAATGAGCAGGTAGATAATAATTGTGCTTTAGTGTGCACACACTGTGTCTACGATATGTGTACTTCGTACTCACGACTGTATTATGTTACGGATTTTGGCTTCAATTATATGGTAAATTGTGTTTCTTTAGTAGGCCGCTAAAACGTAATTCGAATCATACGAATGGTTGAAAGGTTGAAGAATGATGCTATCATTTATTTCGATACCGCATTCCCATGGGTCACGCAGGCAGAAGGTATCTAATAAAACACTATATATCTTGGTATGGTTAATTAAGAACCTTTTATCTATAGGTAGTTTTGTCCGTATGTCTCATGGGAATGCATATAAAATGGGGCAGATAATATTGTATCCGGTCCGAACAAGCAAGTTTTCGGACCGTCTGATGGTAAGCTGTCACTGTAGCCTATAGACGTCCGGAACACGAATGGCCCACATGGGCGTTGCGGCGTTTTATTACCCCACGTGTGACACCGACACTCCCATTGATTACTAGAGGGCTGTAAGCGTAGCGTATTAATTACTAGTAAGCTTGTGTAGCGTCCAGCGCGAGGAGGCTCATCTCAATAACGTCTTGGCTTGACGCCGACGTCGCGCCATTTCAAAGATCTTCTCTAAGGTTGTCTATAGTTGGCAAGATATTGCACATTGCACACACAAACCAGTGGATTCTATTGGTTTTTAAACGTGTTATAACTTAAGTTTTTGTCGGTTTTCTGTTATAAAGTAATGAAGAAAATCGCAACCTATGTTTTTTTTATTATTTTGAAACATCGCTAGCCATCGCCTTGTGCCGCAAAAGTTGTTACGAGCACGCAATTAACCACAAAAAGGACAACCAGACTCAAAGACACTATTTATGTGTTATCCCATGTCGGAATCGAATCCATGTTCAGTAATCGCACAACCACAAGTCCATATAGATACAATAAAGAAGTTTGCAACTAGTTATCGATTGGAGAATAGTTATACAAGTGCGTGCACAGAGATTTAATTTAATAAATCTGTCATGGAACTCATATAATAGAGCCTCGTGGGCGTGCCGTGACGTCACTACTTTTCGTTAGCTTGACTTTAACTTGTATATTATTTCCGTTAAATAAAAACATTGAACGACGTCTGTTTGAGAGCTCGACCCAAGCATCGAACAACTAGAGCTCTTACAAATTACGATTATGCCACTAAATTATTAAACAACGCACTAATAAAATATATAACTCATGGTCATTGACATAAAGTTTTATTTCGGTTACCATGTGGTTTTATTAAGTTGTACTTGTTCTGCCCCTTGGTGGGGGATAGGGAGTGTAAGGGGGTGTAGTGGACTTATAAGTTTCATCTGTCATAAGAGGACGACGCTATGTCAGATGAGTCAAGCACGTGCGACGTGACCGACAGAATGATTTCTCAGCTCTCCACACAGAATACTTACACAGAATGTATCCATTGAATAGTAGGTAGGTAATGACGTATATTGGATAGAATAATGATGATGCTTTAGGTTTATGTTCCGAACGGCTAAGCAGCAAGCAAGTAAGCATTTGAAATTAAGTTAAATAAAATGAAATATCGTTTATTCATCCAGGTTATAAAATCACTCTTATGAAAGTCACAAGTTAAAAAGTTTTTAAAAAAATAGTAGGTAGACACCATTTTAATTTGTTCGCTGACAGGATGGAGCTATGAGAAGAACTGGCAAGAAACTCACGTTACAGAAACTCACTCAACAAATTTCATCATCCATGTAAGATCTCATTTAAAGGGATCGAGTCTTCTGTCTTTCACTTAGTATAATTCAAGAACCTATACCGATACTAGGATTTTCATGTTACGAAAATCCAAATAATAGTCACCTTATCATATTTTATTTCCAGACTCCAGATAAAAGGGCAGCTTAGAAATACAAGAATTCTACGTTTAAATATGAATGTCTTCATAAAAAAATACATATATTTGATTTCCAGCAAAATTTGAGCGCCAATGAAGTCAATAACTTTTATTGTGGCAAGTAAATTGTATGTATGCACTGAAATAACGATGAAAAAATACAAAGTACACTCTTTAACAAGTAAATATAATTAAAAAAATTTAATAACCCGACTGCAAAAAATCAACAGAGAGCAACGCACTAAAAATACCGTAAAATTATTGTAATATTATTATACCTGATTAAATTATAATACATAACATATAATAATAATAATATAATATAATAGTAATCATTTTATTTCAGTTATAAAACCATAATATATTATATATATATTGTTAGTAAACAAAAAAACAAAGAACTTAAATAACTATGTTAGTAAACATGTTTGTAAATACGACATCACATTCATTAATGGTCAATCAAATTTGCCCGCAATGACATTCAGGAGACCGTTGGTGCTGCCCCGAACCCTCTGCACGACGCGGCACGTTTACGCCTGATCGCTGCGAAGCCATCAGTGCTAGCATCAGCGAACATGCCCAACGATGCCCGACGATATGTATATATTTGTAATCTCCATTTGATTCCCTTTATTTTGATACTCTACTCGATAGGTTTGGTTAAAAATAATGATAGAAGTACTTACAATTTGGAACCATTCAATTATGTATAATCTCTTTTTGAATATATGTAATCTCCTTTTGATTCTCTTTATTTTGATACCAAAATCGATAGGTTTGGTTAAAAAAAAAATTGAACTTCTTACAAAAGCACGTCGTTTAAGTCTTTTTATACTTAAAACCTATCTAAGGACACTTGGGTTTTCTAGACGAATCTAACAATACCCTAATTGTCAAAATCCATCAAGCCGTTTGGAAGATTTGTGGGAATAAAGAAATTTACAAACATACAAGATACGCGCGAAAAACAATACCCGTCCTGTCAGTCGGGTAAAAAAGCCCGTTTGTTTGTATTCGTGACAACTGTACACGCGACTGAACCTCGGTCAATTGCAGTTTAATATTGTAAAACAAATTGAGCATCGGTTGGGCTCTGTAAATATTGTAATTGCAAATGTACACACGAAGATATAGATTTTATATGGATATCTCTATTTTTTATTTTTAGGGTTCCGTAAGTCAAAGAAAAAACGGAACCTTTATAAAATCACTCCGTTTTCCGTCTGTTTGTCTGTATGTCCCCTTACGACCAAGCGGGTAGTAAGCTTCTATACCGACATGGTATAAAAAAGTTTTTCTCTCACAGTTATTTGCGAGGACAATTCGAAATCACAAAGAGAGTAATATCAATGTCTTGAAGAAAAGATGTAAAGCAGCAGTTCCATGCCAATAATTCACTCTTAATAATAATGTGAGTTACATCAATGTTTCAAATTGGTACTAACGACGTAGGATGAAGACCGATCAACAAAAGTATAAACTACAAGACGAATTTGTCTAACAAGAGCATTATGTCAAACTACCGGTGACTGACACGTAAGGCTGCGTTTATCTACAGACACATAACGATTAGGACGCGCGCGCTGTGCCAATTAAATAATATCTTTCCATACAGTTTGAATTAGCCTATTTAAATGTATTGTAACTTGGCCGCACACACGTGGACCGTTAAAAGCTGTCAAATTCTATAGAAAATATATATCATTCATCATTAAAGCCTATTGCAGTTTGCTGCTGGACACGGGGTTCTTCTAACACGCGCCATAAAACTCTGTCCTCCGCCTTCCGCATCCAGTCAGACCCAGCGACCTTTTTCAGGTCGTCGGTCCACCTAGCTGGAGGGCGTCCTCCAACGTGCATCGGTTCTTCTGCAATATGATCAGCCCACTGCCACTTCAGCTTACTTATTCTACGAGTGAGAGAAAAAATATAATTTTGTCTGAAACGGTACGTTCAATGTCTGTAGATAATATAACGACGTTAATAAGACAGAAAGACGAGAGTTAATAATGACCCACCGGTTGACAAACTCCTTTGTGCCGTATTACAAGTAAGAATCTCACCCCGGATCGGTAGGAGATCGATTATCGCTAAGGGCGATAATCTCACACCTCTCAATCCACTTAATAATTTGGTCACGTACACATGCACCGAAGCAAAACTTTGTCTTCTATAGACGACCCTTTTGCCATGACGTCATAGGAAAGATGTGTTGTATAAATACTTTGTAAAGAAGCTATGTTCAAAAATAAATTAAACAGGATTCATCAGATTAAATTCAAAAATAACTCCATTGATCTCCGAAACAACTCAGTTGATTTCAATAAAATTTTGGGAATCTATTTGGTTATTAACTTGAAAGAGATTCAACCTTTGTCGCTGTTGGCCATCTACGAGCTCCTAAATAAGTATTTACGTCGGTTACACAGAACAGAGATAGGTTTTTCATTGTTCTGTGGTCGGTTAAAATTATATTTATTAAATAACTTGTAAAAATAGGTCGTTGTTGAACAAGATGAAAGTCTGATACAGAATTCTTATAACCCACGCATCCTTCTATTATCGAGAGACGACGGGTGGCGCATACTAATGCTGCCAGTCGTCGATGTTGTCGGCACCGCGCGCTGTACGACCGAAGGCCAGTATGGCCACCAGGGAGCCGCTAGGGGCCAGGCGCTCAAACTTTTGTCAATGTATCAACTTACGTATTATAACAAGTTTAATTTAAATGTAATATACAAAAAATAAAGTGTATATGAGAGACAAGTATAGTCATATGACTACACTTTATTTTTATTTTAGTACACATTATTTTTTGTTTTCCTTTAAAATTTTATGTGCGTAATATATATATTTAATATTATAAACATTGTAAGACTCCAAATAAAAAATTCAACTCTAAGTTAAAACACGCACTTAACAGAAAAATAGGCAGCACTCAACTAAATTATACAACAAAATAAAGGGAAGACATAGCTTTTCTCGAAATTAAAACTGATTGTATTTGGGCAGCGAACCACATTTAATATTCAACACGAAGTGTTCGACTACGAGTACCAGTAGCACCACGACTGCGTGAGATTGTTCCGACACGTTGATTACCGTCTCCGCCGTCTCCGCCATCTCCGCCGGCGCCGCCGCCTTACAGCATTCCTTTTGTATTTAATTCATCAACACTAATTACTTATGAAGGTTTAATAACTAATCAGCTTAGTAAAGTGGACGGCTGCATCAGTAGCACCACTAACGATCATTCATTGAAGACAGGTCATTATTTATATTTCATCCAGTTGACCGTTAAATGAATCTCTAACTGCAATGTTCGAGGGTACATTTTTGAAAATTCCAGAAATATTATTCAGTTGTTACACTTTTATTATGTTGAAATGCTAATAGGTTTTCCGTGAAACGAAATATTGAAACGTTTAATAATAGTAATATTCTACCACATTTACACAGCGCCATCTAGTCCCAAATTAAGCAATTATATTTGCTTGTGTTATGGGTACTAAATATTCGTAGGTACTAAACAACTGATATACTACTGAAAGACTTTTTTTGTTAATACATACATATTATAGATAAATTACACCCAGACACAGAACAAACCTTTATGCTCATCACACAAAGATTTGTCCTGGTTGGGGATTAAACCCACGACCTCCGGTTTAGCAGTCAGAGTCACTAACCACTAGACCAACAGGCCAGTCATTGAACGAACATTTATGTTTTTTGTTTGTCCATCGTATAATTCACAGAACAATGAGTGTAAACTATCTCTGTTCTGTGGTGTATTTACATTCAGTAAGTGATATTACTGTCATAGAAAGTCGTATGTTTTCATGAAACGTTAATCTATCTATATAATACTCGTAATATATTAAATACAAAAATTTTAATTTCGCCGAGGTGCCCCAAACCGCCAAAGCAAAAAGAAATCCACGAGCGTGAAACAGATATTTCTTACGTTATAAGCAAAACAAAAGTTGTTGTTGGCTAATTAAATACTAAAGAACCATGAGAATAAAACCAAGAGTTTGAAACTATGAATGAACTAGAAGTTCTTCGCACCCGTCGTTCTTTGTTTGACCACTGCTCAACTCCAATGGGCCGTAGCGTGATGTAATAGAATATAGCCTTCCTCTAAGGATCACGCCAAGGTCAATAGGAGATGAGCAGTGGCCAAATAAAGAACGACGGGAGCGAAGCCCCGCGCGGTTCTAGTAATAAATATGTAGTAATATTGTCACATATGCGCCAATGGAATATATCGTCCTAGTTGATATAAATATAGTTGTTCAGTTTCAGTTATATTCGTATTATTATAGTCCAGGTGTTACACATTACGTTCACGCTTTATATCTGCAATTATTACTAAATGGACGACCTTTTAAATGAACGCTTTGGTTTGTTTTGATCGAATTTATTTGAGTAAGAGTTGTATTTTAAACTTATTTATAACACTGCAGTTTTGTCATTTAAATATTTATGAAGCGCAATGTTTTATTTATCCAAATATAGATGCAATGAATTGCATTCTACAAGATGGAATATATACAATCAGTTTATATCAGGCTCTAGTCGCAAGCTGAAGGTGACAAAGGCAGTACGTGATCTGATCCGATATTGGACCAAAATTAACCACAGAGAAAGGATGCATTCTACCCGACACTATGAAGGAATATTCCAATATACTACGTTGCTATCTATGCCAATATCTCATTATCATTTTAGCACCATTTTTATCGCTTGTTCATCTTTTGATAACAGCTTACGTGATACCTTTTGTATTTAAATGACATCAGATTCAATAATGTAAATTGGAATTATTTTATATATATTTGATCTAGTTCTTATTTTGGTAAGTCATTGATAGTATTTTGTAAGAATTTAATTAAGATTGTGGTCTATGTGTATGTGTATTACGTAGTTTGTGAAATTTAATTTAATTATAGATAAAATGTATGTGAGTAATTTCCATTTATTATGAATCTTATAGTAATCGTAAATAAAATAAAAAACATAATGTGCTTTTGCATGCCATATGAAACTATGCGAATTAATGCGACAATCTGCGAATGTGTGCGTTTATCAGGAAAGTTGTAACTTTGCATAATTTTTTTTTGAGACAATCTAGCCCAAATTAAGCTAATAATTAAGAGCTTGTGTTATGGGATATAATCAGATATATCAGATATGTCAGAGTTAACTGATAAACATACATATTATATGTACATAGAAACAAACAAACACTTGCAGATCATACAAATATTTGTTCGGACCCAGGGATCGAACCGACACTTCAAAAACCGCAATCTTATGTGTGAAGTGCTGCAGTTTATATGGTCCTTATATCTCGCTTTCTATATAAGTCTACATTGGTTCCTATACGAATTATAGTAATTTTAATATATTTCAATGATCAATTTTTATTAATCACATAACTAGTGAATCGAATAAATATTGCCCACAACGTAATCAGCACAACGCACCAATAATTATTAGTTATGAAGTTTTGAATATTAAGTGCACGTAATAAACGCGTCCAAATTTAACGAGTTTTAATTACTAGCAAACATCGACGCGCGGCTAAATCAAAGGGCAGTCCCCATGCGTACTACGAGTACTACTTCACAGTGCGATGACATGAGCATTCACCTGAATATGAATACATTTATTAATTAAACTGTGCATCGCGCGTCGCGCGTCGGTCACAACCAGGACATTGTTCGTCAAATATTGTAAATTTCACTATTGTCTAACGTTTGAATAGGCTTTGGTACAAAGGAGGGACCCCACTAAATGCACCGTGTAATATAATAAAGCGAAGCAAATTATAGAAATTCTTGCAGAATTCCTATCCTATATATTCCTATGTTAAACAGTGGACGTCTGGTCTGTAGAGTGATGACGATTTTCTATGACACACAATAACTGACTGATGGCAGATTACTATCTAGATAGCTAAACTTTTTACTAAACTAAAAGTTAGCTAAAAATATATATAATATATGTAGATACATACATAAAATTCACCCACAAAAGAAGTCCCTTATAATTGTGTCAGTTAGGAAGATTGATTCAGATATTTCTCGCTGAGCGTCACTTGTTCATTTCTTTTTCTTCTATTTTTGAAGCGAGTTCATATGTAAGCTCACAATTCATTAAACGTTACCAACGCGCAACGTTCCAATAGGAAAATCTCCTATCTACACTATTTGCAATCCGTAATGAGAGTAATCTTTGTCGATCGAAAACTATTCAGTCGGGAACGTTACATGAGCATGTTCCCTATGTAAAACAGTGCCGGACTTGACAAGTAACTTCACTGTTAAATAGACCACGGAATTGTTTTCATTACGCCGGTAATATTGTTACTGCTCATGTGATTAAGGCTGCACCATTGCTGTGCAGAGATGGTCTAGGGGTCGGACAGAAACTACAGTGTACTACATCAGTTTGGAAATGTGTCTGGTAAGTAGCAATAAGTAACCACTATTAGATGGGGCCCTCCGCCCTACACGGCAGGCGGAATGTGGTTGTGACTCATCGCTGGCAACAACTTGCTTGATTCTAGACTTATATATAAGTACATGTATGACAATTATTATTATTATATATATTACAAAAGCAGGATTTTCTTTATACTCCATGTTAACATTGAGAACCGATGGAATGTGATAAATCGAGTGGTAATACCGAGTACATCGGCTGGTAACTGCAGGATAAAAATGTCAACATTTTTGCATGCGACCGTGTTGACCTTGCAATGGTAGGGCTGTGCCACTAATCACACAATCGATACTGTTAACATAAATAAAATAAACACGCTAACGAGTAATTTGCTTAAATTAGCTAACTAGCTTCCGCCCGTGACTCTGCTCGCGTAACAACAGAAGCGGAATTAGATGTATTTAATGTGTTAGACAAATACATAGTGTAGTTGTATGGTGAGTAATATAAATAGTGGTATTTTTCCTTTGTTAATATGTCACTCGAATTTAAGGCGTCTTTACTCAGCATCATCTTTGCTTGTTTGTTATATTTAGAATAAAATTAAGCAAATAAAAGCTTTGTCGGTTAGATTAGGAGAGACAACCCTTAATATTTCTCTCTCACTTGGCATCTGGGGGCGAATAGAATCACAAGTCAGGATCAATTTTGTTGCGCGAAGAACATTTCATGTCAAGGTCTTATGTTAATGTTACAAGAGATATTTCATTAGACCATTATTAATTCATATATTTTATTGAATTATCTTAAATGTGATTCTGAGGATATCTCTTACGAAAGCTTTACAAATTCGTTTCATTATAGACTAGCTGCTGTCTATGGCATCGCTCGTGTAGTTTCAGTTCTTGTGCAAAGCAACTATACTTATTTATATATAAATCTGTTTTTTTAAAGTAATTGTAATGTGTATTAAATAAGAGTAGACTAAGAAACGTCGCATTTTTGTATATCAATGGGTACTAAACAGAATTTGTTATAATATTTCCTTTTATAACTCTTCAATTTTTATTGGAAGTAATCGAGTTCTTTCGGAGCTTATTATGCTTATAAATCATCTTATTCACTACATTACTATCTATATATACATATATATGTAATTACGTTGACCATCTTCTTCGGTGTATATGTATGTAGCCAGCCGACCGACACTCGGCATCGGAGCTTTGCTATGAAACCGCCGCCTGCCGAGTGTGACCAAACCAATGAAATGTAAACAAGGTACGTGTGTGTACACTATGTATCATCTTGTAGACAGATACTGGCTTTAGAGAGGTCACTGACCTCAGCACTACCCGGCAAGATTAACTACAAATATTATCTAGAAATAATTTATTTGTTATTTAGACTACTTAAAAGACTAGTGCCAGATTTGAATTGTTATCGTTAATTCAGTTCTGGCACTAGTAATGTAATATTATCTATGTTACGGTAAACATGCGTTTTGAAATGATGGATTTTTATGTTCAGCTACTTTGGTGCTGATTGTACGATACTCGGTAGAGAATGGATGAAATCACAATCAAATGTTATAGTTCAGATGGTCTAGTGTCATCGACACTAATATCGATGTGCCAAGTGACGAGGGCTCGTTACCCGGAAACAAATATAATTATGTTGATTCATAGATATTAGTTTTGAGTTTGGGTGTTATTTGTATCCGTTACTTGTATGTTTTCCCCTGGGACACAGGACTTGTTCTTTAATGCGAAAGCTGTTTTTTTTAAATAAATAAAAAACATTAGGGGAGAGTGGGGTAATTGAGAATGGCGGGTAATTGGGAACAGCTAGGTAAGTAATACTTCTCCCCGCACCACACCGTGCCGCACACATTCAACAGATGCAGCAAGCGCCCCGCAGTGCGCACGAGACAGTCAGAGCGAAACGCCGCACGCGCGCCGCCACGGTGAGTCAAACATTTATTTTTGCATTTCTGGTATAATTTTTGTTGTATATGACTAAAGATGTCAATATCATAGTTTTGAGTTTAGAGGCACCGTATTTCACGACAATCTTATATTATTTTATCTATTTTAAAACTCCAAGTGATTTGAAGGTTATTAAAAATACTGTTAAGAATTACCGCCATTTTGGTTTATATTGTCTACTTCGGGTAATTGGAAACGGCATCAGGCGGGTAATTGGGAACGTTCCCAATTACCCCATTTCGTTCTCATTTACCCCTAGTGCAAATAGTTTTTTTTATTAATTGTTTTAACGTCACATATTGTTTTAGATGCCTCGGAATTACGTACGGAAGACTGAAACAAAATACCAAATTGAAGATCTGCGCCATGCAATTGAAGATGTCAGAACTAAGAAACTTACACTGGGCAAAGCTGCTACCAAATACTCAATTCCAAAAACAACATTGTTCAAACAAGTAAAACAAAATGAATTCAAGACACCAAAAAAAGGTCGGTACACTGTATTTAATAAACACCAAGAAAACCAGCTAGAAAAATACATACTTGACTGCTGCAAGTCTTTTTATGGCATAACACCAAATTCATTGCGCAGAATTGCTTTTAGATTTGCTGAAGCTAATAAACTAACTCATAATTTTAACAAAGTAACCCAGCGCGCAGGTAAAGATTGGTACTATGGTTTTATGTCACGCCATCCTTCCATCAGCTTACGAGTTCCAGAAGCTACTTCGCTTAACAGAATAACAGCTTTTAACGCCATAGAAGTCAATCTGTTCTTTGATCAACTAAAAACGATTCAAACAAGATACAATATACCTGGTCATCGTATTTTTAATATTGACGAGACTGGCATTAGTACCGTTCAAAAAAATTACAAAATTTTGGCTCCAAAAGGTCTCAAGCAAATAGGTAAAGCGACAAGCGGAGAACGTGGTGTCACGACAACGGTAGTGTGTGCTGTCAGCGCTAGTGGCACATATGTACCTCCCATGTTTATTTTCAAAAGAAAACGCATGAACGAATTATTGATAAAGGGCTGTAACGCCGACATGATTGCCACTGTTTCTGATTCTGGTTGGATTAATGAATCAATATTCCTGGATTATTTGCGACACCTCATTTCTTTTGTGAAACCTACCAAAGAGGAACCAGTATTATTAATACTCGATAACCACGAAAGTCATATCAGCTTGGGAGCGTACGAACTTTTCCGCGAACACAACTTGCAAGTTCTTTCTTTGCCTCCACATGTATCTCACAAAATGCAGCCGCTGGATCTTACAATCTTCAGTTCACTTAAGATGGCATATAATAAAGAATGTGAACTCTACATGGTTAATAATCCTGGAAGACGCATAACCCAATATGAGGTTGGAGAACTATTCACAAAGGCGTACAATAAAACAGCTAATATCAGCAAAGCTGTCAATGGATTTAGAGCTGCTGGAATTTATCCTATTGATCCTGACAAATTTAAAGACAGTTTTGAAAATACAGTATGTGACCAATCCCACACCAGTCAAGTTCATGAAACTACAGTTGAGCTGAGTTTGAATGAATCTGTTAACACTGACATCCAAAGGCAGCCACCAACACATGATGCCACTTTTGTTCCAGAAAATGACAACGATTTGAGCATTAACATTAATACTCCCCCTAGATCCACTTCAGTGCCACTTTCCGATATTATCAATTTACCAATCATTCCTAATATAGGAACTACTTCTAAGCGACAGAATAAGAAGCATTCTCAGATGTTATCCAGCACACCAATAAAAATTCAATTAGAAGAAAAACAGAAAAGGCAAAGTGAGAGAAAAGCTAAAAAAGAAAAAATGCAAACCAATAAACCAGTAAAGAACATTAAAACTATACAAAAAAAACCACGAGTTAAGGGTAAAGAAGTCATAAATTTATCAAAGGCTTTAGAAGGAAATGAAAACGAAGAGGAATTTTTCTGCATAATGTGCAATGAAAAGTTTAAATCGCCGCCTACTGAAGATTGGATCATGTGCGCCATTTGTAAACTCTGGGCACATGAAAAATGTACTGCTGGCGAGACTAGTAAAGGTTACGTGTGTGATATGTGCCACACTAACTAATTATACTTTTTTATACAGATTATAATGAGCCGTTCCTAATTACCCCGCACCGTTCCCATTTCCCCCGTGGGATGATCTCATTTACCCCATAGGGTATCGGGTAATAAGGAACAGGAATACTTCTTGTTTTCGTTCACATTTTTAATAAAACGTTGATTTTTTAAATCTTTTTTCTATCTAATAATTAGACAAATAAGCAAACATTATGTTTTAATAAAAGTTGATTATGTTCTTGACTTTTATCTTTTATTTTTGAGCATTGGTAGTTAAGTGTTCCCAATTTCCCCACTCTCCCCTATGTGTTGTAAACAGCACGCATTCACCAACGAGAACTAAACTTCAACTAATACGATCCGTCATAGATGAATTATACAAAAACGGTACAGTTATATATCCCACACACACTAGGACTTTCATACGGTTATGTATGTAAGGTAATAAGGCTGTCTTCTCATTCCGTGTCTAATAAAAGCCGAGAGTAGTCATGAATGCCATCCTCTTACACCAATAGTTGTCTAATGAGCTGATAGGGGCGCCGAGAGCTGCGCCGCCTAATTGGGCACCTCTCACTGAATGTTTTTCGCAACGGGACTGACTGAATGAAACATGAAAATATTATATTGTTGCGATAATAATACTACCATAATATTAATTGTTCTAATTCAGGGAAAGTTTTGTTCCAAAAACTTTTTATAAATTTTTACAAAACTAAAATACTTCAAAACCAATCACTAGCACAAGGTTGCAGTGACACAAAATAATCTTAAACAATAATAATTACTATTTTATGTTACAGTGGATTACAATTATTATTTAGAAACTACCAAACGAATCAACTTGTAACGATCGAATTTAGTAAAAAAAATTTTTAATTTGATATAAGTACTCACAAAATATAATTTTCCTCTGGGATTACATTAACATTCAGTACATTAAGTGCTATAAATACTAAAATTACTGACTTTTCAGGACGAACACTGTGTTGAACTTACGAGACCGACATCTTTGCATATTGGTATTTGTATTTCTTGATCATATTTTTTAACAACGAAAATAAGAGAAGTGGTTCTCTATTTGACAGTTTATTTTTTAATGAACTCGTTTAGTATGACAGTACAGAGCTAATACGAGTTAGTGAATAGTTCATTGTGAAGTCACTTGTACCTACTAGTCCAGGTGCATTATTCAGTTAGCTCGACAGTCCATTGTTTCCCGAGGACGGAACGTCTGTCTCCGTACTATGCATGTGTACTGTGAGACAGCGACGATTACTATTGCGTTATCTTCAAAGCTTTAAGAAACGACGATCGTGCGACATTTTTCTGTTAACAGAAAAATTTCGGCCAAAACGAAGTAAGTTATTGACTTTGTTTTTGCCGACCTTAGCAGATCAGTTCAGAGCTACGAGTATATCTAAGGGAAATATAGCAAATAATATGTTTACCAAACTGCCTCAGTGGCGCAGCGGGAATATAATACGACTGTGCAAGAGGTCCCGGGTTCGATTCCCGGGTCGTGTGAAAATGGTAATGGCCTTTTGTATCATGAAACTCCAGTATTGAGATTTTCCCGGAGTTTAGCAAATAAATGTTCCCGGTAGATGACAAAAGGCTCGCCACCTATTTCATGGGACCAAACATAGCTGGCGAAATGTGGGTGCGAAACGCCTACCCCTTCGGGGAAAAAAGTGTGGCACTATGTTATATTTATACCACATTTACACAGCGCTATCTAGTCCCAAATTAAGCAATTATATTTGCTTGTGTTATGGGTACTTAACTGATATAGTACTTAAATACATTCTTATATGTAAATACATACATTATTATAGATAAATTCCACCTAAACACAGACCTAACAATCATGCTCATCACACAATGATTTGTCCTGTGTAGGAATCGAACCCGCGACCTCCGGTTTAGTAGTCAGAGTCACTAACCACTAGCTAGACCAACAGGCCAGTCAAAAATAATAAAATCCAACAATAATTGGGTCTGCATTTTCACTTTCAGTTAAATATAATAATATTAGATTAAATGTATTACGATTAAATAGAGCAGTATTAAAGGTATGAAACAATAAGGTTATTTCAACATTAATTCTATCTGCATCGGCCCACAGATCAGTCGGCATAGTAAATCAGAGTGGCGCCTTCGGAATCTTAATAGATGTCGGTATTCCCGAATTCCGACGTGTTCCCTCGGCCTGAGCCCTAACATTGAGCTGTACATAATGCTGACTAATTATTGTTATAGGTAATATAATTAAGACAAGCCAATTATAGATATTCTCTGTATAGGCAAATCCTAGGGAAAGTATTAGTATTTTAGTTTTTTTTTTGAATAGTTTAATTATGTATAGGGTAAACCCGGGATAGATGCCCTAGTTAAGGAAATAGTCTTATAACTTTAATACCAAACGTATTCGTAAAGAATATCCCTATGATATAGTTAGTTTAATCATTCATAAAGCTTCAGAATGTATATTTATTTACGTAACTATCACTGGGTTAGCAGAAATTAAGTTCTTGCGAGACATGTTTTTTGGGATAGATGCCTACCGGCTTGGATAGATGCCTCACTATTAAATCATTTGGAAGGATAGATGCCCTTTATAATAAAACAACAAGAATAAGTTATCACAATGTAACATTTCTTTTTCTTCTGATAAAGATAACACAAATTCTAAAAGAAAATAAGTTGACCCTTAACTATATAGATTACAGATGCATCTCTTTAACAAAAATATTTTTAATCACTAAGTCAACTTTTATAGAAATAGCCCTAACAAAATAGTAACATCTTTATTTTATTTCATTGACTCCCAGTTCTTTTTTCTCCATTTCTTCAAATGCTTTCTGCAGCTGCTCCGTAGTCCATGATATCACTCGAGCTTGTACACCCTTCTTCCTTTTGTATTTTCTTGGCATCACCTACAATAATCAAAGTAGTTTTGGTTAAACACTTTATAATCACACATACACACACTCTCACACACACTCTCACACACACACGTACACACAAACACACACACACCCTCGTCCTGATGTCCTGCGGATGTCATATCAATTGACATCCTTATATAGTAATTAGATACATACATATTATAAATACATTACAGTCAAACACAGAACTCTAAATAAAATCATTGTCATCACACAAAGTTTGTCCTGGATGGGAATCGAACCCTCAACATCTGGCTTAGCATCCAGGGTCTCTAACCAACAGGGCAATCACAATGTAATATAAATACACTTCTTCAATACTTTAACACGGGTTTTACAGTATAGAGGGATATATGCCCCTAAGGGCGTCTATCCTTCTAAATTTTGGGGCGACTATCCTTTACGCTAGGGATAGATGCCTTTTTGAATTTTAATTAAAGTAAATGTAAGAAATCAATGATTAACTCCTAAATGTGTTTTCAATGAACCAATGTATTAACACAATTAAAATAAAATATAATACATTACTACTTCACTAAATAGGGAGCAGTCTATACTTACGTTTTTTAGTGTTTCGCGCTCGTCGCATCCGTTGCGGATATATTGGGGCACACACGCGATACACGTCTACTCTGCACAATAGTTTACGCATCCCTGAGGTGAGGGGTGTACATGGCGCATGTTTAAACTATGCACTTGCTGTGAAGTATGTTAGAAGTTGATTTTTTAAAATCGAGGCGTCTATCCGAGCGCGGCATCTATCCCGGTTTTACCCTATGTGAATACTATTGTAATTCTTGTTGTAATTGCTTTTTTATTAGTTTTGCCAAAATGTCAGATAGTTTACCTTGCACTTGTTAGAGATTCCCCGTAGGTATCTCAAAGAAAGAAACGAACTCCTTATATTGTTATTTCAATAATATGTCCTTCTGTCACATATATAAGTAAATCAAAACTTGGCTCAGGGCCTACACATTGAACAAAGTCCCAATGACTAAAATCATGCTTTTTGGTATGTAAGTCCAGCACGAATTAAAGATAAAACCAACAATAACAAATTTTTGTTACATTAAATGAAAAACTATCAAAAACTTACATTTATATAAGATGAGTTTGTTTTAAGGCAATCATTACAGATACATTTGTATCGTATAGAACTTTCCAAACCAGTTTTATAGGTTTAATTAAATCATTCTTTTTTTGTTTTAATTTAGTAGCTAGCATGTCCCGTCACTGTACAAATGAGGTTAACAAGCCGTGTCAGCGGCTACAACACGCGCCTCCGACCAACCTGACAGACAGGGTTTTAATAAATAAGTGGCACTCTACATTTAGCGATCGGTACAGCCACCGACTGACCTAAGTGTCTGTCGACCGCTCACTTAGCTAAGCAACTAAAATATTGTTTTATTCACAATAATATATTATCCACTACGCTGACAACGCTTTTAAAACAGCAGTCAAATTTTAAAGGTAGGTAACTTACTAAGCGTACATTGACTGGAGACCATTTAAGTTTTCAAATACCTGGCAACGATATCTACTCCTACTAATTAATGTCCCAATAGTAGAATCTCAGAGCCAAGAGTTGTAATTATGAACTAACAAAATAAATCTAGCTCTTTAGTGATCGCGTAAAACAGATCCGACTTCGGACTATAGCTAACCAATAAAAAATCAGGTTTGTGCCACATGATTACATAAACGACAATTGACTGGGTATAAGGGCCTGGGTATACTCACAGGGATCGCGGACCAAAATCACCGACACCGTCTGGGACATTACTCATTCGAACCAACTAAACCAACACGGACTAAAGATAGAGCGACGATACAAATCAATTAGTATAGTGATGTATTTGACCGATTATATTTCAATACTAGCATCCGGCATCTGTATTAGTGGATATACCAGCTTAAGAGGACTGTTACCGAATCGTGTGGTCACCGCGACTCTACCGTCACCGTCCAAAAAAAAGAAAGAAAAGTTAATAGACCCACCATGATCGGGCAATCAAAGGGTCTTGGTTAGTACTGTGCTAACTGTTTCTGTAACAATAGTGCAGGGAAACAAACAATAATAAGAGTCCAGCGGTACGGTTGTCTTACAAGATATGATTATTATTATGGTAATAAAATCTAACTGATAATTATTCTAGCTGTTATAAGTATGTTATTATTAGTAACGGTTTTATTATAACAATCAGTATTTGTAACACACTATGGCCAGGAGCAGGTACGTTTGTAAATCAAAAGTTACCGTTTGGGAGCGCATGTCCCACCCCTTTATAACCCCTAAATATATTTTGTTCAGTGTGTCATACATTTTTATGAATATTCTTTGTATTATCCTACATATACTAAGTATACAAGAGTATGTTACCTGTGCCAAAGGCTCCTTACTCTGGAGAGAATTTTCTTTTTGAGTTGACTTGTGCTTATGTATTGCAGAAAGCACTCAAGGATCATTCTTTGTTCAAAGACCCAGACACATTAAACCCACTACTGCTAAATAATATGGAGCAACAAATACCAATACACGACTTGTATCGTTATTACATCAGTCCTACGATTTGTGCGAATTACCTATTCACCATGTACTTTTAGTCGTCACCGAAATTAAGATATGACTAAAAATGAACTGACTTACTCACGCAGTTAACCTGAATATGAATTCCACGCTCAACAGTTATAAATAAAATTATATTTATGTATATCTCATTTTTGCTTAGTAACAAATAAATAATACATACGGCACCCTAAAACACTAAAATTTTAAAAGTGTGTAAAACTGTGGTCTGTTATGTGTGTCTGCTACATTAAATCAATTTAATAAGATCTCAAAGTGGGCCGCGGTGCGAGGTGCGAGGTGCGAGGCGGTCGCTCGCTTGGTGTGTCGCGACTGGCCTGTTGTCGCTGTCGCTGCTCCCCGTATTGTAGTCGTGATTGTACTTAAATGTATTGTCAAACCTAACACAACGTAATAGTTAAAAGCCGGGACTTAAATAACATACCTTGTAAACATATTGTTCGCTTTTACCACCTTTTTCACGCGACTTATTTAAATTCCTTTCATTTTGTCGCCTTGCGGTATTACAGCGGAGGTCGTCGTCATCTGTGAGACAACTTACTCGACAAATGTCGCGCCGAGCGTTCATATTAATGTTGAGTCATTTTCGTGTTTCTTGAACGTGCCGCAGGACTTTTTTATAATTACAATAACTTCCGTCAGAGAGTTTGCTCTACGCCACGGGAACTCATTATCGGGATAAATTATTTCTTATTCTGATGTTTGTGTAAGTATAATACATATTATATTATCAGAATGTTAGAGTTGGTACCGAGTCGTCACTGTTCCGCTTCGTCATCAAAAATTTTGCCCATACTAAAAATCCCGACTCGTCACTGCTTAAAAATATAAAAATGTTTATTAAAAATTTGTGTCCCGATTCGTTCCGATTCGAAGAAAAGCTTATGGGGGTTAGTCTAAGTTACATCTCACACAACAAATTTTACCTCGCCATCATTTTTCTCATAGTTTTTAAAAAACTATTATTATTTCATACAAGTTATAGGCTTTGGCTTTCGAGTCAGTTAATAATTTTAGTAACTTACTCGAAAGCCAAATTAATTTCTTGCCAGTTCTTCTCATGACCCTGTCAGCGAACTAGTCGAAGGCAAATCGGCTAACACTTCCTCTTTAGAATTATTTTTGTTACTTTCTTATCTTATGACTTTCATAAGAGTTACTTTGTAACCTACATGAAGAAGAACTTTCATTTTGACATAGAATACTTTTGAATGGCGGTCAAGCATAACAAACAAACTCACTTTTTACCCGACTGTCAGGACGGGTATTGTTTTTCGCGCGTATCTTGTATGTTTGTAAATTTCTTTATAATCCCACGTTTCTTCCAGACGACGCGGTGACGGCTCGATAGATTACAAGTAAGGTATCGTTAGATTCTTCTCAAAAACCCAAGTGTCCTTAGGTAGGTATTATAAAAAAAAAGACAAAACGGCGTACTTTTGGCGCCAAATTGTAAGAAGTTAGAATTTTTTTTAACCAAACATATCCGAGTAGGTTATCAAAATAAAGGGAATCAAAAGGAGATTACATATATTCAAAAAGAGATTATAAATAATTTAATGGTATCAAATTGTAAGTAGTTATTTTTAGTTTTTTAACCAAAACTATCGAGTAGAGTATCAAAATAAAGGGAATCAAATGGAGATTACAAAACATAACATACATAATATGTGTAAATGGTGTCAGCTTCCTACCAGATTTTATCAAAATATGTCCAACCGTTTGAGCGTGATGGTGTAACAAACGTACAAAATACTCACAAACTTTTACTTTTTCGTTGAATATGTTTGAGTATTCGCTAGACTAGTAGTGTGGTGTATAAGTGTCTCAGACAATCGGCCGAGGGTCAATATCGACCCAATCCTTTTGTAATACATACGAGAGAACTGAAAATGGTAGCTTTTATTGCTAATGAGATGCCTATGCTATTTTTTTGGAGCATACTAAAGTGGTGTCCGCTGTTTTTAGCTAACAATTGAGTCCGATGTTACATAATTGCTTATTTTGAAACAATTCTGTTGTAGCTACAACATTTTCTTTTCTTTTCTTTCACATTTAGTACTAATTCCAAAGTAAAAATTAAGTATTTTAATGTTTTATGAAGTTTATATACAAGATTACATCGCGCCTGTATTTCGCTGAGGTAGGCAGGAGCCACCGCCGATTTCTCCAAAGTGAGCACATTTCTTTCGCTTCCTATATTTTAATTGTTTAAAGTATTGCTCCAAAGTTTAACAAAGAAGCCACATAAAATAAAATTAACGTTTTATGATAAAAAGTTAATAAAGTTACGAAAGTTGAAGTGTAAATACGACATTCCATTTTCACAAACACGATATTTCATTTCGTGAAGGAATCGAAGAGATTATTGTTCATCGTTTAAGTTTTCAGTTCGTAATTAAGTCATGCTGATAATAAACACTCATCAATATTTATTTGTATGAGCACTTAAGGGTCGGGCACCATCGAAGCAGACACAAGATGAGAGCAAATACGATATAATAACAAAAAAAAATAACTGGAATCAAAACAAAATTTTATTTGACTTTGATAAGACATTCGGTTATAATCTTGTTTTCATTTAATCGCGTTATTTTAAGTAACACTAACATCATTGTTCGTTTCGTAGAACGTTTCAGCCCAGCATAATAGCTTGTTACCAAACTTGGCAACCTTCTGATAATTGTCATTCTACATTTAATATTACAGAGGAGACACTTTAAACGAAAACATATATTTTTAAATTACATTTTAGCAGTTTATTGGAGTTAATAAATAGTTAACAACTCTATTGTGTTTATTATTTCTTAATTGTTTATTTACCCAAAGTTTGTATTATCTTTCAAGCGATCGACGCTACATTGTACAGATTCTTACAATATTCATCATTATTATCATTTTGTATTAGTTCACTGAACTAAGCCTACTCTAAACACAAGTGTTATTAAATTCAAAATGAAACTCAACAGTGAGAGCCTATTAGCGTTCTATTATAGTTACAATAATGGAGCTCGGCTCCTCTTTATTATCCATCCATCCATACATATTATAAAAGACTATGTTCTGACTGACTGACTGACAGACAACGCACAGCCTAAACCGCTGGTTGTAGCGACTTGAAATTTGAAGGTTGTGTTTGTCCTAATGTCTAAAGGTGTACTAAGAAAGAGATTTTAAAAATAAAAAAAATAAAAAGTTTAAAATTCAACCCCTAAGGTGGTGAAAAGGGATAAAAACGATTGTATGAAACTTCTTTGTTTTTTAACTTATAGATTTGAAAATTTGTTTGGGGTACTACTATCAAAATAAAAAATACTCTCATCAATATTTTTGACAAGGGTGGCTTTGGATTTGGAAGGGTGAAATTGGGGATGAAACGTAATAAAATTTAGAAATTATCTTAATATATTGTAATAGGCTGATGTATGTACATTACATGTATTAAAAAATAATAATATGGGGGTCTTTTTAGAGAATTAGGAGCCAAAACAACATAATTATTTAGAAAATGTTGTCTGTCTGCCTATCTGTCTGTATGTATGTACAGCGTGTACGCGCATAATTTCACCAATGTGTTGCTAGAGATCTGATTTAATACAGGCCTGTGTTAAATATCTGTGTATGTTAAATATCTTATTCCTATTGTTTTATGCGAACCGAATTACTCACGGGCGGAGCCGCGGGCAACATGTAGTTTGTATATAATACCATATTCGTTATTCGTGTAGTGACGGATAATAATATATATATAAGAATACATAATGTCACTACCCCATCTGAGGGAGGACCCTCATGCCGATAAGACCACTGCGAGAAAAGGAAAAATCGAAACAAACCCTATACCAACCCGTCTAGCCAGCGTGGTAGTGTAGGCTGATTTCCCTTGGTGGGACGTTTATGGGTTGAAATGATGAATACCATAATCAGGGTCATAATATATTTAGCCTTTATTCTTGTATTGGTTCGTATGTAGCACTCATTACGAAGACATCTAAATGCCTGTTTGAAAAGAGACAAATTTTACACTTAGAGTACATAAGTTGTCGCTTTGTGAGACAAGTGACACGTCAAGTGGACATCTCGGGGCGCAGTGGAGTGCTAGCTAGATCGACGACCGCTCCTTTGCACACAGCTTCTCTAACTAGAGGTGGTCGTTGAATCAATAAACTGTTTTTTAACGGCTTTTCATTCGTCAACGAATCAACCGTTAATCGTCATTGAAAAAACAGGTTGAAAATATAAACCGTTTATTTACAAACGTAATTATTTAACTCATTCCCAAAAATAGGTTGATTAAATACTATTCTACTATATTCACACAGCGCCATCTAGTCCCAATTTAAGCAATTATATATTATTTGCTTGTGTTATGGGTACTAAACAACTGATATACTACTTAAATACTTTTTATTTAAATATATTTAAATACATACCTACATATTATAGATAAATTACACCCAGACACAGACCAAACCTTTATGCTCATCCTACAAAGATTTGTCCCGGGTGGGGATCGAACCCACGACCTCCGGTTTAGCAGTCAGGGTCACTAACCACTAGACCAGTCAAAAAACAACAACGTCAACGCATTTAGACATTGACGTTAACGCTGAAAAACTGTAAATAAATTAACAGCTTTTTCAACCTGTTAATCGTTGATCGTTAACAGTTAAATTATATTAACCAAAAAACCGTTAATGGGGTGCATCCCACTATCCCCATTTGGAATCTCCATTGATGGATAGTGGGAAGATAATTCTCACTATCCCCATTAGTCATTTTGCAGAATGAAATATAATTACAGCCACATAATTATATATAATGCATATACCTAACTCTAAATAGATTATATCAACTATTTTGAGTCATAAGACTAACACGTCATACATCATTTCGCAGTACTAAGTTACTTTGTAAATGAGCTAATTACAAACATAATAAAAAAAAAAAACGTTTTTACTCAAAATGGTTAATGGAGATAGTGGGACCATAATCGATCGAAACAGTATTCCCACTATCTCCATGGATCAAGACAATGGGGATAGTGGGATACACCCCGTTAATGACCCATCTCTAACTAACAGTCCTCTATTCATGCCGAGAACTATGAACTTGAGTCTCTCTTCTCTTCACAGTAGTCACTTGTCATATTGTGTCTAAAATATAATTGTTCGAATAATTCGCACAACCACAACGTTGAACGTGTCTAGTATGTATTTACATATTACATATTATTTATTATTTTCTTGTAGTATCTAGTATTTAATATATATTCATACTTAACAATATCGTTCGCTAGTTTATTTATTAATTTAATGCATAAAACAATTTACAATCTCAAGAATAACAAAATATAGTTTCTAGTTATAATTCTAGATAGTAACTCAAATACATGCGCATACAATATAATATAATAAGAGTTTTTACAAGTGATTCGAACGTCTGTTTGAGAATAAGTATTTTTAGCTATTAATTAATATGTGTTCACTGTCGCGTTGTAATTATATAGGTATGTAGTACCAACATATGTTTGGTGTGAAAGTTACAACTTTGTTATTTTGATGTAATTTATTCACTTGATATTATTATTATGTGATTGTAAGAAGTAGTGCCTCCCACGGCCATTGCTCACTCGTGGGAAAGAGCCTCCTACTCATGCGAACAATTATATGTATATATTATGTATTTGTAGGAAAAGTTGTGTTTTCTTTATATCATAAATATCTCTCTAACAATGTTGATTTACTTTAGCATCCATTTAAGGATTAATGTTATTTTATTGCGCTATTAATATTAAATTATGATGTATTCGTTTTCAGTTTGTAAAAATATCTTAATAATAGTTTACCTATTTAAATATCTGAATTTCGACAACGATTTAGTCGGAGTCGATATCGCGATCAAATATTTTAAAAAGACGGCGACCATAATATAACATTTTTCAAACATCTGACAACGTTATCGAATCCGACTCGAGAAGTCTTTGTCGAAATTGATAAAGAGCCTCAGGATATGTTTATAAGTCTCTGTACTGTGAAAGAGTCATAGTACGGGATCCCTGGTCCACTTTTCTTTTTTATTACTATCAAGCTAATTTTTCGTGAGTAGCTTCATTTCTATGAGACTCCCAACAATTTCGTATTCTAAAAGTTTGATTGTGGTAGCTAACAGACGTAGTAAGGGTATACCGGATCGGGAAGGAAATACCGGGATAACGTACCACGCAATTTGTAGGACAATATAACTGTTCAATTACATAAATATTAAGTAAGTAAAAATAAAAAAATCAGCTGGTTAGTAATCATTTATGATGACCTCGTTGTCGATACAAGTTGGAAGGGTCCTTCGATCAAACCATTAATTTTGTAGGACCATATTTTTTTGCCTAGGTGCTCACGAAAAATTAGCTTGATAGTAATTAAAAAAAATTTGTACCAGGGATCCCGGACTATCAAGGCAAGATATCACCTAAAGATAATAATTGTCATTCTATAAAACTACGGTGTTATTTTAAGGTTTATTTTGTGTAAAGCTAATCCTACTAATATTATAAATGCAAAAGTTTGTAAGAATGTTTGGATGTTTGTTACCAGTAAACGAAAAAACCACTGAATAGATTTCAATGAAACTTTGCAGTAATTTACCTTATACATCAGAATAACATATACGCTATATTTTATCTAGATATCGCGTAAATTGACTAAACCATGAGAACAAATGTAAAGTAAGTCGGAGAAAAATCTGCCATCTTATAGCTATTTCTGATTTCTCTACGTAAACCGTTAGTTTTACATAAGGACAATGTATGGAGGAATTGTTACTCTTAAATAGTTATAAAAAAAAGTCCGCGACAGCATATGCCTATCTTTTATGTGGAAGTCGATATAGAGAGAATAGTGAGCAAGAAATACATTTAAATCGGATACTGCATTTAAAGTTAAAATTTCATGGTATTAAACTAATTTCTTGGAATTTAAATACCTTTATCACTTTTGTCATTTAATGTAGATATTTTTTGTCGTTTACACTAAGTTATTTCGACAAATAGTTTAAAAGTTATTACGATATTAAATGAAATGTATATAATCCCAAAAATCTTATAATAATACTGTATGTCACCCGTGACTTCGCTTACCTGTTATTTTATTCCTGTGACCACAGCAACTTTTCACTTTTAGAGGGAAAATTTCGGCCAATATTTTGTAAGCACATATAATTACTTCAGATTAAACATAACAAATATTACGTGATTGATTAGAATAGTACTTATCTTTGTAAACATCCATCCCGTGTCTTTTTGGTTAAAATTATCAAATATACAAACAAACATTCATCCTTTCAACTTTATGTATGTATATTACTATATTTATCAACGTCAGCCCTAATGACAATTCAGTATGACAGATTAAAAAGAAATCAAAGATCTCTTTTTTCTTTTTGCTTACTATACAACCTCATTACTTGAATATATTACTAATCATTCACCAGTAAATTCAAAGAATATATTATGACAATTGTGTAGTAAAATTATCAAATAAAGTAAAATATGAAATAAAATATTTTTTGTAGAAAAGTAAATACATATATTGCAGTATCAAGGTAGTATAGTAGCAGAATACAAATACCATAGACCTAGGATCCGCGCGCCATTTTTATGTATTCGCGCCATTTATTTTCGGTCTAAAATTTGACATTTGACAGTGAATTATCATTATATTTATGGTCGCTAAAGTCGTAAACTAATAAAAATAAAACAATTGTGGATATTGTAAAATATGAAATAAAAAAAAATAAATAAAATATTTTTCGTAGAAAAGTAAATACATTGCAGTATCAAGGTAGTATAGTAGCAGAATACAAATACCATAGACCTAGGATCCGCGCGCTTTTTTTTTATAATGTTTTTTTTATTTATGGTGGTACGAAGTACGCCGGGTCAGCTAGTAATAATATACATTAACTTATAGGGGCTTCCACAATTTTCCACGAAACATGTAGTAATTGGCCACTACGTTCAAACTTAATTTCGCAAAATAAGCTAAATTGCGGATCAAATTTGAACTCGACTGCACTTAAAGTTTCAGACTAAATTGTTCGTAGGTTATCGCAATTAAATTTTGTTCAGTTTGTGTGTAAAGTATAAACGCATGACTGAGTCCACACAACAATTAAATTTCACACCAACTTTACTATAAATATCTAATAACGACACGTCTGCCAATGTTGGCCACAAACTTGTTGTTTCCGACCAAATATCCCGAACTTTGTCCAACGAGTGTTCACAACGTGTACATTCAAATTTTAATATAGTGATGTGACTCCGTCTTATCACTGAGGCACAGAACGGCTTATGTGTTGAGGAAGTGAACCCCGTCGGCGTCGCCTCACAGTAATGGCACATATTACGGGGATCAGTCGGGAATAGTTACAGAAAACGTTTATATCCCACGGTCTCTTATACTTAATTATGTACGCTACTGCAATTAACACTAAGGTGTAATATTCAGGAATAACGATCACTTTTCTAGTTTATGACTCAGTTTAATAAAAGCTTAATGAATCGTTTAGACTGTCTCAAATGTAGAACATCGATCGGTTTGCAGAGCACTTACTAACTTGTGAATTAAAACAATAATCAACACATTGCATTTTTTATACATATACTAATTTGATAAAATGACAATGCGTGAGTCCAAGCAAAAATATACAACATATTCATCACAATATTTTCTCATAACTAGGTACAAAGTTTAACAATAAATAAATAACGTAAGGCCACGTGACGCTATTTCCATACATTACGCCACGTTCGGGAACTTTGCCCTAACGTGAGTTTTAACGCAGTTCAGTCCCTGATATTAGATATTTTCTAATATCGACATTATTTTGTACAAGCTTCCTCCACCGGCTCCGCCTGCATGTCCCTTGAGAAAATATTATCGCAATGGAAACTACGAGTATTTAATCAATTTAAGACGCAGTGTAGGATGGAAATTTTATTGATATTCCATCAGTAGCGTTTGCGTCAAGGAGCTACAAACATCCATGCTCACAAATTGACGCATTTATGTTAAAAATGGCAGGAGGATGACCAACATCATGTGAGTATTGTTTCACTACATAATTATAACGTTGAGCACTAAAAAGTGATTATAATACTTATCTTGTGTCTGGTTATTTTAATAGTTAATATATATACGGCGCGGCGGAGGGAGGGGGGGTGGAGGGGTCCCAAACTGCCCCGTACTTGACCAAGGTTATTACATGTAAATTGGTTTGCGCTCACAAATCAAAAGGCTTTCGTAACATTACCATGAAGTAGGCGTTCACTTAAAAACAAATTACGCGCTCCAATAAGTCAGTTACAAGTAGAACTTTGTTGATACTAGGTAATGTTGAATGGCAATTTATGAGGTTGAACTGTTCTAAAGTTTATTGACTTCTTAAAATAATAATAAATATAAATAATTTATTTAGTAGTATGTAGTGTTATTATTAGGTTGGGGAAAAAGTCTTTTCGCATTAGTATGTATGAACTTGTAATAAAATCTCTTTGGCTATACTATTTGTATCTGGCTGGTTTTGGTATCATTGAAAGTTTAAATTTTAAAGAACAATATTACAAATTCGAAGTAGGAAAATGTGTGATTTTCATTTGTTTTTCGTACTGTCGAGATGAGTGAATTTAATGAAGAAATTCGATACATTTTAAAATTTTACTACTAAAAACGTAAAAATGCAACGGAAGCCGCGAAAAAAAATATATAGGTAAATATATAGGTATATTTCGTTCGTGGCTTCGAGTTTCTGTGTACTTTTTATGTGTTAATTTATTGTAGGTAGTTATGTGTGTAAATGTAAAATCTACTATATTAAATACTAGAAGTCGCGGATGGCTTCGCTGCCATCGTTCTTTATTTGCCCACTGCTCAGCTTCTATTAGCCGTAGCGTGATGATATAATATAGCCTATAACCTTCCGCGATAAATTTAATGGGCTATCTAACACTAAAAGATTTTTTCACTAGTAGTTCCTGAGATTAGCGCGTTCCAACAAACAAACTCTCTATAATATTAGTAGAATATAAAAAAAATAGATGATAATAACTAGAAGACGCGCGGGGCTTCGCTCCCGTCGCTTTTTTCTCGATAAATGGGCTATAGGTACAACACTAAATAATTTTTCAAATCGGACCAGTAGATCCTGAGATTAGCGCATTCAAATAAACAAACAAACTCTTCAGCTTTATAATATAACTTAGTATAGATGAACCGCATGAATCCGCATGAACCCATTATCGAGTAAATTACTACTACTCTCCAGTCCTAGAACTATTCCTGACGCAAAAATCACATTGATCCATAGCCATAATACTTCTAATACATAGTTAATCGTAATAAAAAAATAAACTAAGTACCTATAAAAACCCTTACTTTGCTAACATACCTACCTGTGCATACATACATACATATAGATCACGCCTCTTTCCCAACAGAGGGGTAGGCAGAGACCATTTTCTTCCACTTGCTACGATTCTGACATACATCTTTGGCTTCTTCAACATTCATCAGTCTTTTCATGCATTCTCGCCGGTTGAGGGTACTCCTGATCTGTCCCTTCTTTAGAACGTCACCTATTTGGTCATGGTACGTTCTTCTAGGTCTACCCCTTCCAACGTTTCCTTTCACATTCGCCTCATATATTTGTTTTGTCACTCTTCCTTCATTCATTCTCTCTACATGTCCAAACCAGCTTAACATTCCTTTCTCTATTCGTGTCACAACATCTATTTTTACCTGTGCAAATTTGCAATAATCTTCGAATACCTATATAATGACAAATTCTTGGTTCGCTTTTGTTTGCGCATACTCGATTTTGTAAATTTACAAATTGATACTACTATATATTTACAATTTAATTTAAATATATACCTAAAAAAGAATTAAAATTAACTTTACAACTATATACACTAAATGGTAAAAAGAACTTTTATGTTATTGGAATATAATTTACTACTCGACGAATGTATTACAAGGCGGTCAGGTCCGGCACAGGTCCGGCCTCCAACATGGTCCGCACGGGACTGAAAGAGGTGTTAGCGCGCGTTGAGCACAGAAAAAAGTACGTAATTTAAAAATGTTGAATGAAACTTTTTCAAATTTTACATTTCTGGCCCCAAAGGGACCCGGCATTTGCGATGACAATTAATTGAGTATAAGTTTCATTGTAGAAATGCTAATAGAATTTAAATAAAACTGGTCTAAAAGTACGATTTAGACCCAACTTTGCGATTTTTTTTGATCGAGAAAAGTGTCATAAATCGAAAATCGGAGTCCAATCGGACCTCGACCATGTAGTGAAAAATAACATATATTTTTTTCAATATTGTAATCCGTTCTATGTACAAATAAAACCGGATATAAAACACCCGAGTTTGGGAAAACCTCGCCTTAAGCGTTTTCAATCCGGAAATTTTGATGTCAAAGATGCACGTCGCTCTGGTCGCCCTATTACGGATAAAATGGATACCATTTTTGAAAAAGTGGAGCAAGATCGGCATATCATATCAGTAGTTACGACGTAGCTGAAGAACTAGGAATTGACCACAAAACAGTTTTGGCGCATTTGAATAAACTGGGTAAACAAAAAAGCTTGATATTTGGGTACCTCACGAGCTCACTGAAAGAAACCTAATAAACCGTGTACTCATTTGTGATTCTTTATTACGACGTAATGAAACCGAACCATTTTTGAAGAAGCTGGTGACAAAAAGTGGATCACGTACGACAAGAACGTGCGAAAAAGGTCGTGGTCAAAGGTCGGTAAGGCTTCACAGACTGTGGCGAAACCCGGGTTAACTCGCAACAAGGTGATGTTGTGTGTGTGGTGGGATTGGAAGGGCATTATTCATTATGAGCTGTTACCACCAGGCAGGACCATCGATTCTGAACTCTACTGCGAACAACTGATGAGATTAAAGCAAGAAATTGAGAAAAAGCGGCCGGAATTAATCAACAGAAGGGGTGTGTGGTTTTTCATCATGATAACGCTAGACCTCACACATCTTTAGCCACTTAGCAAAAATTAAGAGAGTTTGGCTGGGAGTTGTAATGCATCCGCCGTATAGTCCTGACCTTGCACCTTCACATTTCCACCTGTTTCGGTCTCTTCAGAATTCTTTAGGCAGTGTCAGGTTAACGTCACGAGAGGACTGCCAAAACCACTTGTCGCAGTATTTTGATCAGAAGTCCCAAAATTTCTATAGCAATGTGATCATGTCCCAACCTACAAGATGGCAAAAAGTTATCGAACAAAATGGTACCTACATACTTTAGTTAAATGTAAATAAACTATATTAAAAAATGTTTTGAATTTTCTTTAAAAATGCGAGGAAACTTTTTCCCCAACCTATTATAGTAAATAAATTTACTTGATAAAGAGTCAAACATATTATAATATATAAAAACGTATAGGTATTATGTATACTTTAGTTATATAACACTAACTTAATCTACTAGGTATAAAGTTAAATAACTCTCTAAGGTAAGTACACAGTAACAAGAGCTTGCCAAGTAAAACAGATAGTACTTACTTTACGTTTTAATTTAATTTTCATTGCTTCTACGGCAGATGATTTCATTACAATGTGCAATGTGAAGGAACGTGGCACGTGGCACGTGCCACGTGATACTGTGTGCACTGTTGACCGCATTAGTCGTCGTCGAGCGAGAAGCGTCCTTAGCCTGCTTACGTGTCACTGTCGATGGCTAGTTCTGATATATCTCGAGTGACTTAACTACAGGTAGCTGTTTACGAGATAATAATATAATAATTCTGTGGTTTGTGCCGTATATCCGAATGATAAATCATAATTCCAATCCAATCATAGCTCCAATTGTCATGTAAATTCCCTAAGAATTTTTCAATATATCCAATTTTTATCTTCGTTAGTATTTATTGAGCTGATAACCGTAGCAATAGAAGCCTCCAATGACACGGCTGACGTGAGACCAATAACAATTTCTAAAGCGTAATATCGTTACATTGAATTCTTATTTTTGTATTGGTTTTCATAATGGAGTGTGTCCGAAACCCAAAGAATATCTTATATTTTATGCCATAACAACTATATTTCCGCGGATTAGAATAAAGTTATTTGGTACGAATGCTATAGATGTATTACGCATGTGTTTGATGTCATTGAACTTTTGAATGAAGAAAATTAGTTTCAGATTCTATATAAATGTATATATTTTAATTCATAATATCTTATTTAGGGTTCTAGACCAAAAAGGTACAAAAAAACCCTTATGGTCTCGCTGAGTCTTTAGTTTTAAACACTGCTCCGACAGTAATAATATTAAAAAAAAATGGTATTGGGTATCAAATGAAATGGCTTGGATTCCACATTCCAAAATCTATTACTATTTTTTATAACATCAAAAAAGTATTTTGCGAACCCTTCAAACCCTTTCCCTCCCAAATGACGTCTGGATCTCTATTTACCAGCAGAAACTGCAGATGTGTCTATTTTACTTTAAATATCTACGAATTATTATATATTAATAACGCCTGTTTCTCACGACTGCCTAGAAGGACTTTAATCATCAACTCGTACGTAACACTTAATTTATTGTAGCTTTCTATCTAACTGTGACCTCCATAAATACTGAAAACAACGCAAATTTACAGTTACATAAACAATAATAAAGTAAATCGTAAAAATATCACTCGTGAACACGAAACGGCAATAATATTAGTTGACGAATTTACTTTAATTATTACAATAGTATTATGGTACAAGGCCTATCGCTGCGGTACTGCTGAAGGTCGGTTTGTGATTGTAATCTTCGCCTCGGCTATACACTTTCTGTACAGCACAGTGTACAATGTACGGTCTACACTCTACAGTACCGTATTTTATATTATCGTGAATTAAGGTTTACAGATTACTAGGTTGCGCACATAGTGCCTATACTGACCTTGTTGCTTCTGTTACTATTATTACGAAGGCTCTTACACGAAAAAGGTTTCATAACAACAGTATTTCGTTATGTTGTGGATTTATAATTCAGCCGTATACAATAGTTTGTACAGCTAACATATAATTAGGCGACACGAAGACGATACAGTTACGTGAACTGTGTGTTTATCGTTTGTCTTACTCAGCTAACAAAATGTATCTCAACTAAAGTTTAAATAGATTATCTAGGACGTAGGAATAAATAAAAGTATTTTCTTATTAACAAACCAGGTAGCAACGGCTGAAGTAACTTTTATCAAGGCAAGAAAATCTAAATAGTCAAATATTCCAAAGTTTAACGGTTTGCGCCTAATGTTTTATTATTATTAAGCAATCAGTACAAACGGAAAACGTTACTCACTCAACAATAAAATTATCGGACAGATTGTGTCGACACCTACTTTCTGCCCACTCGATTCGATTATGCGTACGATTTAATTCTGTTCCCGAACTCCATAAAAGTCGAATGAAATTCTCTATAAATAGGAAAAGTTACAAGACCAAGAAGCAGTGCTACTTATTCGATCGAGTAAAAGCCACAACTCACCAACAACATTACGATTTATTATAGGAGTATAGTTTTGTCACCGCATTTATTTTTCATAACAATGATTATTATAGAAGATAGTGGAAGATGTTATACATAATTATCATACTCATGCTCTTGCTACTCGTATTCATAAAACTGAGAGTGATAGACAGCAGACCACCTAATGGTAGATGCTAAACTAAACCTCATTGAAATAATGGTTTTAGCGTCTGCAGACATGAGGTTCGGATTTGGAACTCCAAGTACAAATATTAAATTTATGCGGGCCCCAAATAGTTGCTCAGTGTCTAGTGTACACTGTACCCATTACATGTGTTTTAAAAAATGTACTCGGTACTTAATATAGTCACCAAGAAGGCTTCCACCATGATTTGACCACCACCACAATAAGTGTAACCGGAACTAACGGCTTTACGTGCCTTCCGTAGCACGGAGACACTTGAGAATGAAAGTGCCACAAACGGTCACCCATCTACGGACTGACCTTGCCGAACATCCCTCTCTCGATGATCGTAACGAACATCTCAGCACCAGCTTGCTACGAGCGCCCCAATGAGCTCTCAACATCAATACTTATTAACGAAAATATCAAAGAACATTTTATAGTTTGTTACAGAACATGATAACATGAACATGCCTCCGGTGCCTTTACTCCCGCGATAGTAAAAGCTCCCATAAAATGGTTGCAGAGATGGCGCAATCACTAAGATGTCGGGACGACGATAACTTAGATAGCCACCAATCTATAACTTAGATAAGTCACGTACTCACACAAGTACATCTGCCGGCCTGGTTGTGACCAATAATAATGAAATGCAAATAATGTATCTTTTTAAATGAATGTTATATATTATTTAGTAAGGAATCTGTTTAAGTCAAATATAGAAGCCTAAAACACTCGATGATTTATGTCAGAAATCGGGTTTGTGCGTAATGTACTGAAGAAGTAGTGTAGTAAGTGGGACATTTGACAATAATCGGAGCAGCTATAAAAGTGATCGAACGAGAGCACGTCTTGTTGAAACTTTAAGTGATATCATTTCGACGCTTCGTCATGCAAAAGTTTGTGAGACTATTTTATTAGTTTGACTGTGTTCTTATGAGCGTACCGAATCATGTGCTGTTGGCGGAGTGTAGGGAGCCATATACGAGAAACTGTTGGTTTGATGGCTTTGTACTTATTATATACCTACACAGCCAGGGACTTGTCTTCCGAGTACATAATGTAGCGTGACTATTAAGACACAGGTGGTATTGACTTTGTTCAATAAAACAGTCTATAATATATTATATGTTCTGCATACCGCATCCTAAACGTCAAATTTGTCTGCGAAACGTACCAACACGTTTCATCATTCTTGATTTATCTACAAAAAACTGGCGACAAAGGAAGCGAGGGGCAGGTTTGCCTCAGGAAAAAGATAATACGGCTGTGCTTTTGTGTTATCTCGACTTGGCGTAGATAGAGTTACTTTATGACTACTTTCCACTAAACTTTACTAATGGCTATGTTTAACAGCGATGTTATACTCATTTGGCACGAAATTAGTCCTATATGAAGGTATATAATACAATGCAACAAGTGCCTTTGTTCAGCTCTCAAAGAATATTACGTATATTGTTATTTTTCCACAAGCTTATTTATAAATAAATTATCGTGCAGAAACTTTTATTCATTTTATTCTCGGTCGGTTTCCGCACTCTTACTTCGTCTCAGATAATAACAAAAGGATAAGGAATGGTCCATAAAGGCCATTGTGTCACCGCGGCTCGCTGTGTTGTGAAACTCCATGTGGCATTACTTAAAATTAACTTACGGGTTAACAGCTTTATCAACTTCTCGAGTATAATTATAATTTATTTGCTCACGTTTTCAATCTGTTTCGTATTATTATGAGTGCCAAAAGTTTATTTTCTTTATAATGGTGTCAGCAGGCTAGTAGTGTGCAGATTTTTTAAATATACTATTGACAGAAACAAAATACGCCTAGAGTCAAATCAACCGTTTGGGTCATCATCATCATTTCAACCCATAAACGTACTGCTGAGCACGGGTCTCCTCCAAAGAATGTGGGGGAAATTAAGCCTACTATACCACGCTGGCCAGACGGGGTGGTAATTGGTATAGGGATTGTTTCGAATAGCTGCGTGCTGTGCTGTGGTGAGGGTCGGTCTTCCACGTCTCGTCTACTATAAGATACTAATCGTGAAGGTGCTTTTCGAATGGGTGCTGTTCGAGAAATGCGTCATACTTACGACCTAATATTGAAATATGGATGTGATATACATACCTCTGCTTACACCTTGAGGCAGGTGCGGATTAAGTCAGCGCGGGGCTCGTAGCAAACTCTATAAAGAAGCCCTTGGTTTGCTTTAGGTTGTTAAGATTAAGGTGATATAGGTATAAATAAATCAAAACTGTTATAAATTTTATAAATTTTTCGGTATTTATTGTGCGCAAATTGAGATAATACACTATCCTTAAACTTCAATGACAAATTGAAAACGCACTATGACTTCACTTTTTAAGTAATCAAATTTCAGATTTGCGAAAAACATTGTGTTCAACATCTCAATATCAGGGGATTCGGACACGGGCAGTCCTTCAGACATGTGCTTTGTCGATCGCGACTCCCCACGTCTAGGAATCTCGAGTGGAAAATAATGTAAGTTAGGTATATGGAAAAGTATAGCTTTCACAAGTAGTAGTTCAAAACGGGGTTAAAAAATGCTAGTTAATCCGGCCCTGCCTCCAGGAACTAAAGGTGTGACGCAATGCTTACGACAAATACAATACGTTGATATTACTATATGGTAATACGTATTGAGTGGCTGCTAGCAATGAGCAGTGCTCTCTAGGGTTCCGTACAGAAGCATCGCGGCGGCAGTAAGAAGCACTTTGTGTCGCAATGTGTCAGCTCAGGAATATCTATTTATTACAATGACAGCGTATAGGTACATGACATGTCTCTATCACTTCAGGTGTTTATTGTCTTATAGTTTCGGGTGACTGTTTAGTTGGTAAATAACACGTTTCAATATGTTCGTAATTTTAATTACTCACGAGCGCTCGGTATGAATGCTTTCGTAATACAAAACAAGAGCGTTGTATGACTTATATTTGTTTGCTTTTTAAAAAGAAACGTGCCTTAAAAAGAAAATAAATGAATTTAGTCGGGTGTGTTGTTTATACAACATATATTTGAATTAAAATATTTTTAAAAGATCTGTCGAAGTATTAGCGACTCGTAAATGTTTGCTGAAAATCTGTAGTAGAGAAGAGTCCTAAAAATAAGACGTGAAATGTAACTGGCCGTTCCTTCCTAGGAACTGACGGATGCATGTGGTCAAATACATAGATAGTGTCCTCACTATCTATGTACTTGACCGCATGCAGTCGTATCCAGCGCCCCGGGATCGGAGAGTCCTCCGGCAAACCAACGCCTTCAGGATGGTGTTGGTGCTAGGGGTGCCTATGTACCAACTAGCGTCACAGCAATCACTATTTATTATACTTACGAATGTCTTAGACTTTTATATTTTACTGTCTATAGTCTCAATATTTTTGCTATCGGAGTGGTTCTATGTTGCAAACAATGTTACCCATTGGCCTTTTATATTGCAATCTTTCTCTGTGTTCGTTGAGAGGCAACTCGTGAGGGAGGTGCCTTCGTGATTGGATTTTGCTCAAAAGTTTGCAGGAAGACAAAGAGTCGGCGGCGGCGGCCAGCGGCGGCCAGCGGCGCTGCACCGTTGAGCGCCGGATCAACACCCCACGGCCTTTGTCATACTCTTTTAAAGTTCTATTCAATTTTAATACTAACAAGAAATGGCATTGTGAATTTTACTTTTATAGAAATTAGATTTCATCAACAAGATCCAACACAAAGAGAAGCACGTCCCACGCTATCCTTCGGCTGACATAAATATAACATTTAGGTACATACATTAATACTCAGTATGGAAAACATCACAAACATCAAATACAAACACGTGTTAAATTAATTCACAAAGAAACATAATTCAAATTCACATTCTTAACATTTCCTAAAAAAAAAGTCATAACAACTTTTCTTAACGTTCTTTTTCACACGTTTTCTGAAAATGTCACGGTCTATTTCGGTAGGAAATTGAATAACGAACCTTATCATCGCTTCACATGAACTGAATTTCATTGTCAGCCTCAGAACATCGATGATAGATGCCAAATAAAAGGCATGTATTTTGTGATGTGTCGGTAGTTGGTCGACACTGCGCGATAGATGTGGCGCGTCTCCTGTCGAGGGAATTCTGTAGGTACCGTAACTTATATATTATTCAGGCTTGAGGAAACGTTCACCCTATTATTATCAATTATTTGACAACGCACCGAGTTCAAACGCTACATGTAAACAATTTCAATTAAGTTTGACGTGATTGACTGTAACTGATAAAGCTTATAATTTATTCACGTATGGTTGGCTGCTTATCTGTTACTTCATTACTTATGGTAACCGCTAACTACGTGAAGTGATCGCTTTACGATTTAACATCTAAATTTAGTTAGAAATGAAGCCATTCTGTGGTTCTACAACATGTTTATACGAATACTCATAAGTATGACGATTTTCATTTGGGTTCACAGAAGCCTAAAAAAGCTAATTGAAAAGATACATCACCTAGTTTCTACTAATCGGTTAAAGGCTGCGGTCATGGCGATGCGATAGCTGTCAAGTTCAAGTATGAAGCGGCCCTCGACTTGATAGGTAAATTATTGCTCTGTTTAATGTCTCTGTGGTTTCCACTTGTTGCTTTATTACTCTTTTATTTAACCGGCACCATTGTTGTCGAGGCGGGTCTGGCGGGTGTTACAAGACGTGATGATTTGACTTGACGTTTCATTAACGTTGCATTGGTGTAGGGCGTGCCACAATGGAGCGCTTTGTATGATCAAATTACACGCGTTTTCGGTTACGATGGTCATACGGTTGTATGTCAATACTGTTTCATACTCAAATACTGTCAGTGTCAACGAATGTAAATGTGGTTGTGGGAATAAATTTGCTTAGAGGAATTAGGGAATAAATTTTAATGTCGTAATTATTTCATTATTTGAGCTCTGTTTTTTAATTATCGTAGATATAAATATTTTATTTTCCCAAAATACATATTTTTATATTAATTATGCGATATTAATATATAAACCACTGATTAGTTGTTAAAAGATAAATATTTGAGAAAACCACGACATTATAAACATTATTTGGTAAGTGGTCAGTGACCAAGTCGATGTCGCTGTTCAAATATCGAGCACCGTGGTACAACACTAATCTACGCCCAAATTCGAAGAATAAGAGACAGCTCGTTACAAATTTAAAGTTAGCAACACGCTTTGATCCTTGAACCAATAAAGTTTTTTAACGTCAAGCTAATGTCTGCGGACAACTCTTAACGTTGTTTCTAAGTGCCTATAAATTGTAATAGTTCGAAATGTACGTCGGAGGGTTTGTGCTGCTCGGACTTTATTAAACTAAAGTAAGTAAAAGTTATGGCCAGATATACTTATATGTATCATTAGAAGAACAAGTATAAAATAAAAAAAGCATAAAGGAAAAGCTAACAAAAAACTGATAAAACATATCTTCCAACAACCATTTCTAGAAAACCTGCTTTCAAATTAGAACCCGCATTCAAATCAGTTACTAAGCTAAGCTACGGTGTCACCGACACATAGTCAAACAAAGAAACCTCTCTTCTTGTGAGGGGCGAAAAGGGTTATTACACTATACGTCTTCAGGGTCCCTATAAGTCATCAGGGTCCCTATGAGGCACCTCCTGAATAGCGTGTAATGTAATATAGTGTGGTGTTGGGTTTTTTGTCTTGAAATTCTCATCTTATAGCCTAACATAGCTGCTGAAATGTGGGTGTAATATAGGTATGCATTACACTTATTACCATATATAATTATATTTGATTATGTTACATGCATGTTTCAGGGATGTTAAAATTGTACACAAAATCCATTCATCTGTGAGCACAGTAATTATTGTTTTGTTATTAACTTTCAACATGGCACACGTTCAGTCTACCGTAAGGATATAATGACATGCTTTCAACAGATACGCCTCACTACCGACATGTAGGTACTCGGTTGATTTCATTATTGAAGCCTGACTGGCACCGCGCACCGCGCACCGCGCACCGGTCGCTGTCGCTGTCAGTCAAGTGCATGCGCCCTCAATTAAATCCTTTGTGTTACTCTGTCTACAAAAATGATGTTAATTGCAAATGGAAAATTGCCGCCGAAAATTCGGTCGCAGACGGTGGTGTTGTGTTTCAGGCACATACTCGGCGTTTTAAACCTGAGAGACTCCTCATACGGCACGGTAGGTACTCATGTGTGAACAATGCGTTGAACTTTGAGCTTTTATTTAAAATAAATGTATGACATGAGTTAAAACTAAATAAGCAATTTGTGCTTTATCTTTTGAGATATCAGTGTAGATAATATACGAGTGAAATTATGTTATTAACAAGAACACCCCTTTATACATATTACGTACATATTACGTTTCTAATTTTAATGAAAGACAATTGTTTCAATGGTGATAAATTATTTTCAATGGATTTCTATAAAGGCCACAGTTAATTTGCCTTAAAATTATTCTTACATGGTGAATAAAAATAAAGGTACCTTGATTTTTTTGATTTAACTTCAATGAATATAAATTAGATATTGTAATGATTATTCGCAATACTTATTGATGTCAGTATTCACGAACGTTGCTCATGGTAACAGATTGCAGGCTCGTTGGCCACGCCCACGCCCGATGGAAACAAAAAACAAACAATAATTACGACAGAATAAAATAAATACGTTTACCCGTTGAGCTTTTACAGATAATGGCTGTTTGTCAAAGCAAATGTTCAATTTATACCATTTCAAAAGATCTTACACATTTTCCTCTAAAAAGCCTGCGGTGCGAATAGTAGGAGGGACACTAGTAAAACCAAAACTAGGTTCGCGACACAAGCTCAGTGACACTATGAATCCTGATGGCCGCAACATCGCGAACATTAAAACCGCATCTTAACATTTACGAGGGGTCGGCAGCTACATAACGCATTACTATTCCGCACCCGACGCGACTCGAAATGAATCAACTTTTATTAAGCCGCGCCTCCGCCCCCGTACGTCTAAATAAATCACATTACGTTGTCGCTATCATACTGCTGCTAATAAACTAATATTTTAATATTCCTGCTATAGTCGAAGTACCTACTGCAACATTCTAAGTCGACCATTTCAATAGCGTCGATATTGTAATGTGGATTCGCCAGCCAGCGTGATGAAGAAAGAAATGTGAAACAGAATTGAAGGTTTAACCAGTTTTAATAATGTAGTATGGTTATCTGTGCGTATGGGTTAGTTGTATGACTTCATACTAAGAGGCTACCAAGGTTGTGAGTGTAGTTTGTTCTGATTGTTAACTGTCGCGGTGGCGCAACGGTAAGTGTATATTATGACTGCTGTGTAAGAGGTCGGGTTTGCTACCCGGGTCGCACAAGAATTGGTATTGGTTTTTTCTGTAACAAAATTCTCAGTATCTCGGAGTTTGGAAACACTAGTTTCCGGGTGATTCTAATAGCCTCACTCCCTATTATAAGGCACCTAACATAACTGGCGAAACGTGGCTGTGATACAACTCTGCCTAGTCCTCCATAGAAAAAGAAGTGACGCTATGTACACACAATCTAATATTTAAGGCAATATGTCAATGCTCACAAATAACATAATACCACTTGTACTGAACTGACCTATAACTGACAATGTACCACTTAGTTGACACAACATTAACTATGCACATACATTCAAATTGGTGACAGTCGTAAGCCTGTTATTAGCTCAGAATAACATAAACGACGTAACACTCGGTCAGTTTGTGCACAGGAATATAATCCTAAGTGCATTCGCTAACTAGAAGTTATGTACTCTCGTAAACTTCTATACATTTAAAATTCAAAGTCCTGACTGATATTTTGAATAACATTATATTTCAACGCACAGCCGATACCGCTAATCTTAGAGACTTGAAAATTAATAAAGGATTTTCCGAAATTCAACCCCTGAAGGGGTGAAGTGGGGAACAGAGTTTGTATGGTGGAATTGTATTGAAGTGTTTTTTATATTTCGAAACCTTTACATGTGCTCCATTCTTATTTCTTAGGTTTTTATGGACGGTTAATACAATAATAGGTACATTCCAGTTAAGAAACGAGTAAATGGGTAATATTTGGTGCTTGAAAATCCTATCCTGAGGGATGATATAGGGGTGAAAAATTACTAAAATTTGACATCGATATCATTTTCAGGGTTTTAAGAGATGTTGATAATGAAAATGTTATCTCTATTTTGACATTCACGACATACGGACAGTGACTCATTCATTGAAGGGCAGTATCAACGCACAGAATAAACCGCTGGTCTTAGAGGCATGCAATTTGGAGGGTATATTCTTTGTGATGTGTTGGTATCGACTAAGAAAGAGTTTTTAGAAGTTCAACCCCTAAAATGATCGTACTAAACGGGTACTTCATAGTAATAATAATAATAATAGGCAGTCGTTATCTTCTCATAAGATTAACGCAAACTTGGAGAGCAGATTAGTGTGGCTTTTCAAACACTTGCCATATAAACAAAAAAATGTACTGCAAGTTTAAATGAAGAGCCCACAAACCGCAGGGCAGCTAGTGGCGAGCTGAATGTGAGTGGCGACACTGCGGTCCTGAATGCCCCTGAGAGTCAGTCTAGGCCTCGTCTCCAGCACGTCTTTGTTGGCTGGCTGGAGTGGATCTCCAAGAGCGACCACAGGACTCTCAACTCTGGCTTGCCTTAACCAGCTGACCAGAGAGGGGTCGCCAGAGCTATATGCTCGGGGGTGGAAGTGTCATTTTTCAATGGCATAATTACGAGGAAACCCGCTCCGGGTCTCCGCTTGGGACCCGCGATGGCGAAATCACGCCGCACCGCTCGACACCCCTAGCCGCGCACTACGGTGTTGCCCTGAGACCCGTGGGCTTCGGCCCATGTCGGTTGTGGAAGGGGCCCATCTAGTGTAAGGCGAGTCACCGTCTGCCCCAATCCTCATTTAACAACATATATTCACCGCTGGAGGAGGCAAGCAGGCGACGTAGTTCCCGTATGCCATATATCACCATTCCACCGAACACCCAAACCCATAGCCCAATTTTATTTGACTCCATAACATCATTCAATAGCTTTACACTTACCAGTGACAAATCATAGCTGTACTATAATAGCGCAGCTGTGATATGGCAGCGGTAAGTGTCTCATCCCATTCTAAATTAAAATTCTTTAAGGGCCTCTGCGTGTTGGACCTGTGTCCCCGCGTAAGCCTTCCAAAAAGACCGGGTATACTTCTCACCTTAGAGAGAAGTATAGCCGTGAAAAAAGAGATATAATAATAATAATAATATTGTGTATTACGAATGTGTTATATATAGAAATTTCCAGAGAATAAACAGCGGACATAAAATTAATTAAATCCTTGTAGTGGGTTGGGACTAGGCATTTCAAAACTAAAACACATTACTTATAATGGTCTGCGTCAATATCGATTTAAAACTGATTTTGACCGCGTCTAATCTAGTGGCCCAAGTATAAAATTGTGTCTAAATCCATCTCTACACTTCACAAGTATTTGTGCGGCTGTCAAATCTCAAAATGTAGAGATAATTATTGTTTATTTGTAAAGTCTAATGACATAAAACTTGTCCACTAGTTTTTATTACTTCAGTTTTCTATTTCAATACATCGCCAAATTGTAAGAACTGATTTTTTTTTTAACCAAACGTATCGAATAGGGTATCAAAATAAAGAGAATCAAAAGGAAATTACATATTTTCAAAAAGAGGTTATACATAATTTAATGGTGTCAAATTGTAAGTAGTTAATTTTATTTTTTAACCAAACCTATCGAGTGGAGTATCAAAATAAAGGGAATCAAATGGAGATTACAAATATATATTATATATTTAAATTTAATCTTTTTAGTGCGTTGCTTATCTGTTCATTCTTTGCAGTTGGGTTATTTTAATTTTTTAATTATATTTACTTGTTTTGTGATGTAACACAACCTAGCGCAATATATATAATACCGCTAAAAGGATTGAGTCAAACCTTTCAGGAGGAACTAGACACAGTCGCTTATAGCGTCTGTGAAACGTTGTCGTCGGGTCGAGGTACAATTTGATAAAATGAATGCTATACCTATCAATGTTCTTATAAACCGAAGCTATTTTCTTTTCGTCAAAGTGCACTTCAATCCGATTTCAATTAATTGTATCATTGAACACGAGAAATCAGACAACTTGGAATTGAAAACATTTGTTGTTGATTATTTGTAGACGTATTGTTGTGAGAACCGATAATAACTTAGAGTGGCATTATCTGTCTAAATATTACAGTTCTTGCTGCTTTTATAGACAATAAGACGACTATTGAAATCTGTGGACCATACAATACAATAATTTATCATGTGTGTATATGTGATTGGACCCCCGTACCACCACCTCGTGGTAAACAGTCGCACTCAGTGACCGCTAGACCAACGAGCCGCTGCAATTAACAAAAACACTAAACGGAGAACTAATAAATCCAATATCAGGGTTGGAGCAATCAATAAGAAGTTAACATTCTTTTATAATTTTATTTTAAAAATTATATATAATATTGTTCCCTTTTTTGTCGAATGTGCCTATTATTATATCAACTGATCGCACTTTTATAACAATGAAAATCTTTCCCAAAAATATATTATATATAATAAAACTAACTATGCCCGCGACTTCGTTCGTAGCCTAAGTTACTCCTTGTGACATTAATAGTTATGTGCGAGTAAAAGTCTCGTCGAAATAGGTTCAGTCGTTTTAGAGATTACCAAACTAACAGATAGACAGATAAAAAATTTACAGTGTGTTTTTAGGGTTCCGTACCTAAAAAGGAAAAAACGGAACCCTTATAGGATCACTCCGTTGTCCGTCTGTCTGTCTGTCAAGAATTTTTTTCTCAAGAACGCGAAGGTATCAAACTGAAATTAATATCATTAGTCTGCAAACCCTCGGCGTAAAAAATAAATCAAAATTCTAAGTTAACGCAATCAAAAGATACAGCCGTTCATGCTCCATTTTTGTCGATTATCTTGACGATCAAAAAAAACAAAACCTATAGGGTAATTCCCGTTGACCTAGAATCTTGAATTTGGCAAGAAGCAATATCAAGTTGCACAAGTAAAGGAAAAAATCCGAAAACCAATCTCGTGTCGTTATATCACTGAATATTAGTACTGAGGTAAACAATGTGGTAAGTCTAAAAAATTTGAGTAAGAGTGAGAGTTTATTCCGGACTCACCTTATATAAACACCTACTAACCTTATTTATTCTAACTAAGCTATACCGTGGTCAGGGTGTAGTATTATTTTTGCAATTATATAGCACGCACCGTTTCGAGAAACGAGCTATTATAAGTGGAAATGTGCTATAGCTAAACTTAACATCGGTTGATTCAGAGCAATCCGACTCGGACTGGTTAGATTAGGGTTATTTTTTTTTCAAACCACCCTGTACGCGATCTATGTGCGACGGCTGGGCACACAAGTTAACAAGAAATAAAAATATACGAGTATATATCGCCGTTCCCACCGAATAATACCGTAATCGTAAAATCTAAATTTTACAGGAAAAATAAAATACGGATTTTGGCTTCTAACTTTTTACTAGGTTTACATAGAAAAATCATTTATATACCAAAAGATAGGTGATTTTTTCTTAGATATTGTGATACATTTAAAAAGAAATATTATTATACTAGATTGAAGTTATGAGCTAAAATGTATATTACCATAATTTGAAATAGAATCTTCATCCGTAAAGCAACAATACGATTTTATTCGGGTAAATTATCGACAGTGAGCTACACATAATAGTTGAATGCGATCTTATTCGCTGTTTTGTCGCAATGTTAACTAACTCAGTAATTAATTGTTACCATAATATTTGGTGATTATACAAATGAGATGACAAGTGTAATATTAATTAACGATAATATTCCATGTCAAATAAAATAAGTTTCACAATTGTAAAAATATAATACCGGATAGTCCATATTACAAAATAAAAGGTAATTAATAATCGAATTCTTAAAATAAACCATGTTCTACATTGTTTTAGGGGTTTTTAATAAATGTATGGAAAAATAACATAAAAGAAACATAATTATAAATTTAATATTCATTTATATTAATATTTCAGTGCCATTTAGGCATCATATAGGTCTGACCCATCAAAATCGTCTGAATTTACTGTTAAAAATGTCTGCAACATACAAGATAGTTCTAAAAACCATGGTAATGATTACGTATAGCTTCACTAGCACACAATGCAAGTAAATCATCATACACAGGTTTAGAAATGGGGATAAGTTGGTGGCATATCTGTGTCAAGTTATCGACCATTGTAAATTCCAGAGGATTTTTCGGTTGCCGCCTACGTTTTGATATTGCAGGATCCGGGTCAGTGTACAAGTCGAAATATTCTTCCACAAAATTACATTTTGATTGTTAGACCACTTTTCCATGAGAAAATTTCTCTATTTTCCTTTGCCCACGAAAATCTTAGGGAACCTAAGTCACAAGCAAAGTCACCTTGTCTTTACCAAGGGAGCTAAGTTTACGAAGGGCCTTGTGTATCTTTATGCCAGTTTTTTCCAGAGATGAGACATTTTAAATCATAGTAGTTTAAATCTTAAGATGTAAATAATAACTTATTCTTTATTGCGCGTTCAACACTATATTCACCCTCACTTGGACTATGGCCCGTAAAAAAAAAACGATATTTGAAGATGGTATATTAGGACTTAAAGGTACATGGCAAAATAAATCTATTTTTGTTTTTTCCAGCACAGACATCAGTATAAAATGATTTGTAATAAACAGCTTCCAATTTCGTTTGCTTTCGTTTTTTGCAAAAGAAAGGTGCCAGACATGTATTGTCAACATCCTGACTTAATAGGTGTGTTAAAAATTGTAAAAGATATTTGCACATTTAATGTAAAATACCTAACTGAGATTAAGTCTTTTCTAAATCAAAAACAGGGATTGTAGTATTTGTTGAATTAACCGCAGCTTTTTCCTTTCTTTTTATCTAACGTTCCAACTTTATTATTATTTTATTACAAAAATAGCTTTTTAGCATCTTCAGCTTGTTCATACAGAGAGTAAATTGTACACAAATCCTTTTTTGGCTTATAAAAGATTAGTTGTATCCCGTTTTATAAATAGTTATAATAATGGAAATTACATTACCAAAATTTGTCTTAATTTTTGTACCCGAATAAGATCGTAATAACAGTTTGCTGTAAAAGCTGAGACATTGAAAAGTGAGTAATACCTATTACGATATAAAACTGTGATTTTATTTTTAGGCGAATAGCATAGGTAAAGTCATTACAAAATGACTATCTCGAGAAGTACTCGTACGAATATTCTGAAAAAAATTCACAAGGTGTAATCAATCCTCTAGAACAATAATTCCCAATAAAAGCACTTCTATAGTAATAGTCGATTACGATATTATTCGGTGGGAACGGCGATATGTATATTATAGTCGACAATCCTGTAAACCTGTATTTTTCGTTATTTTGGAAAAAAGAATTTTATATAAGATATTTTTATTCTAGAGCTTCGGAAGGTTGGAAAAACCTTTGGTTGTTATTACCAGTCACATAGTAAAGATAGGGCGCTCTTTAAAAAGTTAAAAATAAAAAAATAAAATTAAAAGTTTTGATAAAACTCACGACCCACGTCATTATAAATATATAATTATCTTTATAATGACGTGGGTCGTGGTCGTGGGTTTTTTCAAAACTTTTAATTTTATATTTTTATGTCATAAATTATGCCTTCCTGGCTTCGTTATGAGTTTACCTGTTTATTGGTACAAATATAAAAGATTATTAAAACTGACCTGACCTCGTAGTGGTGTAATAAGTTTTTATTTTGATAATGTTCCTTCACATAACCTAAACACTTTATCACAATAGGTACACCGAATTTACACATCGTTTCAGCAAAACGACACTTTATTACGATAACACACATGCTTAGGCATTCTTATTATAACACATTTCACTTCCAAAGACACAATTAGCACAATAACAAGTATTATTTACGCGAAGCTACAATTCCATAATGGCCGCCGCCGCCCTGAGCGCGGACACTGACCTACGTAAGTACTTAACTGCCGCTCGCTTGCGCTCACTCGCTGCGAGATGCAAAATGGCGGGAATAATAATATCGGTGAATTTAGAATGTTACCGTTTGAATACAATGTCAATACGTAATAATATTATTATCTAGTAGCCAAATTAGGTTTATGGATAAATAAGCTACTTTTGTGTATTCCAAATTATAAATAAGAACATTTACCATAAAAACATTACGAAAGACGGCGGCCATTGCGGTAAAATTAGTGCACTATAAAAGTTTCGCCACTTTTTCACTGATGTATTTATTACTTTTCGAAAAACAATAAATTACTCAATACCTAATGTAAACTTATTTTTTTCAGTAACTCTATATTAATTTATTTTAAGATTAGTCACCGTTTTCCCTTGGAATTCACTTTAGAGAGTTTCACATTCACACCGAATATGTAATTCAAAATTCGCGCTATGTCATCAAATGACAGATGACTTTTATTGTTTATATTTATTTCGTTATGAATAGAGGTTTTACCATTGAAATGTTACTAAAATCTTTACTATATTAATCGATTAGTCTAATTGCCCTATTGTGTTGCTAATGAAAATAAACTTCAAAATATGGTAATTTTTTTTTTAAATATTCTACCACATTTACACAGCGCCATCTAGTCCCAAAGTAAGCAATTATATTTGCTTGTGTTATGGGTACTAAACAACTGATATACTACTTATATACTTTTTTTTTGTAAATACATACATATTATAGATAAATTACACCCAGACACAGAACAAACACTTATGCTCATCACACAAAGATTTGTGGTGGGGATCGAACCCACGACCTCCGGCTTAGCAGTCAGGGTCACTAACCACTAGACCAACAGGCCAGTAATCAAATAATTATGTGCATACGGGTGCACACCGACAGTAACGACGTTTATTCTTATGTGCACCCGTATGTACATAACGACCTGTTTATATGTTTGTTTCTTCTTTTGTACAGATATTTCCGTTTATTTTTTTTTATTTTAATTTTTTATCAATAATTAACGTACTTACATACTTTTATAAGCTTTATCTAAAGCTGTTATTTTGATAGTAAAATACACGTCAATTTTATTTATGTAAATAGTTATGAGCAAGAGCCCGCGAGGGCTAGACCTTCGTTATTTTATAAAAGCTGAAACTTATTCTGTGCATGTATATAGGGCCCCTATACAGGTAAGAACGACCAGCGACTACGGAGTTTGGGTTGTGGTTACTTTGGCAGGTAACTGGTACTAAAGGTGCATAAAATAGTACCTTACTTTCGTCATAGTATGAAAGCTAGAATTTATATATGTATGTTACTTGGGGACCTAAAAAGATTTTACCCCAAAAGCCTTTTTCTGGCAGTTTTAATGGTTTTTACATCTTACCAGACACATTGAAAGTCCGCTGTAGGTGCGAGCGCGAGTGCTTTGTCGATTGCGGTCTTTTAAGATATCCAATAAGAAATAAATTTATAACGTTTATAGGCATGTTATATAAAGTAAAAAATGATATTTTAATATTATAAAATACTAGCAGTCGCCCGCGGCTCCCCTCGCGCGGAATTAGATTTCCGTGACCACTGGAAATTTCATTTCTCCGCGGTTAGAATCTCCACGTACCGTACCTACCACAGATACCTACACTGCAACGCGACAACGCGCAACATTATAAGCATTTAAACCTTACAAGTTTTATGATTTTTGTTTTAAGAACTGTATAAATATGTACGTAAAAAAATAGTTTTTACTCTTCTACTTTTTTTTAATTTTTTTTAAATTACTTGCAAATCAAATGAGCCCAGACTCGATGGGGTTGCGTCAATTGAAGACAGAGTTCCCGTAGTCACCTCGCGGTCCAACATCAGATCTACTGCAATATTGGCATCCCAAATTTTGTCTCAAATTGGACATCACTAAGTAGGTTAAATTTATATTGCAAGATTGGTGAAATATAGCCACCGGTACAGATGGATCCAAACAAAAATTAATAAAATGTTATTGATTATAATAAATTAATCAATAAACAATGCAAATTATTTATAAGCACGGATTTATTATGTTTTAATAACTTTAAGGATGGATTATTTACCGAGGTACAAGTATGTACCGAGGCCATATCTCAAAAACTATTGGTCATTTGGAAAAGTGTACAGCTCTAAGTCTTGTAGACAATTTGATAAGCTTTTGTTAAGTAAAAGGACTTTTTCTCCTAGAACGTATCGTTTTTGAGTTATAAGCCAAAAACTCAAAAATGGTACCTTTACCCCCCTCCCCCGACTCCGGCTCACCTCCGAAACATCAGGACTTTTAGTATGTTCACTTTCTAAGCATCCTTAACAAGTTTTCGAAGAACTCGCTTAGGTTCCTTTTCACGCACTCTACAACCCCTTTGTTGACTGAAAAAAAAAACAATTAAAACTGTCCAGCTTTTGGGGTAACATCTTTTTATAGGTCCCCAAGTAACATATAAATTCTAGCTTTTATACTATGTCGAAAGTAAGGTACTATATTGTACACCTTTAGTACCAGTTACCTGCCAAAGTAACCACAACCCAAACTCCATAGTCGCTGGTCGTTCTTACATGTATAGGGGACATGCACTGAATAACTTTCAGCTTTTATAAAATAACGAAGGTCTAGCCCTCGCGGGCTCTTGGGATATAATAGAAGTTTCGAAATAAAATAATTTCAACTCTCAATCTGGATGAAAATATTTATTGATTAAGACATGCTTATTAAGTTTATTTGTCTTAGATGTTTTCCTCCTAAAACGTCATATGCACACGTACAAACGTGGGGGCACAAGGGGCAAGGCGGCATCTCCCACACAGACAGTCACATTACACAACCAGATAGTCTCAATATGATGTTTTCCAGAGGGGAATTACGGCATTCCGTTCACATGGCGAAGGAAAATCTTTTATTTTTCCATTCTTTATTCGATAGTCACGAATACTCGTTCCTTGGAAAATATCAAACGTATTACAGACGCGATTTGTATGAGACAAGCTGCGATTATTACACGACTGCAAAAAAGGAGGGTAATGTTTTTCGCGTGTATGTATGTATGTATTTATGTGGGCATGAATGTTCCATTGTGACCTTCTGTAGCCTTAACGCTGATTTTAAAGTGTGAGGTGTCATTCGATTTTTTGTATTTTTCCCCCGAGTAGACTATGTGACGTCAACAAAAACCAATATGGCGGACGTAAACTGTCAAAACAGACTTTTTTTTTGTGCTATCGCAATATGGGTATCATATGAAAGCTAATTAATAACCTAATTCAATGATATATCCACTAACTATTGCCCGTGGCTCCCCTTGTCTCTTGTAACCTGAATAGCTTGACCGATTTTGAAGTGCAAGGTGATATAATATTCGTATTCATCCCCAAATCTCTATATCTATACTGAACTAATATTATAAAGCTGAAGAGTGTATTTGTTTGTAAGCTATATAACATCATTGTACGGCGTGCGGGGTTACGCTCCCATCGTTCTTTATTTAGCCACTGATCAGTAATGTGAAACAGTTAAACGATTTTGATAAAGCATTTATAAGAACGATCACTAGAAAACGTGCTTTCAAATAAAATAAATAAAAAAGTTAATTTAAAAAAACGACTGACTTAAAAGTACTAAAAAGATGGAAATAAGTCACATTCATAATTAAATACCTATATATAATAGCACTATCGAAATTCATAAATTAATAATATACTTACATAATAATTAATAATATTGACTGACGAAGACTACTTTTTGGCAAAGCAAGGCAGTCGGGTTTTTTGGTTTTTTAAAATAAACACTTGTTTACTTTATAATTTTATTTTCCTTCGCAATTATATTTGTAAACTTTGATATAATAGTTAATGCTAATACTAGAATTACCTATAAACCAATCTCAAAACAAAATTTACAAAAAGTTTAAATGTTTCAAACGTTCATGAAAATTCGAAGATTTGTATCCCATTAATTTATACTTTTTTTATTTATAAAAAGAAATGTTGCTAGGTACTTTGAAACCATCAAACCGAGTGCCCCAAACCAGTTTCATTAGAAGGTAATAATGCGAAAATGGTATTAGAACACATTTTCGCACATTTAGAAAGAAAAGATTATTTATTCAATAAAATATTTACACAGAAAAATTATACACGACTATCTATTTAAAAAAAGAACCAGATACTCTATTTACAGGAAATTCCTATAAATAGAATATCTGATTAAGATCAGATTCCTGAGGAAAGGTACCCAAAAGGCTAGCCACATTACCGCGTTGAATGTCAAGGCTAATGCGTTGCCCCAGGTAGAGGCCAGCCCTTGGGGTCATGTGATACCTCAGAAACACGCTTACAAATTTCACGATAAAATTTGTGAGCGTTTGGTCCCCAAGGTCCAAAAAGTTTCAACCCCAAAAGGCTGAAAGATGTAATGTCTCACCACGACTTTTATACTTACGCTGCTTGAGGCACTCCGCAGAATTGGCAGCAGAACCCGCTTTAGTACCAGTCAGTGAAAGATGAGATGCCACCAGTTCACCGCAAGTAGCATCCCACACCAATGCTACTACTAATAGCTGTTCGTAAGAAGGTATAGATTACTTTTGCACAAAGACTCTATGGAACCAAAAATTACAAAAAACATGAATAGTATTCACAGCAAGACGTACCACCAGCCCGGGGATTAGTCTCTTCAGACGAGCGAGAGGCGCGACATACACGAGTCGTTGTAAGAGAAGTTGTGATAAAGTGAAGCGGAAAAAGTGAACATGTGTTACAGCAACATGTTTATGTTTGCACACACACACAAATGAAGACATGTTACACAGCGCTTTTCTTCTCAGGCTTTTAACTAAAAGCTAGCACCCACCCTGACGCCAAGGTCGAACTCTGAGATAGTGGGATTAAAATATAGGCCCAGCTATATCTTGGCGCAGTTTGAGACCAAATTGACGTTAAATATGTATGTCGGTGACTGGTAGTCGCGTACATCGCGACTGTATGTGACAGAAGGACGTGATAATAATATGGAAGTACGATGTGACCCACCGACCGCGGAGACAAACCGACAAAGTGTGGGCAGTGGGCGGCGACGTCCGCGGACGACACTCGCCCATGCTCAATTGAAGGTAATAAAGGGACAAAAAGCATTAAATTGATGTAAAAAAATATTTTTTTATAATTATTTGAAATTTAAATTGAATGGTGACGCTTTTATGTGTGTTCTGTGGAGCAATCAGATTTTACTTCCTTAACAACAAAATGAATGCAAAAACAAAAATAACTGAATTCGAAATAACAATCAAACAGAATATGTTAGCAGAGTTCAGTACTGAAATCCGTCAAGTCGGCAAACTTGAGTCCGTTGGGCAAACGACGACTCCTTTAATATTTATTATTACCATTTATACTAGAATTACTGTCTTAACTATGAGAATACACCATTTAAATATTCTATCATAGTTTTATACGAATTGTTGCTTTCATACAACGGTAGGCTAACAGTGTCTACCACTGAACAACTTATAATAAAATTTGAAACCGAGATAATCTAGGACCTGATAAGGAAATAATATACCTATTATCATCACATATCACATAGGTACCAAACAAGTAGAGTTGCAGGCAGAACATAATTTGTAATACCTATACTATTCACATAATTATAAGTTTAAATATAGAATATTTTTTTCGAGTTTGGGTGTACCTTGTGTCCGATAATTGTATGGTTGTAAAATCCCCCGTGGCACAGGACTTGCTTCCAAGTGTGGTTGCGGTTAACCCCCGACCAAAAAGAGGGGTGTTATATAAGTTAGACGTGTCAGTGTATCTGTAGGTATGTGGCATCGTAGCGCCTAATCGAGTGTGCCGATATTGATGCGTTTTTATTTTGTTTTAAGCTGACCTAATCGTTTAGCTACAATTAAGGAAGATTTCTTCAGGGATTTAAAGGTCTTTAGCGCTTTTTGTTAGCTGCTGTAAGAATCTTAGACGCATAATGGATATTTACTTTACTTTCAAACCAACATTATGTGCACACACGTTTGCTGGTACCACTAAGCTACTCCGATGATGGAACTCGGAGGTAGGAGACGGAACCCTGGATTGCCTCTTGGTAAACCCACTAAGTTAGTGCTCATTACATTCATCGTAACTAGTTCTGTTCATTTCTCCCGATGACGAGGACCTGATGCTGCACCTGGAGGTAGGTTAGTCAAGATAGGTTTATAAAAAAACGTTTCTTTAAGAAAAATGTAAGTGAAGCAGTTGTCTATCGGAATGAGGTTCCACAATAATTAAATAAATATAATAAAAATGAAATACATATTTTTTAAATGTTAGAGTTTTTAGTTAGTTACTTAAAATTGTTAATTTTATATATATTACTAGCTTTTGCCCGCGACTTCGTCCGCGTAGATTTCGATATTACATAGATCTTTGTTTTAAGTGGAATTCATGAACTCCACAACACTCCGCTGCAGGAGTTGAATATCATTTTACGTCAATATAGATAACATTTTCGTAATCAGCGTCCCTGAAAACCTTAAAAACGACATCCATATCAATTTCTAATAATTTTCATACCTATTTTATCCCTTAGGGTAAGTTTTTCAAACACCAAAAACAACCCATCAACTCACTTCTTAACTGAAGTTCTAATTGCGTATTAACGACTTTGTAAGACCAAACATATAACTTGAAAAACAAAGAACTATCTATTTAATATTTCACCCCCTGAACTCATCCCTATCAAAAATATTAAAAACAACATTTTAAGTTTCTATCCCAATACTAATTTGCAAAACGTTAACTTCAAAACAAAGATCTTTTCATACAACGTTTCATCCCCAATTTCACCCTTCCAAAGCCACCCTTGTCAAAAATATTGATAAGGGTATTTTTATTTTGATAGTGGTACCCCAACACAAATTTTAAAATCTATGAGTTAAAAAACAAAGAAGTTTCATACAATCGTTTTTATCCCTTTTCACCCCCTTAGGGGTTGAATTTTAAAAAAACTCTTTCTTAGTACACCTCTAGACATTAGGACAAACACACCCTCCAAATTTCAAGTCGCTACGACCAGCGGTTTAGGCTGTGCGTTGTCTATATATCAGTCAGTCAGTAATTTTTTTTTACTTCCTAGAAACCCTATTAAAAAATTAACTGCGGCACAAGAGCCGGCCGAGTGCCGCAGTTAATTTTAGCCGAGTGAGGCCTATGTTCAGCAGTCGGCGTCATTGGACTGATTATTATGATGATGACGATGAAGTTCAAGACTATACGCGATATCAAGAATTTATTTACTTACTTTTTGAAAACGTTATGTCTCTGTGGATATCGAACCCTTTTACTTCACTCACTGCGACGACAAGTCCAAGGAGGCGGTCTACTTCCGAACGAGTTGGTAATGATAATGTATTTCATTAACGCGATCATTATAAAGTTATGAAGTGATATATAACACGCGGGAGACCCATATTAATGTTGTATACACAGTACTTAACACCAATTCATTCTCGTACGAAGTCGCTTGTTGCTATCACAGGGGTTAAGCAACTTCAACAAGGTCACTTATAATAATAATAATAATAATATTCATATGGATGTGTGACCGTTTGAGACGTTTTCATGGTCAAACATCTATGTGCTTTGGGAGTCACTTAGAAATGTTGATCCCAGGTGTTACTTAAATAATATATATAGTAGGCGTACAGTCAATGTGGACACTTTCTGGACGACAAATTCCAACACTAGGACCTTTACAATAATAAATGTTTGTTTGGACATTCACATACAACGCCATCTAGTCCCAAACTAAGCTATAGCTTGTAATATAATGAACAAATGAGTTTCTTACAGTTTTATTTATAATTTCAATTTAAGTTACACAAAAGTGTTAAACTGTAACAAGTTTCTGAACTAATGCGAATTCAGGTTCCTACACGCCGTTTTTTAAGGGGCAGATTGCTCGTGTTTTAACTCGTACAACGAGCACAGCTCGGAGCTACACAAAGATGCTGATGTGCGTGTAATCTGTTAAGGAAAAAGTCAAATTACAGATCGCTTGTCGAGCGATGAGCAGTTTACGAGGTTGCTACGGACACTTACTTATTTCCGAACTCATTATCTTTGTTTAGAGCGAGGAGACTGGCGCACTTGGCAGACAATTTCGTCGACACTGCTGCGCCGCGCACCGACAGTGGCTCGTCAATTACAAAGTAGGCTCGCTAACTTCCAAAGTTACAAAAAGTCAGGTTCGCGTGTCAAGTTTCAAAGGAGCGCGTCTCCGAGATTGTTCAGTATGATAATTTATTTGTAATAAAAAACTTGGGAACAGCTAAGGTGAGGATGTAATGAGGCCTCGACGAAGATCGATAGCAGTCGGAGGCCGTTGCGGCAGACCTAACAATTTTGCAAACGAATCACCGTTTCAAGGTGAACAGCACATGAAGGCTTTTACGTAGAAAGTGTTCAATGTCAGAACAACCGCAGAACTAAATCGGTCACGTCAGCGTCGCGGCCTCGTCGCATCGCACGCCACCGAGACTCATCTGTGACGTGGTGCGTGTGTGCGTGTGGGTGAGTAGTGGTGGTGTGGTGGTGCACTCACCTCTTACGCGGCTTACGGCGGGGCCGTCTGCGCTCGCCCTCCAGCTCGCTCTCGAGGCCGCGGCGCCGCGGGCCGGATGCTCCACGTCGTCGCTCCATCTTGCGATCTTGCTCAGCTTCGTCGATCGCTTCGACTACGGCAACTCGCGGCACGCACTCATCCTCCTCAATAGGCTTCGGTGTCTGCGGTGCGCCCATCCGAAGATGGCGTTGACGCCACCACAGCACCCACGAACTGATGTTGTCGCGAATCTTGGCAGAGAACGAACCGGCGACGAACTAACTTGAGCGGCGTCACGACCACAGCCGGATTAGCGGGATCTAACATCATTGTTACGCGTCAGGTACGTTCTCTTATGTCTAAATTATTCACTAGCGAGAGGCAGAGCTTGTGATGAAAGGAAGCGGACATGAAGTGGTGTGATGATCAATGCCCATAATCTATTGCAATGGCTTTCTTGATGATTTGGTTTAAGATCATGCCCGCTTAAAGCTTGCTTCCCATGCGGCAAGCGAGATTCGATGACACTACGCATGTTTACAAAACTTATAATAATTGGCAGGAATGTCATGGCAGTGTGAGTATCGTTGTGAACTTAGTTTAAGTATTGCCGCTCGGATGTTGTGCTGTAGCCATGGCAACGGCGTGGCCGGCGTCATAGCGCGCGGCGGCCGTCATTGCGCTGCACTGGCGGTGCGCGCGGATGTTGAGCGTGCAAGCGTGCCACACGAGCTAGCTGGTGTCACTCAACAGATGCCGGGTGCAGCGTTACGTAACGGGGCCGTACCGGGGGCGCGGTCGAGTGTACGCGACGACGCCAAGCGCGCGAGTGCCGCCTCACCGTGGCGTCAGCGGCCGGCGAGCCTGCCGCCTGCCGCGCCCCCGCCCCGCCCGCCCTCGAGCCTCACTACCTGTAGCCGCTAACCGTCTAGCCGCTAGCCGCGCTATTGTCCTTACTCGATCATTTTTTGGTCAAACAGATCTTTACCGATATGAATGTTCTGCTGTCGTCCTAGATGAAGCGGCTGCGTACAGCAGTGAATAGCACGGCTGTAGCCGGTGTTGACATCGATGCGTGTGTGCGTATGTGCGGATAGCCCGTTGCTATAATGTTTTTATTGGGTCAGACGTGGGGTCTCAAGGTTACGAAGAGAACATCCACTTCGATTTAGTTTACGAGTTCTCTTAACAGCCAGACATGTGTATAATATTGGACGCAATGCGTAACATTTATAGGCATTAAATTTAACGAGTCAGTTCGTGTACCTATCCCAGTAATTGTTAAAATAAATTGAAAATAAAGTGTTGGCGCAGAGTTGCAAAGTTTACACCAAGTTTTGTGTTTAGTTACCGCTGTTTGGATACCTACGTAATGTACTCGTATGTTGTATCTCTGTTATGTCTCATAAAGTGTCGGTATAGCGGGTGTTAGGTGCTCGCATGCCGCGTGCCGCATGCCGCATGCCGGAAGAGACAGTGGCGTGATCGACGTACGCGGAATGCGAGCCAAGCGGTACGAGCTCGATAAATGGTCGAACAGTGAGGACTACCCTCTCTACAACATTGTTCTAGTTAAGGACACGAGCCGTGAACAACGCGTTAGGACATTCCTCAACACAGCCGCTCGCCACTATAGCGCACTAAAGTTCCAGATCGCCTCGACCTCTCCGTTCTATCTCCAATCAACACAAATATAATTATTTTCTATAAATGCGCTTATCGCAGGCACTTACAACTGAGTCCTAAAAAATATTGAATGCTAGGTAGTCTATTAAAGGCCGAAGACATAAATAAGTTCATAACATTTCACTCTAATTATGTTGTACAATTTGTCGATATTGTATCCGTAAAGCACCTTCTATCATGTCTGTCGTGAGGGTGAGTTACAACGCATCGTAGAGTAGGGGGAGGGCGCGGGGGTTGCACCGTAGCCGCGTGGCGCACGTGGCACTGACCTACACTAACTATCTCGTGAACAACCGCATAGAACATCGCCCTATTATAATTAGAATGACGTCTCGTTGTAGAGTTCGTTGCATGCGAGTGATACTCGTAGATACGAGGTTACGGGTTCGATCACCGTGTAGGACAAATTGTACAACATAAAAACACTTGTGAGTTTGATTATTTCTATCCATTACATTTATTTACACGACACGACTGCGAAATGCTATCGAAAGTATGTATGTTTGTAATTGTTTGGCACGCTCCGAAGCCTGAACGACTCGATGGATTTTAGCTTGACAGATGTGTTGATCGTATGTTGTCATTGCGTCATTCAATTCATTTAAATATCTCTGACTCTTTCATATTATTTTATCTCTCTTTTCAGCACTTTTGTCGACATCATGTCGAAAACGTCATGATAGAAAATTAATGTGTAGTTTTAAATTCTTAAATTTTTCGACTTAATAATAATGAATAATGTGTAGCTTTTTTTTTCTTTTTAAATTTTTATTAGTATATATTATGTTCTTCTTATCATTTAATGTCGTATCGTCGTATACACTCTGTATATACTTATTTTATTAATAAGTAGGCTTGTATTTGTTCTTTTAATATTTTATTTAAACCTAATTCTATAAAAAGCTTAGATCCTTGGCGGATTTATTAAGATAGTCACCCCAATGGACCGTTTAAGTTTCGTACAAATATTTGTGTTAGGTAGGTAGTTAAATGCGTCCCCTTCGTGTTGAGCACTCTAAAGTAATTAGTTTGTAACTGTTACGTAGATATGTTACTTATAAGATTATACATATTGAATGGACTGAAATAGACAGGAAAGCACAAAGACTCAATACTACGAACTTGGACGTCGAACTTGGAGCTCGACTGATGACGATGAAGTTCGCTCGAGACTTAATTACTCAAACCTCCCTCCCCCTTTTCCCTCTCGCACACACACGCCACGCCTAACGATATACTTGCACAAAGTTAGACTTGATCAAGTGCACCTACCGTAACGTGTGCATTTTTTTTTATATTTGATATACAATGAGGCTAGAAGTTATAGAATTATGTCAAATATTTATATATTGTACGATATCTAAATATATAAGGTTACATCACGTAGGTACACAACAAGGACAGTAGCGTAATATTAGTTTTTAACACATTTGCTCGTAAAGGGTTTCTTATTTCACCAATTTTAGTGTCGTAATATATCTCATTACGCACTTGTGCGGTAATGTAATGTAAAACGCACGGTTTATCAAGATCACAGACTAATAATCAAGATGCTCCGTCTAAAACGAACGGTACTTTTTAAAATCTTAGCAAAGAGTTTATATGTCAGAAAAGAGGTCAACATTTTATGAATAAAATTAACTTTGGGAGATAAAATAATTATTATATTAAGTATATATATAAAATTCTTTAACTTAATTAATTTAAATCATATATTACAACCATTTATCTGTAATAAAACACAAAAATATTACTTTACTTTATTAGTAATACGGGAAGTTTTTGCCTTAAAAAAAAAGCGCTGATGCGCGCGCATCGATAATTTGTGACAAGTAAAAATTATTCCGCGCGCTTTTTCTTTTCGCTGTATTGTTTTTTTCTAAGGAAGTCCGAGTTTTATTTATATCCTCCCAAATATGTTATAAAACGTCGTATGATATACGTGCACTTTGATAATTACAGCCTCTGCTTTCTTGTAGCAATATCGCCTCGGCTGTAATTATCAACTTACCGCACTTACATCATAATGTACTATTACAATACTTACGGCTTAATAAAAGTTCTTACTATGATTGTTTTAATAAAGACGCTTTAAAAATGTTTCATTATTAATACGAATAAATTAATACTTAATAATATTGCTAACTTAGCTAACTTCTGTAGCGCGGAAGTACTTCCTGGGGCATGTTGACTGTGCACTCGCAGTCACTCGCTCCCTTATTTTTTTATTGTGCTAGACTTATTCAAGCCCGAGTTTGCCCAAGTCTACGGAAAGTGTGGCGGTCTTCAATCCTTCTAACTGCCAACTGAACTCACATACGTTTGCCTTACCCGACAGGGTCTATTATATGTTTCTTACTTACAAATAACATCTATAATACTTTATGGTGTGCAATAAACGTATTGAGTATTGAACGTGGCAGTCGTAGTGCGAGTACACCCCTCTCCCCCCTGGCCACTTGATGAGAATTCTCTTGAAGCAGTGGACATTCTCTTGAATGTTAATATGTAAATATGTATTTCTTATAGCAACAAAAATTGCGAAATACATTTACGAGTAATAGCACTAGCATACATTGTGTGTGTTAATAAATTAATAATAATAATTCGTACACTGATATTTATGTAGCGGCATTTAACGATTGATTATCTATAAGTTAATAGGCTTATCGTAATCTCTAAAAGTTCGCAAACACTAATATCTTCTGTAATCCTGATAAAAAATAGATAAAAATTGTATTATGACCTCTCATTTCAAGGCTATTGACGCTTTTAGGATCTCCGTATCTCTCGGGAAAAAAACAAACTTTTAATCAATATTTTATTTTCAATATCACATACATGATACTTATGGATGTCATATAAAGCAAAAAAAGGTAAAAAAAAAAAGAAAAGGTGTCAGTAAATTTTTCTAAGACCAGTTCGTTGAAAAGGTTGAGCTCTGAGAAGAACTGGCAAGAAATTCAGGTCACTGTTTTTAAAACCAAAAAAGTTACAATTTCAATTGATTAATTATAAAAGTATAATCTCAGTATCAGTCCAAACGTTAAGGCTTACCTTATTACATGGGACTAGATATAGCTGGTATATGATTGTGATGCACTTCTGCTTACCCCATCGAGAAAATGGCGTATTATGTTATTTCCTATTGAACATGCCACTCTTTATAATTCTACATGGAATTTGGGTGATTTGACATAAAATTTAACTAGAAGTAAGATCTAAAAGTACAAATTAAGGAGTGTCTAGTGTCGTCAATTTATTGTTAGGTATCACATGAAAAAAGTTTACAAACTTATATTAGCAGCTGTAATGCATGAGACATCATGTATTTAGGTGCAGCGATTAGTTCGGTTAACAACGCAGGCATCATTGTTCATCGTAAGGAGTCCTCTCCGCGTGAGTACAACTCGCGCTTGGCAGGTCAGTTAGAGTAAAGCTGTCTAATGAGATGCACGTTACCTGTGAACAAACAAATAACAAAATAAATGCAATGTACACCAATATACATCCAATGAGCGTCGCTTCGAGGGGCGTGAGGGTGAGCTGCTCTTGGGATGCGGTTAGATGCTTCTTTTTATATGTATCATGACTACGGCTGAGTAAGTATAATGGGCCCCGGGGGCTTGGGGGCTGACTCTGAATTTTGACATTCGACTTAGTCTGTTTTGATATCGCTTTCAAACATTTGAAGCGATAGCGACAATATCTAAATTTCCTTACATTTGACAGCGACATCAAAACCGACTATTGTAAGTCGAATGTCGAAATTCAGAGTAAGTCTCCTGTCCTTTCAATAGAAGCTGATTGTTACATACAAACTTTTTTTATTTCCAGTTCATATTTATGTGTATAAAATAATACTCAATTCTTCCAGCTTGAAGCACTACCGGGGCGAAAGCTACTGTGCTATCCACGTCGATAAAATATACCGGGGTAGATGATACTTGATCTGTGCCATCCGCCCCGTTAAACGACGGGGTCGGTACTACCGGGTGTCAATTTTTGACCGGGGTCAATGGAGCTCACTCCTACGGTCCACCTGATGGTAAGCGGTTACCGCAGAGTATGGGCGCCTGCCACACCAGGACCATATTTTAGTGCACGTTGGCGACCCTTTGATACCACTACTCACCAGCAGCAACAATTTAATATTATTATGGCTGCGGTCTTCTGTAAGGTGGAGGTACTACCCCAGGCGAGCGGCTCAATTTGAGCAGATATCCTGCTGTGCCTGACCTCTCGATTATACAAAAAAGGTTGATATAAAAACGCTCAATTATGTAAAGAATCGCGATTATTTAAATAAAGAGTTTGGCTAATATAAACAATATCGATTATATAAAAAAGCTCGATTCAAATAATCTGATTAGTTTCCAAACATTCATATTTTGCCAACACTTTAGTTGTTCACAAAACTAGCCAGTTCCGCCGTTACAATCAGTGTACGAGTGATCAAAGCGTTTGTACACTTGTCAATATTTGCATGTTATATTGCGTAGAACTGACCAAATAGACATAGTGAAATCACTTTTCACTATTTCATAAAGCATTTATTTACTTTGAACCGTAAACGTGCCTCTGCTCTAACTAGATTCTGTTCATATTATTTTCCGACTGTGAAATTTACAAGTAGTTTTAAGAGGGGAAGGGTTTAATGAGTGTTATATTCCCACTCAGACTGAGTCGAGAAAACCGAAGCCATACCAACACAGTGTTGGGTTGTTGCCGGTAATTAGTGGTATCCAGAACTCCTTACGAAACAAAGAGGTTTGAAGGCATTTGTGATGTATCTGGTGTAACTTCGGTAACCGTTCACCATTAGGCGGGGCGTAAGCTTGATTGCCACCGTCGCACAGTGTGGTAATCTCACAATCTAGCGGGATTTAAATCCAAATTGAACTATATAAAAGACAAAGAAAAAAATCATACTGATTGCAATTCAAATAAATAAAAATACGTAATAAATTTATCTATAATATTATTGTATGTATTTACAAAAAAAAATATTTAAGTACTATATTAGTTGTTTAGTACCCATAACACAAGCAAATATAATTGCTTAATTTGGGACTTTTTGAGGGTAATTATATATGTAAACATAGAATCAATTTGCTCCCGTTTTGTATTTGAGGTCCAAATATTAAAGATGTTTTTTTTTAATTTCGGCCGTTATTCTGAAAACGAAGAAAAAATTATGACGGTTGCAAAAAATCGCAAGTATTACCAATTGTTCTGAAAAGTTAAGACTCTAAACTATAAATTAAAACTATAAAAAAACCGGGACAATCAGAGCAATTTTTATACACATTTAGTTTTGCAAATTATCTCTAAAAAATGCTTAATTTAACTGTGCTTTACAATTATGTAATTAGATCAATGTATAAATTATTACTTATATGTAATACACTCTAATGTACCTTTAAAGATATACACAATACAATATTATACCAATAAACAATAAACTATGGATAATCTGTTCAGTAATCTCAAGTGAAGATAACACTTAAATTTAATGTTCTTGTTCGTATTATAAGGATACAACGATTATAATCCACCCAATGCATCATTTTTTTTTAGCTTACCTACAAGAATTTCTAGTATGTAGCTGTAACGAATAGGGTCTGGTATAAATAGGTTAAATTATATATCAATTATCGAAAATATATATTTTGATTGAAATCCCACTAGATTGCGAAATTTCCACACTGTGCGTCGTGGTTATTACGTCTGTTAGTTGTGTTTGTATTATAGGGGCTACTTGCTACGAGCGTAGCATGCTACGAAATATATAAAGTGCTACGAATTAGCTACGTAGGCTTTGAACTAAAGTTATGAAATCAAAACAGTAGCTATAATTGAAAAATTAATCTAATATTACAGTTATTTCTGTTATTTTTATTTCCGTGATTAGTTGACATGCTGCTGCCTACGTTAAGTTTTCCTTTGTCGTGTGTGGCAGACTTAATACAAATGAGTGTGTACAAAAGAAAAATATATGTTGGTATAATAATAAAACAGTTATTTATATAAAAAATATTGTATGTGTAGAGTGAATTGCAGGCATATAACAGAGAGGCGCGCGAAATTAAATGCTTGACAGACCTTTGATTTTGTCATATGTTAGTCCTTCCAGGCGCACAAATATATATTTTTTAACTATATTAAACAATAAGCAATAATTATGCTTTCATTAAGACTAAGGGGAAATTTTTAATACGATTGTATGTAAGTATCTACGGCTATCGAACGCTACGGACACGCTACGTGTATAACAACCATGTGCTACGAGTTAGTGCTACGAGCTACGTCAAGAACGTACGTGCCTTTCCCTAATTGTATTATTATTGTTCCTGATAACATAATCAGTACAGAAACACATTAGGCACATCTACATATTGTTCAGTTAATTTCATAGTGTTGAATGACAGGTACTTGAATGTTACGTAAAGCTATGAAGTAATGAACCAACTAATGCAAGAGCCTGCATGTAAGGTCAATGTCAGCGTCCAACTGTCTGCTCAGGTTATATTAACTAAAATCATAAATTTTTCTTTATTTTATTTTATCAAATTTGACATTAATTTGTTTTATTAAATTCTACCTTTTATTATTACCCACAAAAGATTGTAACTCCAGGGGATAAAAGACCTATACCTCTACTCCGTCAACGACGGACATTTTGACTCATAACTTCCACAGACTTAGTTCGTTGTTTCTAAATGAATAAATAAATTGTACTTTGATTGTTGGTGGGTCAACTTTGAGGACCACTGTTGAATTAATAGGATATTATTATTATTTCGAAAGGAATTTCTCCAAAATGCCTTAAAAAAGCAGTATTAATGTCTGTATTTAATTTAAGTCTGCGCTAATATGTGCTGTCGGATTTTAATATTGTAATATTGTGACCAATTGGCGTCAATGCAGTTCACCAACACTAAATCCTGACAAGACATTATATTCACTTTAATAGGCGCATGCCACAGTAGATGGCCACTAACTTCAATTTATTTGCACACATTTGCAATAACCCACAAGTAATAGCTGTCCTAAAATTTTAACTAAAAATTCAAAATATTTAAGGATAATATAATTTAAGGTACACTCTTATTTAGACGACTTAGTAAATTTTATTTTCTGAGTGCAGTATTTCTTTATGAGCTATTTGAAATATAAAAGTTTACAAGTTGACACGTCAAGATAAGCATACCTCGCCTTGTGCGAATCTGTTATTCAGTACTTGAAGTACATCGTGCGGAAGAGCACTAAAAATTATTACACTTCCCCTTGAACGAGCTCGGAGAACAATTCTTAATAAAAGAAGCTAATTTTAATTATTTGCATTATATTTTATAGAACTTTTATATAAGTAATTGACATGTAACGTGACATCTGTTCACCTACTGTTTTTAATATACTGACTATTATATAGAATGCTCACCAACAATATCGAAATAACTAACAAAAGGCGGATAAGTATAGTCTGCGTCTTTTTTATTTCTTCAAATTAATATTGTTTATTTTCTCATATTTTGAAGATGCTTTTCTAAAATGTTATTTTCATTTTTAGAGCTTTATGTATTTATAACATAAATTACTTTAGATGTAAAAACGTATTTTATGAATTGTTATGAACAAACAGAGGACCTTTCAATAGTCTGTACATAATAATAAAAAGTTAATTATGGTAACACGCGCCATAACACTCGATCGATCCTCCGCCTTCCGCATCCAGTCAGACCTGGAGGATCGAGTGGTATGGCGCGTGTTGGGAGAGGCCTATGTCCAGCAGTGGACTGCAATAGGCTGAGATGATGATGATGAATTGTGGTAAGCTCATTGTCTGTCCATTATCACTATAAGTATTATGTTACTCTTAATTATCTTTATTTATATCATATAACTTTTTGCATGAAGCATAGGTTTATCCTAATTGAGTAAATATGTTTCGTTACAATTCTATAATTTAGAAAACAAAAATGGATACTTTCGTACTTTTTGAATGAGTAAACATTTTATTTTAAATGCTGGTTTCATTTCACTCGCGCATACGGGTTTCTTTTTAAAGTATTGTCGATTATATAAGTATTAATTGAAAGTTGTTATAATTACCGTAATATTGACATAAACAATTAATTCATTTGAGTTCGAGTCATTTTAGAATTTGGGGTTCAACATTTTATAGCCATTGGGTGAGTTGACCGAATGTTGATATGATGACCGTTGATGTTATTTTTTGACCGAATTGCTCTTTCATAAGATCGCACTGCGAATGTCTTTTGAGTCACTAACTGTTCGCTCCGCTCGCGTAGATATCGATTCCCGTGACCGAATGTTCCTTATTTAGTTTTAGTGATGATGAGAATGGTTTGGGGTACTTAAGTATAATTGGATGGATTCAAAGTCTTAACGGACATGGGACACATCGTCACTTTTAGTTGTCTTACTAACATATATTAACCGTGCAGTGACGGATTAAGAATACATAATGTCACTACCCCATCTCAACCCGTGGGTGTCGTAAAAGACGACTAAGGGAGTAATCTTATGCAGACAAGAGCACTGCAAGAAAAGGAAAATTCGAAACAAACTCTATACCAACCCGTCTGGCCAGCTTGGTATAGTAGGCTAAATTCCCCCCACAATCTTTGGAGGAGACCCGTGCCCAGCAGTGGGATGTTAATTGGTTGAGGTGATGATGATGACTAACAAATATACAATATATTAAGTAGCCATATTAAATAAAATAAACATAGAAGTATTTTATATCTGATTACTATGACATAGACAAAGTTTATAAACGAGTTTATGAAAGTTCACGGTGTTTATTAAGAGACCTATTTTATCGCCGGTGAACCAACAATATGGTAGCAGTAAGTACAGTGGGAACATAATCATGTGAAGTAAACCTATAGCGAATCAAATGGACGTCCAGGAGCGCGCCGCGCCGCGCTATTAGCGCCACGTCACGTGTAAATTACATACACAATGGAAGTTTGTTCTACTTCTCGTAAGCTCCCGTCCACATCACGTTTCAACCAACACTTTCTTTTATACATGATTGCTCTTTTAATAGTAGTATTGCATTTGTTTGTACATATTTAATTTATTTGACGTAATTCCCTCTAAGCAAGCGGAACACTTCCCTTTTATATATTCTACAAATCATTTGATCACATAGGATCATTTTTACAGGACGTCCACTCACAAGGTAGATAGATTATCTGATCCAAAACGCACGAATACGCATACAACCGGTCTTAATGCAAAACTCTTGAAGAGGCCCATGTCCAACAGTGGACGTCATTGGGCTGATATAAGTACGGAGCTGCTTTAGACAAGTAGCAATACTTGTCTAAAGCGGCTACTCCTGTCCTCACGAGTTATAACTCACACACAATGACATGGTGTCTCGCTGATCGTGAGTTATCCGTGCCAATATTCAATAGTCACTTCTCAAACTGTTGACCGAGGGCGAGTGGCGAGCGGTGAGTACACAAAGGACGGCAGGCCTTGACCCGACCGAGGCGCGAGGGTCTCACCAACAACATGTGTTTCCACTTCCCGACTAGTAGCCAGACAGTATTTACACGTTCCGCGAAGTCGTAAAGTGGGGGGTTTTAACCGCTAGTGTACCTCCACACCAACACCGCCCGGCACCCCTTGCCGCTCGGCAGTGGACAGGGGGCACATCCGCACCTATAATTTATTTCTTTGTTTGACTTCGGTACAAATGCCCGAACTTTCTAATTCTGCATCTAAATTGAAATGAAATGAAATCTCGTTTATTCATCTAGGTTACAAGGTAACACTTATAAAAGTCACAAGATAAGAATTGTACAGGTTATCCGAAAAGTAGTGTCAGCAAATTTGCCTACGACCAGTTCGCTGACGGGGTGGGGCAATGATATTGTAGGTATGTTAAAAAAGGTGTAGATAGGTTACTAACATAGAGTTCGATCTTTGGAAATGGCACACAAACGCACACATAGATATCGTAATAATGCAATGTCAAAATACCTTCGCCGTCAACGGGACATTGAGATGAAGTTTGCTAATAAGACTATTTTTAGTGTGCCACTTTTCGAGCGCTTATAACCTATCTACACCTTTTTTAACATACAATATCATTGGGGTGGAGCTATGAGAAGAACTGGCAAGAAACTAATGCCACTCTTTAAAAAACAATGGATAGTTACAATCTTTTGTAATTTACAATTTGGGTAGCGTGGAAAGTGATGCAGCAGAGCACCTTACCTTTAGAATGAATGTTTACAAACTAAATAATAAACAAAAAAGTGAAAAGTCAGGCTCTGTGGTTGCATTACTTTACACATTGCTATGCAGCAGTTTGGGGCAGTTTGTGAATAAATATAGTTTTAATTTTGTAAAAACATAACTTAATTTAAAAAAATAAAAATGTTACTAAAAAAATAAAGGAAATGCACGAGAATACTGACATAAATATTCACAAAATACCCCTTATGAATAAGATGATCTTTAGCAATGGTTTTGAATTTAAGTAAGGGTAAATTCATAATGTCTCCGGGAATTTTGTTACAAAACGTACACCGAGTCCCTCAAAAGAATTATGAACTTTATGTAAACGGTGATATGTGCTTACTTACTTATGTTTACTTCTAGTGTTAACGCAATGAATGTCACTATTTTTGGTATATAGATGAATATTCTGTTTGACTAACATAATATTTGCAAATATATATTGGGACGCAGTTGTCAGAATACCTATTTCTTTGAATCGTTCTCTCAGGAAACTCGTGAACCTAAATTATAAATAGAGCGAATTCAATTGATAAATGTTTTGTGATTATAATTATTATTGCTGTGCATATTACTCATATAATATTACAACCTACTTGGTTTATATATTATATTATGTGTTGTACAAATATAAAAGAGGGCAAGTTCACAAGCACTTTGTGAATATGTAAAAAATCTATCAAATCCCAAAATCTTAGAAACTACTGATCCGATATTGTAAATTCTTTCACTAATAGGAAGCTACATTATCCCTGATCATCATCATAATTATCAACCCAATGACGTCCACTGGACATAGGTAGGTAATCGTCACTGATCAACATTCAATATTTTTTTTATTTTAATAACTATATAAAATGTAGTGACAAAAATATTTACTTTTTTAGTTTGATTGTAAGGTTTGCAATATAAATTTTTAAGTCTGTTTCACCTCGTCTACTAAACCATCTGAGACTTATAAATATTTATTATATAGAATAATTAACTTTTTAACCGACTGACAGGAACGGTATTGTTTTTCGCGCGTATCTTGTATGTTTCTAAATTTCTTTATTCCCACGTTTCTTCCAAACGGCTCGATGGATTTCGACAGGTATCGTTAGATTCTTCCCAAAAACCCAAGTGTCCTTAGATAGGTATTAAAAATAAAAATAAAAAGTCAAATTGTAAGTAGTTCAAATTTATTTTAATCAAACTTAACGAATACTTAGGATAATCAAAATAAAGAGAATAAAATGAAGATTACAAATATATACAAATGTAACAACTGTTTTTCGGTCTTTTTAGTGCGTTGCTTATCTATTGATTTTACTTATATATTTATTATTTTTTTAATTACATTTTTGTTATATTATTACCAAGCACGAAATCTACTAAAGCTTATCTGTGCAAATCGCGTCGCTAACATATAACTATAATTTAATAGGTAATTAGATATATCTCTTAGTTATTTAGTTTTATCAAAATTTTTTCTCAAATATAGGGGTTTTAACTCATTTTTATATTTTAATGATTTTTCGTACTATGTTTGTAGTTCAGGAGTGAGTTCGTTCTAGAATCAATTTATAATTATGATAACTTAACAACTTTTCAAATGGTCTTTTTTTGCAAAATGTATCCTTTCTTACCACAATGTTGTCTTAGATTTTCGGGTCGAGTGCTTTAGTAAGTATTTAGATTCGTTTTTCAATATTAAATTTGATTCTTTCATAATATATTCATTACTGTACAATAGCTAAAAAAACCCTGGTCATTATCATTGTATTTGATTTTAATATATCTGGGGACGATAGTTCTCATCTTAATTTGGTTTTATTTTATAAAAATATACACAGCTAACCTATAACGACTGGCCTGTTGGTCTAGTGGTTAGTGACCCTGACTGCTAAGCTGGAGGTCGTGGGTTCGATCCCCACCCAGGACATATCTTTGTGTGATGAGCATAAAGGTTTGTTCTGTGTCTGGGTGTAATTTATCTATAATATGTATGTATTTACAAAAAAAAAATGTATTTAAGTAGTATATCCGTTATTTAGTTACCCTAACACAAGCAAATATAATTGCTTACTTTGGGACTAGATGGCGCTGTGTGAATGTGGTACAATATTATTATTATAAAAAAAAAGAACCAGATACTTTATTTACAGGAAATTCCTATAAATAGAATATTTGATTAAGATCAGATTCCTAAGGAAACATACCCAAAAGGCTAGCCACATTACCGCGTTGGATAGCAAGGCTAATGCGTTGCCCCAGGTAGAGGCCAGCCCTTGGATCATGTGATACCTCAGAAACACACTTACAAACTTCACGATAAAATTTGTTAGCGTTTGGTCAAGGTCCATGAGTTTCAACCCCAAAAGGCTCAAAAATGTAAGTCTCACCAAGACTTTCATATTTACGCCTCTTGAGGCACTGCAGAATTGGCAGCAGAAAAATGTATCTATTAATCACACCATTATTTGAGTCGTGTGGGGACGGCCGGCGGTCCCACACACTCGGCACGGTCAATGTGACAGTGTAATAATATGTAGCCATACTTGCATTTTTATTATTATTATACTCGTGTATTATATTATATTCCAAATTTTTAATAAGAATCATTAATAATTGATTTAAATTTTCATTAAAGTTTTGGAAACATTGAGAGTGCGTGTAGTATGTACTATGTAGGAAGTGTTGGTGTGACCGACCGAAATGCAATCACATGTCAGTAAGCTGTCACAGCTGCCGCGGAACGAACAACTCACAAATTAAAGTGCGTGCTTTATGCAATACTTATACATCGAAATACTTCTAAAGCGGCAGGTTTTTTCTGTCTTGCTAAATACATATTGTGTTTTGAGGAATTTTTAAAATATATCTTCATAAACTGTTAGCTGCTGCACTATATACAGGGTGTATACGACGATACGACATTAAATGATAAGGCAGCCAGTGTTAACCCTTATAAACATATTCTTATATAAATTATTAAAAAAAAAAAAGAAAAGAAAAAAAAAAAAAAAAAAAAAAAAAAAAAAACTACACATTATTTAAAGTCGAAAAATTTAAGAATATAAAACTACACATTATTTTTCTATCATGACGTTTTCGACATGACGACGACAACAGTGCGGAACAGAGTAAGAGATAAGATAATATGAAAGAGTCAGAGATATTTAAATGAATTGAATGACGTAATGACAACATACGATCAACGTAAATACCTACAGGTTGTTTAAAACTGTGAACAACTGTGACATAAAGAAAGTACATTTGCGTCTAAACTATTGCAAATTTCTGTTTAATATTTTTGGTATAGCCTTCTAACATCACATGCTACACGTGGTTTCATTTAATGTCGTAACGTCGTATACACCCTGTATATATAGCACTGTTTGCTGCTAGCTGGTTGTCAAACTGTAGTACTTGTCTCATGTCCACACGACATTACTACACTGAACGGTCTCGTGTAATTATTGTACCCACATAGATTGATTCGCTGACGAACTCGACGTACGTAGTCAGCTGTTATTTATAATGTTAATTTATTTGTTAGAATTTTATTATTGTGATTTTATTTTTCTATTTCAAGTTTGGTTTAATTTAGATTAAGTATGTTTTTTTAATGTTTTGTTAGTTAATGTACTTAATTATTCTAAGAAATAAATAAAAAAAATAAAACAGCTATTTCACATTCAAGTTATAATGGGGCGAATATATTGCTAATTACAGGATCGATTGGCCAATACCGGTATGAAACTGATATTTAAAGTAAAATATAGGTAGCTCTTTATGACGACTCGAGAACCGAACTCAGTACCTCTAGCACTAATGCCTATAGCAACAGCATGTAGTTAGGCCACACATAGCACAGCACAGCGTATAGGCTTCTTTTGTGACTCCTATTTTAACTAATCATGCAGATCCAGTATATATGAAGGGTGATAGTGTGCGTGTTAAATAAACAAATCAAATGTCCTCGGAGGTACGCAACATTATAAGTTGTTAACGCAAAAACAATCAAGTATGTTTAATCATGGCTCGGTTATGAAGGGTCGCGGCGCCGGCGCTGCGTGATTGATTGTCTAGCTAACAGACGGCTCGCTCGTTAACAATCATTGTAACGTATAATCACGCCTAATGGCACTTTGCCACGACAAACTGATGGCCGTCAAGGCAGAGCCATACTTGCCTCGCTCTCGGACATTAAAAGCGATGGGTGGATTTGCTTGAGCCACATGTAAACGAGCAGTCGATTACAAGCCATAGTTCGTTACTTTGAAGGATTCATTTCAAAAGGAAAAGTCGAAACCCTTTAGAATCACTACTTCTATTCGTTAGGTAGGTAGGCTTTCCTTCTCTTGTACACGTGTATTATTTCCCTAATCGACTCCAACGACATCTTTGGGTAAGAAGCCCGCACTATGTACACGACACAACACTTTACAAACATACAATATTAACGTACATAAAGTACACTCAAACTCGAAACAGATATCTTCGAATCACATAAATATTTGTCTCGTGTTTGAATCGAATCTACATATGACGTCACTCAGCTAGACCATGTTAGTGGCGAGCTTCTTATTATAAATATTAATTGTAATGTATCCAAGGGCTGGCCTCTACCTAGGGCAACGCATTAGCCTTGCTATCCAATGCGGTAATGTGGCTAGCCTTTTGGGTACGTTTCCTCAGGAATCTGATCTTAATCAGATATTCTATTTATAGGAATTCCCTGTAAATAGAGTAGTTATCTGGTTCTTTTTTCTTTTAATAGGTTAGCTGTGTATGTTTTTAAGTTATGTGTAAATATTTTATTTAATAAATTTTATTGAAATTAAATGTCAGTATTTCTTTAATAGAATTTGTAATGTAATCTAGATAATGTTGAAAGAAGCTAGTACCACAAAGGTGTGACGTCAGCGACGTGATTATGTAACAAAGAAACGTATCGTATTGACTATAGCGGTAGGTAGGTACTTTAAAAATGCAATACAGGGCATCGTTCGTTGCGATTTGAAAATTTTATTATTCATTGGTGGGGAGCTCCAAACACCGCATCGTGCGACCTTGCTCCGGTTACCGAGCCGGCCGGCGGCCGTTGCGCTGCCGCTCATCACCTACGTTTGGTGACAACAGATTGTCTTTACATTTTCTCTCTATCCTGCATGCTCCATTATGGGACTGTATAGTCTGTATAGTATATATATGGTGGTAAGTGCAGTACTTACCGTCTATGTCTTTGTGTTCATTTGCTTGAGGACATTGACACTGCTCAGGGGGTAAACGACATCACACATTTGTTGGCAACAAAGTCACCTGGCAGACAACACTAAAACTTGGTTTAAATCTGGACACCAGAGCCCAAGCAATTATGCCATTTTTGTTTGAATTTTGGCCGCATCTAATATAAATAAAAAAATAAATAAAATACCGTTATGTCAGATATTTTCGATCTATACAAAAATCCATAAAATTGTTTAGTATATATAAACCAGCAACAGATCCCATATCTGGCTACAAAGCTGTGCACAACAAGTGGCTTGGCTCTGCGGACGATAACGTGTATTACAAAGATTGGATGTACCCTTTCAAATATAAATATCTAAATACGTTCCGCTATAACTGGCTCTAAGTTCTCTGTTCTTTGACGGAAGAACTCAACATTAGTAGTAATTCAACAGTCAAACGTTTTATACCGTAACATTACTAAATATTATATTTTAACATCTTCTCTTAGTTTACTTATTACTCACAGTGTAAATACACCTGCAACACTAAGAGTATAACGTATAAAAGGCAACTATGACGTTGTCGTTGGTGCCTTCTCACAGTCACAGTCGCTGTGGTCGCGGACGAATGTTCCTGCGCTCCCGTGACCACAGCAGAGCGCGACGTGAGGAACACCTTGGGGTTTTAGTGGGTGCGAGCCCCTCATAACCCCTCGGTTCTTTCCCCAAGACCGAGGGGTATGCGTCAGGCATTTCCCCAAGTAAAAAAAAAAAATGGTGCCTTCTCACAAAATATAACACTAGCGACTAGCCTCTACTGAGTAGTCAGTGTTACAATTCACATGACTCATGTCAATTCGTATTTTAATTAAAAATAACAATTTCATTTATTGCTTTTATTTATTTTTAAGCATTTTGCGTCCACCTGTCGCATCCACCGCCGCATCCACGTACAGCAGCCTCCCGCCGGTGTGTTAAAGTAATTACAAGTGCTAAGATATCTATATACTTACTATAATAAAGAGTTATCATTTAATGTTAACATAAAGGACAATGAAAGTAAGAATAGTCTTTAATTTCAAGTAAGTGTGTAAGTGGTGATTACACACTCATGTTTGTCATTATAATTAAATACACGTACTAATTTTCAATTCGCATGTATTTACAATGCCAAATGCAGGTTTGCACTAGAACTTGCAACATAATATAATAGCCTAATGTCTGACATAAGATGGCCACTCCTACTACCGACACCATGAGCATGTTAATTAGCTCTGAAGATCGCACACCACTAGCAGCCGTCGCTCGCTATACGACAGAATACCTAACGAGAACGCCAAATGTCACTATCCCTTTTTCTTTTAAGTTTAAATAAGGAGTGTCACGAAAGCAAGCAGCGTTTCAATCGACATTGTTTGTACAAGTCAATAGTTCACAAGGTCGTCCACGAAAGCTTTCCACGAGTTAAAAAGAAATTAACCGTGCTTACGAAACTGCTAAATGTGGGACTAGGTATACAACCTAGATTATTGCGCACTCCACACTTCTATTAAATAGGCAAACCTTGTGTTTTAATGTGTTAATTAACACAAATTTAAAAGAACATTATAATTACAACTTACCTTTATTATTTACCTTTATGTTTGAAGCGATTAATTTCTCAAAGAGATGAAATTTTCTTCGTATTTTTAGGGTTCCGCATCTCAATAGGAAAAAATTAAAACCTTTTGGGATCACTTCGTTGTCCATCTGTCAGTTTGTCTACTCTAGACCTTGACCGGTTTTTTAAAATATTAGAACATGTATCAAAGTAGCACAGGCACACATTGTTGAAGTGCAGTGGATCAGCATTTACATTTTCCAGATATTTTATGACAATAGACGAACATTACAATGTAATTGATTTAACTTAAAACGTATTAAATATATATTTATGTATAATTACAGTAAATCAGAATAGTTAACATTATTAACGTTTTCGTGGTTACGTCACATTCCATTCGTCTGTGAAAGTGTTTTATTATTTAATAATACTATTATTATTTTAATCCTTATGTGTATAATAATAGTCACATTACAACTTAGATTAAACTGTCTAAAGGGCCTCTTCATGTTGGCTTCGGCCCCATGTACGCCTTCCAAAAGTCCGAGTCACCATTGGCTCGAGATAAAGGAAAGACATACATAATAATAATAATAATATAATAATAATATTCTACTACATTCACACAGCGCCATCTAGTCCCAAATTAAGCAATTATATTTGCTTGTGTTATGGGTACTAAACAACTGATATACTACTTAAATACATTTTTTTTTGTAAATACATACATATTTTAGATAAATTACACCCAGACACAGAACAAACCTTTATGCTCATCACACAAAGATTTGTCCTGGGTGGGGATCGAACCCACGACCTCCGGCTTAGCAGTCAGGGTCACTAACCACTAGACCAACAGGCCAGTCATATTTTGATTTTAGCAGTTAAGTACAAAAATACTTAACTGCTAAAATCCTACCAATCCGCCAAAAGACATCCAGCTGTAGCTATTATTAGTACTAGCTACCAGTGAAACCGGGTGAATAGCTAGTTTATACAATACCTGACGTCCTTGTATGAGTAGAAAATAATACCTTCTCTTTTAAAGGTTAGCTTTTCAGCATAAAAAAGCAGCCGGCCGAGTAACTGCGGGTACCACTTAAAATTCATTAAATTTGGAACTAAGTATACAAGATAATTTTCTTCTGAAATATAAAAGTATGTACTTAGTTCTATAAATATAAAGTTCGGGCTGTACGCATCTAATTTAACTGTGTGTAAGAGTAAGTTCTTGTAGACACCAACATGTTATGTTGGCAAACTTGTGAGTCATGTGAACATGGTGAACAGCCCAAAACAGCTGCGTACTTAGGTACTTGTTACTTGAGGCTACAAGACAACAACCTGTTACTATGCGTAACTATAAAATATCACTCAAGCTCAACTTCTCATGAAATTTCCCACGGCATCTAGTTCTCTGCTGTTTTGTTTGAAGCTGTGTACCAACGGAACATTCGAATGTTAAATGGACGGGAAGATGATTAGATTAATTTGATAGACTCACGTTTGATCAATCTGAGTGCCTGCCAGGAACTTGCACAAATCTATACAAATGGGCAATTCTTGTTATACAGTTATTTGAAACACTCGTCAAGTCGTCACCCGCGGTAATTACGATATGCGTGGTATTTAGTAGTATGGTATTTTTGCATCATCATCATTTCAACCCATTAACGTGCCACTGCTAGGCACGTGTCTCCTAAGAAGTTGGAGGGGAATTAAAATTTAGCCTACTATAACACGCTGGTCAAACGGCTTGGTATATAGTTTGTTTCCATTTTTCCTTTTCTCGCAGTGCTCTTGTCTGCATAAGGTTATTCCGTTAGTCGCCTTTTACAACACCCACGGGTTGAGATGGGGTAGTGACATTAGATATTATTAATCCATCACTACACGGAATCTTACATAGTATTTTACATAGCTAGAGGCTTTCTAATCCACCAACCCGCACTAGGCCAGCGTGAGTGGATTATGGCCTAAACCCTCTCAGCTCTCTAGTTAGAGGAGAGAAGACCCGAGCCCAGCAGTGGGACTTAATGATGATGATGAGGCTTTCTCAAAAGTTGGGTTTAAATTTATTTTATTTTTATTTTATTTATTTAGGATCTCCAACAAAGAAAATACACTGCAATTTACACGGTTACAATCATTTACGTATAACAATTGAGTACTCCTTCATTTATAGGAGACCACAGCATGCAATTTATATTTAATTCATAAAACTAAGTTAAACAAAAAAATCAGTAGTTTTAAGTAATTAAATTTGTGAATTTAACATTTTTTTGAAACACATTATAATAATTATATTACTTACAGAATAAAACGAAAAGTTATATATTTATGAAAAGCAAGAAAAACAAGAACTTTAGAGGTATTCGTCTAAACACTTCTTGAATTTACACAAGGATTGAAAGATATCGATTTCATGTGTTTTTTGCATTATGTTATGATGTTATACTGCCTACAGAGCCTTGGTACAGCAGCATAATGACCCAGATTAGTTTTGGAATTTGGAACATTTAATAAATTGTATGTATTCTTTCTAGGTAATCGAGTTGGGATTTTAATTTGTAAAATGTTCAATAGCTGACTACAGTCTATGGAACCGTTAAGTAGTTTATGTAAAAAAACACAATCAAGTTTCTCCCTACGTAACGCAAGGGTTTGGATTTTGTAATGATCAAGCCTATCGACGTAACTAATGCATTTTTTAGCTATATGATCTCCATAACATAAGTGATACAGGAAGCGTTTTTGGACGCTTTCTATGCGTTTTTTGTAAACCTCATAGTGGGGATTCCATATAACCGAACTGTACTCCAGAATCGGACGAACCAACGTATTGATTAATACGTACGTATTTAAAATGATTTCTTAAAAACTTTTTTCTTCTCTTGAGGAGTCTTATGTCCAGCTGTGGACATTCTGCGGCTGGTATGATGATGAACCACAAAATCAACCTCTTCCGCTTTATATATTATTATAGATTTATTTAAGATGTAAGAAAGAAGGTCTGTGTATGGCGGTCGACTATGACATGTTAATTGAACGTAAGCATCTTTAGACAAGGTCAGTGCATAGATGGTCACCCGTTTGTGTATCAGTTGCGAGCGTCAGTCATTTGAAAGTAGTTAGTTGCCAATTAATGTGGAATATGTTCAGACAAGGTAAGAGCCTAGGTGACATGATAAACTATAACAGCTGCCCAAGTACAATCGATAAGAAGAATAAGATATGTGAGGGCAGGAGGAGGTTTGTTTCAATGCCAGTGGCCAGTAGCAGTGGGTAGTAAACGTTTAAAATTCAAATAGCCGGCGAGCGGCGCGCGGCGCGGGCCTATCCTGTAGCGTGTAGATACGATAGCGCTTAACCTTGACATAGTACTTGACACGTTGCGTGTTCGTGTTCGTTTCTACTGTTCACGTTTCGCTGAATATAATTATAATTGCGACCTAGTTTCAAGGCCTTGATTTAGAAACTACTTTCAGTCAAGGGAAAACGTGAACATTTTTACCCTTGCAGGGGTTTAATTGAAACTATTAGTTATACATTAACATAATATAATATTATTATATCTCAGACTAGAGGTCGCGCGGGGCTTCGCTCACCTTGTTCTTATTTGTGCACTGCTCAACTCCTATTGGCCGAAGCGTGATGTTATATACCCTATAATCTTTCTCGATAAATGGGCTAATAATGGCAATAATAAAATAATTTTTCAAATCGGACTAGCAGTTACTTAGATCCTAGCGTTCAAACAAACAAATAAACAAACTCTAGCTTTATAATATTAAAGTATAAAGTATAGATGTTACTTAAGACCGCTGACTAATTTATACTAATCTATACAATATTATAACGAGGATAGATTTGTATGTTTGTATGTAACGAGTAAACTTAAAAAGTACTGGACCGATTTCAAATAATATTTTGCCGTTAGAAAGCTACATTATCACAGAGTAGCATAAGCTGTATAACACTATGCTACAACTAATAGAAACTGAGCAGCGGGCAAATAAAGAACGATGGGAGGAACTTATGTATAAAATTTAGTCTGCGATTAAGTGACGTCACTAATAAATGTGTGTTATCTTAACATGGCAATTATAATTTACAAGCAACCTATTTTATGTTTTAGGAGATTCGACTGACAGCAATTTTATATTATTTTTAATTTTATCTGAAGAGTTGTCATTGTCATGTTCCATTTTGATATTATTATATGGAGATTTTAAAACCCAAAATTATAAATTTTGCGCTCAATTGTTTGAATATTTTCTTACATACAAATGACAAACCTTGTCCCATTAATATGAGTTGTAATACTTGAAATAAAAAAAATATTATTAATAGTTAACCTTTAAATAATTAACCTTGTCCAATTAATAAGCAAATATAACAAAAAAAGAATTAGCCAAATCCGTCGAGCCTTTCTCACGTGTACTTGTAAACATTTGGCATAATTTGAGATGTCATTAACTTTTTCTAAAGTTTTGTTCAGATCCAAACCCGAGAGGTGGCGCAAGATGTCGCACAGTCTATTCACTAGACTACACTACAGTAATTGTTGCTACCATTATATTTACTAGAGATATGTGTATGTGTGTGTAACTCTGAAGCGCAACGCAAGGTGTGGCGCGAGCTTCCTCATGACTCTACTTTACGATAGAGTAGTCATTTATTACTCTTTTACTGCGAGGAATAAAATTCTATTCTAAATGTCACGAGAGTAAAACTAGATTGGAAATAATCTTTATCAATAAAATTAACTTTATTAATTTTAATAAACAGTGTCTGTCAGTATTTACGTAAATATTACTAAACTGTGCCTAAACTTAACAAATGTTTTATCTGTCTACGAGTTACGTAATGTGAGTTACGAACAATGTAAAAAGGTTTTCTCGAGAGAACAATTGAGACTTGAGTATGATATATTATAATAGTAGAAGCACACATCATTGAACACAACAGAACACGTGAGGTATCACAGAACATTTCTTAAGTGTAACTATGTTTGTGTAGCAGCTAATGAGTAACAGGTTGTTGGCACGGTGCCCACGGAGTAATCCCTTATTCTAAAAGGTTGCGTACGACAATCAACCGACCTCCTCCATGACTTTCCACTTTTTGACTTTACCATTGTCCATGCAAAAGAACTTTAGCTTGTATTTACTTTACCTAGGGCAAAGCCACCTTTCTTGAAATTTCTATGAAGATTATTTAGCTTTACCTGTACAGCTTACTCCGTGTAGTGACGGATTAACAATACATAATGTCACTACCCCATTTCAATCCGTGGGTGTCGTAAAAGGTGACTAAGGAATAAACCTTAAACAGACAAGAGCACTGAGAAAAGGAAAAGTTCAAAACAAAATCCTATTCCAACCCGTCTGGCCAGCGTGGTATACCTAGTATGCTAAATTTTCTCCACAATCTTTGGAGGACCCCCGTTATAGATATTGTGTATTGTGAGTGTGAAAAGTTGGAGTCCCTACTTTTTAGACAAATGGCAAAAAACGGAATTATGGATTCGTCATGTCTGTTTGTCTGTCCGTCCGTATGTCACAGGCACTTTTTTCCGAAACTTGGTAAGTAGATGTATTTTGTGAACTGTATTAAGATTTATACATAAAAATAGAAAAAAAAAAACAATAAATTTTGGGGGTTCCCCATACTTAGAACTGAAACCCAAAAACATTTTTTTCATCAAACCCATACGTGTGGTTATCTATGGATACTCGTAGGTCTTCAAAAATGATATTGAGGTTTCTAATATAATTTTTTTCTAAACTGAATAGTTTGCGTGAGAGTACTTCCAAAGTCGTAAAATGTGTCCCCCCACCTGTAACTTCTAAAGTAAAACTAAAAAAAATATATGATATACATTACTATGTAAACTTCCACCGAAAATTGGTTTGAATGAGATCTAGTAAGTAGTTTTTTTAATACGTCATAAATCGTAAACCGCAATCTACCTTTCATTCAATCAACAATAAAATTGTATATTCTCATTCATGCAGGACGTTATTAGTACCTTGTCCAACTACGCGAGGAGGCACACAAATTGATAATATTTTTGGAAGTATTTCTTGTCAAACTGGAATATATACTAGCTTGTTTAGCTATCACAAGCCTATATGGGCTCGCATATAGTTAGATCTAAATCCCATCATTTAGGTACCTAATTATAATGTTTACTTATCAATAACTTCATTTAATAAAAATACACTATTATCAAAACATCGATCAAAGTTACAACGAACTACAAGAACTTTTATATTATGTTACTTGCTGCTACGGAACCCTTCATGGGCGAGTCCGACTCGCACTTAGCCGCTTTTTTATTTTCTTTCCTTTTCCCTTCTTCTCTTTCAGTAGGCAGTGACTTGATTGCGTTTTCTGCGCATGGTTCAGTCAATAATAAGATAACACAGTCATGTCTAAAGGCAGTGGTTATTACATAATATGATCAAGTAAGCCGCTTGCTTGTGAGCCAACACTTCAATAATGTTAAGCCACAGAGTACTATTCTCTAAAGATAGCACTGTAATTGTTGAAGCCTTCTGTGGAACATTTTCCGGATCGCAACACACTTGTTCTTAATGTATTCAAATCCGAGTCTTATTTGCATCCGAAAATCTGCAGTTAAAAGTGTACATATTTTGACATGTGTGTTCACTCGAACGAGTCAGTTTAACTGGCAAAAAAGAACTGTAAATCGAGTACTAGTTGTGTGTCTGACACATCGGACACACGTCACACAGAGTGACAGCCAATCCGTCTCTGTGAACACAGGTACCACAATTCAATGGATACCACTGACACTTTAATTGAAATCAAACTCACTTCAAAGGAATAAAATTGTTATTTTTTTACGAGAATAAGTAAAATAACTATGAATATTGCAAAAGTATCGTATCCAGAACTCATTGGGCAATGAAGACGTGTAAGGGGTCAGCGGAGTGTATGTGATGCTTGGCTATGGTAACCACCTAAAATCATAATGTGGGCCATAAATAAGTGTGGTATAGAAAAAATGACATCAGAAACTAAATGTGTCTCCAGTGCAGTTACAGTTGGTTGATTTAGGTGAGTATAGAGCGTCAGTTTAGATTTACTTACTATCATCATCATCATATTAGCTCAATGATCTCGAATAAATCTAGTTTCTTAAGTGTTCCTACCCAACAAACATTTGATTAAAACGTATTATAAGTAAGTACACGAACACTCACAAGGACCCAAAAACACCGACCGAAATTGTAAACACTGATTAACTCAAACAACAGTGAGCTTTATGAATCTTGTGTTATGGTTGATGATTGAGTGAGTTGATGGGGAAAAAATAGGGCGGATAGGTGAATGCATAATATAGATTCAAAAAATTAGCAATCTATATGTTTGTTTACCTGATGCGTTTACCCCCTAGTTTATTGGTTGGTTGGCTGCCAGTGCACAGTGGAGACAAGATTGCTCAGCTGTCGTCGGCAGTCGCGATCATTGTTGTTATTATGCTGCTTCATTGACAACCGAGGCCAAGTTGGTTTTTTACTTATCATCATTTCAACTCATAAACGTCCCACAGCTGGACACGGGTCTGCTCCAAAGATTGTGGATGGAATTCAGTCGACTATACCACGCTGGCCAAACTATTTGATATAGGATTTTTTCTCGCAATGCTCTGCATGAGGTTTTGGTTACCTTTAATGATACCCACGGTCTTAGATGGGGTAGTGACATTATGTGTTCTTAATTCGTCACTACACGATTTTTACTTATACCTACTACGCATATAATGCGAAAGTTGTGATTGTCGAATAAACTATAACTTATAAATATATATATATATATATATATTATAAACTTGGTAAACTTGTAGATAATGTCTCGGATTAACACATATAAATTACGTCATCATCATCAGCATAACAGCCAAATGTTGCCCACTGCTGGATTGAAAGCGATTTTGTTACATTTCGTTTTTTTAAATTACATATTGTAGGTTAATTTTTGTGTCCCCATGGGTCCACTCGTCAGTCAAAACTCGTAGTTTAATATTATAAATAATATAATATTCAATTATCTGGCACGACACTGTATTTTTAAGACATATTTCATAGCGGTAACATAATTTTAACTAAATATATACTGTTATCGATCTGTTATATACCTAACGTGCTAAAACTTAATCACAAATAGTGTTTACACTATGTAAGTCATTTGTTTCAATTTAGTTTTAAACTTAGTTTGCACGTGACTCATGGCGGACGGAGCTGGCACTCAGTCCTTCACACGTTTAATATTAAGTACCTATAAGCCTACCAGCTACCTACCTACTAGCTAGTACCTACTAGCTACTTAATAACACAATATACCTACGAATAGCACAAAAGACGGACAGCCGCAGCCGGCTCGCATTTGCGGTGGCAGAACCAGTGAGCGGCCACTTATAGCAAACTAAACGTAATTGGTGTTTGCTATAATTGGTTATGCATCAGCCTAATTATCTTGATATATTATGTTATAGTCCCGACCGGCAGTACCAATGTGGATTCCACTTTGTGGAATTTATATGTAATAATATAATAATACTAGTCTTGTGACTTCCCATCTGCTAACGGTGAAGGAAAACAGAACAAGAACAAAAACGAACAAGACAGTAGAAGAAATTCTATGAGTATGTCTGATCCATCAACCCGCACTAGGCCAGCGTGAGTGGATTATGGCCTAAAAACTCTCTCAGCTCTCTAGTTAGAGGAGAGGAGACCCGAGCCCAGAAGTGGGACTTAATGGGTTGCTGATGATTGACTACTGATCTGATCTGATCTGATACTGCTACTTGTCCACTGTAACCCGGGGCGCGAATCGTGTTTGTTTCTATAACTGTCGTGGTCAAAGCCGTCCAATTCGCGAGAACTCTTACACAAACTTCATCAGATAAAAGACGATTTGTGCCGTCGCTCCCGACAGTTCCCGTCAATAGCAATAAGGGAGACACGTCACATACTCAAGTGCTGTCAACAATTCTTTTTGCTGAAATGTGCTTCAACAGACGATAGGAACCGATCGACTTGTAGGTCGGGACAACTCTCATCAAAATATCAATTAAAATAGATAACATCTCCCAACGCACTTTTTCGCAAAATGTTTAGTTATGTATGTCATGTAAAACTATAATTTTAGTATATTATAAGATAGCATAACGATCATAATAATATGATAAGTAAAAGAGGCACATGGTGTCACAAGTGCCAACCCTAAAAAACTAACAGACTAACAAAAACTGAAGAGTAAGAAAGCAAGCCAAAAATCTACAATTTACCAATATTAAGTAGACAGAATTATAATTAATTTACCCGGTTATGATTGTTAGGAATTGTGACAAACATTTAATTATATTTACACGATATTTTAAATTATTTTATTAATTTCATTAGTAAGTCAGTTATTTACAAAATTATAGCTTATTTTTCTGTTCTGGGGCAACTCTACGGAAAAGGAAGCTGTATTAAAAGCACAAAAAAGATGCGTCAGGAATTATTGTAAGTTGGAACAGACTGACAGTTGTAGACCATTCTTTTCCAAATTAAAGATTTTAACACTCGCATGTATATACATTTTAGAACTAGTATCATATTTGTTAAAATTAATCCATACATATTTTTAAAAGGCTTTGTCCTGACTGACTGACTGACTGACTGACAGCGTACAGCCTAAACCGCTCTGCCGCTGGTCGTAGCGACTTGAAATTTGGAGGGTGTGTTTGTCCTAATGTCTAGAGGTGTACTAAGAAAGAGGGTTTTTTTAAAATTCAACCCCTAAGGGGGTGAAAAGGGATAAAAACGATTGTATGAAACTTCTTTGTTTTTTAACTTATAGATTTGAAAATTTGTTTTGGGGTACTACTATCAAAATTAAAAATACCCTCATCAATATTTTTGACAAGGGTGGCTTTGGAAGGGTGAAATTGGGGATGAAACGTTGTATGAAAATATCTTTGTTTTAAAGTTAATATTTTTGTTGTTTTTAATATTTTTGATAGGGATGGGTTCAGGGGGTGAAATATTAAATAGACAGTTCTGTTTTTCAAGTTATATGTTTGGTCCCAATCTCAATACTGGAATTTCATGATAGAAAAGCCCAATTCCATTTTCACCCGACCCGGGAATCGAACCCGGGACCTCTTGAACAGCAGTCGTATACACTTCCCACTGCGCAACCAAGGCAGTTCGGAACCTTATACATGTGATCAAAACCACAAATAAACGTTGCTTTTTTTAATTATAACCCAAAGGGGATGAAATTGTGATAAAGACGTTTGAAAACGAAGTACTTGTATCGTATCTGACAAATTGTAATGAATTCTTATTTATGCATTAGTGACTGTGAAATATTGAACATTATTATTATTATTGACATTTTTATGGAATACTTAGTTGTTTTTATATTATTATTATTATCTGATACATTACTATTGAAATTATGATACACATTTTAATAATTCTACAATTAATTACCTATTTTATTGATCTGTGGTAAAAGAATGTCTAATGTATGATGTTTAAATTTATATAAAAGTTTTTGCTTTGGAATGTAGGTACATTTTTGCATGCCGTAAGGTTGAATATGGTGATACTTATTCTGTAATTCTTTAACATAATTCTTTACCCATATATCGCAAATAAATACTTTGACTTTGACTTTGAGTAACAGACGGATGGCGCTATAACAAGATTAATATTTCAAGTTCAAGACTTGAACTTGAATTGTTCAATCTTTTCGTGGTACATCTGGCGCCTCATTAATTCAGTAAATACTTATTTTGTAATTAGAAATTTAAACATTTAGATGAAACAACCATAAACATAATACGATCAGTGTTAAACATGAATAATTGTACAAGAAACTACCCAGTAACACATTTTTGCCTCCCGACGCCATCTATCGGGTTACCGTTAAACCTTCTATGATCGTAGCCGCTCCAGGATGCTTGCAGGTTCTTATCCAGGCACTGAGAATACGAATGTGCTCACTGCTACTGCAGAATGAACCATGGTTTAACTTCGTAATAGCTGCCACATCACTGTCACTACAAATAATTACATAAAGGAATATCTCTTGTTCAATTATTATAAAATATATTATATTATATATATTAATTATTATAAAACTGATTTTTCTTAGACAAATTCGTTGAAAACTAACTACGTTAGGTTGAGTTTTGATAAGAAAGGGCTAAAAACTCCCGCAGTTTTGTTTAATCTTCAGATAATTACAATGTCAATGAGGTATATTTCGCTATGGTATAAAACTTAATTGAATTGGGTGGTTTCGGATATTTACGTGAACAAACATGATTAAAGAGGATTTTTTGTGCACTTCCCTACCGACGACCGACGACCGACGACCTGATAAAGGTTGTCTTTGGCTGTGGCGGAAATTAGGTGAGGCTTAATAATAATATGTCCAGCAGTAGACGTCATTGCGCTTGTTATTTTGGCTGTATATACACTAATATACAGCCAAAATAACAAGGGCATTGTGCATGATACGAGCGTCATTGCATGTTTTCACCAAGTACAGCAGCTGTTTGGGCAATAAACGCGAGCACACGGCGCTAGCTCCGCACATCATCGCCACTCTCCGCTGATTTATTGAACATTCAAATTCAGCAAAAATTTTCCTTGTCTTAATGTGCGCATACTTGGAATCGGCACAATATTATTTAGTAATAAATTACCTATTAATACGAACTATCATCATATAAGCCGTAAGACGTCCACTGCTGGACATAATTAGCCTCCTCATTTAAATATTTAAATCTACGAATAGAACGTTTCAATACTTTACGATTGTATTGGCAGTAAACGTTATCTATTCTGGTTGTACCAAACGTGGTGTGCGCAGGAAATACCAGAGCGTGCACACACCACGACTCACGGCGCACTTGATGACTAACACAATATTGTGACTGTGTGTAATATCATCATCGTCATCATCATATCCGTCTAATGACGCTCACTGCTTGACATAGGCCTCAAGTAATTTCGGCCACTGCTAGTGATTTTTTGGCGCCTGCAACCAACGGCCACCCGCAACCATTACAAGGTCATCGGTCCATCTGGCGGGGGGCCGCCTCACGCTGCGCTTTCTAATACGTTCTATACTATGTACTGTTAATATATTATAATAATAATATTTTACCAATAAATCATCTTTATTTATCATTTTTATTACCACATTCACACAGCGCCATCTAGTTCCAATTTAAGCAATTTAAGTATAACAGTAGTCGATACTACAGTTATAATATAATATAATATTCTACTACATTCACACAGCGCCATCTAGTCCCAAAGTAAGCAATTATATTTGCTTGTGTTATGGGTACTAAACAACTGATATACTACTTAAATACATTTTTTTTTGTAAATACATACATATTATAGATAAATTACACCCAGACACAGAACAAACCTTTATGCTCATCACACAAAGATTTGTCCTGGGTGGGGATCGAACCCACGACCTCCGGCTTAGCAGTCAGGGTCACTAACCACTAGACCAACAGGCCAGTCAAAAAGTTATACTTAAATTGCTTAAATTGGAACTAGATGGCGCTGTGTCATCATCGGATGATAGGTATGGCCAAATAATAATTAAATTACCAATTACGAATTACAATTATATTGCATAGTTGAGGTGAGAAGTGACTGAGTGTGTCGTATTGTTTGTTCTAGCGTGAGCACTCAGAGTAAACATTTTAACTGATGAGCAAACTGTTGGCATGTTGTATTGGGGTGAATTCCTGTAATAAACATAAGAGAAGTAAACTAGCTGTAAAAGCTCTTAGTAGATGCAAGAATAATAAACTAATTTGATTGGTAGACTATACTACTACTAGACTAGTTTATAATCTAATTTTATACAGATGACGAGTGACGTGGATTCGTAGGTATTAGTGTTCTTTGTGTCCGTTAATTATTATATGTTCGTAAAGTCCCCCGTGTCACAGGGCCTGTTCCCGAGTGTGGGCATTGTCTTTTTTAAAGAAAAAATAAAATAAAATTAAAAGTTGCATTTCGTAACGATATAAAACCGATATCGTGTTGGTAATCCACAAGAAACGAACGTAAATACACGAAAGAAATAAAATGAATTCTTGAAAGTTTTCTTTCTATAAATATTTTCATTCATAAGATGTAGGCAGCATCTGGCAGAGCGCGCGTTGTTATCTCGCGCGCTACTCGTGGTCGGTACTCCACTGGAGCGCGCACTCGCGCACGTGGTATTCACTTCCCTCAAATAAAGTTTTTAAAGTCCCCCGTGACACAGGGTTCGTTCTCTAAAGTGGATGTTGGTTTATTAACCCATTTAGACCGATAATTATCAAAAAAAAAAGAGACAGACGAACGTTCGGGTCGCATCATGTTGACAAATAGTCTGAACGAAATCAAATAACAAAGAGAGCAAATAGCACGAATAATAAATGCGTCGTGCTTCGCGGTCCGCGACCAGAATCAGTGCGATTATTTCGGTCAACATAAACATAATTAAGTTTGTTTATGTTTGCTCACTTATTAGAAGATGCGCGACGTCATGATGCCTTAATCTTCGCAAATATTTATTAGCATCGATGTTCATAGTTGAACCATCCATCATAAGGTTGTGCCTACTTTCGTCCTGCTATAATATATGTCCAGAACAACAGCCAGGCAGTTGTGCTGTCTAAGAAAAGAATAAGAACTCAATGTTCTTATTTCAATAGCATAGTGGACGGTGTCTGAGGTGATAAACATCTGTGCTGACTATCTAGAAATAAAGTCCCCATTTATTTTTTTTATTTCTTGGGGAAATGCTTGACGCATACCCCTCGGTCTTGGGGAAAGAACCGAGGGGTTATGTGGGGCACCCACTAAAACCCCAAGGTGTTCCTCTCGTCGCGCTCTGCTGTGGTCACGGGAGCGCAGGTACATTCGTCCGCGACCACAGCGACGATGGCCCGCTACGGGCCTCCTCTCTGCCGGAGCATAGCTCCGGCGGCGACGTGTGGGAACACGCACACGCCACCAGAAGACGCTCGAGGTCGTCTTTCCCCAAAGTCGACTGGTCCTGGCGTAGCGGACGCGCTCAACCGGGCGCGTCCTCTTCTCGGGCTTTTACGGTGGGAGGTCGCGGGTGTAAGCCCGCCTTCTCCTGCCAACCCTGCGATGGCAAGGAATAAACTCCCCCTCCACCAACTGCCAGCACAGAAACATCCGCCTTCTCTTCTTTGAGTACTACACTATCGGAATGTGTTGTTATGGCTGGTCTTCTGTAGGGTGAAAGAAGATACTCAACTGCCAACACTGAACTGCCCAATCTAAGCTTGTTCTATTAATATCAGTGTACTTTACCTTGCGTGTTGTCTCTACAAGCGCACCAAGCGCCATAGTATAGACCCAGTATACCTCATTGTATAACTAAACATGCCACCTATACATTAACAACACGGAAAGTTCATGTTATCACCCATTACGGAGTTAATGGTTACTGTTTGTCGTCAACAGTGTCCTAGGTTAAATTATATGTGACGATGTCCTAGGGTATCTGCTAAGTATGTCAGGGGAACGCTGAGGTCACCTGCTCGACTGACGACTGGCGTGCCATACCTTCCACTCCCACTAAATATGCGGACTTTTTCCACCGCCACTAAAATAACTGTCGATCGATATTAGCCTACTAACTTAGCTGAACATTGAAATTGTTTCAATTTAAAAGATCAAGCGAACGACTTCATGGTATTGTGTGAGTATGTAACTATCCCGCTCACGTGTATTGCGCCACACAGCACTGTACATCCATGAGATGTGATTTAGCGTGGGCATGTACCTGCACACTGAACACAATGGTGACGGTCTGAAGTAGAGCCTTCTGTGCAAGGAGCTACTGCGCCACCGACACACTGCCCTTACAGTTACTGTCAATGTAAATTCCAATGTTATTAATAAATACCGTATCATCGAAGGGCATGGCTTATGACACATGTGGTATCCCGCAGTAAGAACAGCTCACCGCGGTATGTGATGGCGGCATCCAAGGATGCCGGGACGACAACGTCATGTCGCGAGATGTATCAGAAGGCCGCTGGAATGCGGCTATTATGCACCGATGGCAAAATCCTTTGCCATCCCGTCCCGATGGGCGCGGATAGATTGTGTTAAATTGACAAAGGATTATATCATCCAAGTGATATATTTTTGATATTAGATGGTTAGAGCTGCGGATATATCTAACAAGTTTTGTCACGTGGGTAAATCATCTATAGATACTGAAGAAAACAGTTTTAGGGTTCCCTAGCCAAATAGCAAATGTGGAACCCTTAAAGTTTCGTCATGTCCGTTCGTCCGCATGTCACAGGCATTTTACTTAAAATAGCAAAAATTGTGCCACAAAGATCACAAAGATAACCTTATGCAGACAAGAGCACTGTGAGAAAAGGAAATCCGAAAAAAACCGTATACCAACCCGTCTGACCAGTGTGGTATAGTCCCTCCACAATCTTTGGAGGAGAGACCCGTGCCCAGTAGTGGGACGTTTCTGGGTTGTAGTGATGATGATGATGGAAGACACAAAAACACTTACAATAATTTATAATATTGTAGTGCTTTCCTTTGATTAAGATACATGTCAGAACATATTATAGGTGCCTACTGTCAAAAACACTATGTACATAAGTTAATTTTATATAATATGTTGTTATTTATTTATACTTTAATGCACACAAAGAAAATACATAAAGACATTTTTACAATATACATAAAAAAGCATACAAAGGCGAGCTTAACTCAGAATTGAGTTATCTGACAGCAAACCCAGAAGTGTAGAGGATATAAGTTGAAGTAAGAGAGCAAGACTGAAGTGTACAACCGTATGGTTGTTAGAAAAGGTACCACACAAAGGCACCGTATGGTGTAAAGAAAAGGGTGAGAGTAGAATAGAAAAAGGGAGAACAAAAGAGAGAAAAGAAGAGAATAATATTTATGTAAATTAATACATAATTATAATTATTAAATTGTGGTAAGTATACCACTTAAATACTAAATAGACATACATAAACAATATACATAAATATACTCGTACATATCGCTCGCTGTGGTGGAAATTAGGTGAGGCCTTTAGGAGGTGAGGATTATGTTCAGCAATGGACGTCATTGGGCTGATATGATGATGATGATGATACATAAATATGTGTATCATATAAACCATAAAATACATACCTACAAAATATATTGATTTGTGTAGAATACAAAAATAATGTTCTTTTATTCTTCTCTTGAAGACATCCAATGAAGAACTGCCTTGTATGCTGTGAGGTAAAGTATTCCACAGTCTCACTGCATGGATTGTAAAAGAGCCATCATAGCGACTAGAAGTATGAAGAGGAGTTTTAAGAAGTAATGAAGTGGAAGAACGACAGGGTTTACCTCGAGGAACGAGGTACTCAAAGCGTTCACGCAAATAGTGAGCAGAATCAGGGTTGTTAAGAATAGAAAAAAGGAGAGAAAGAATGTGTGTAGCTCGACGCTGCCGAATCGGTAGCCACCTCAGTTTCTCACGAAATTCCGATACATGATCGTACTTACGTAGACCGAAAATGAAGCGGATAGCCTAATTCTGCAATCGCTCGAGTTTGTCCAGATGTTCCTCCTTAAGGTCAAGGAAACAGACACTAACATGATCTAGAAGTGAAAATAGAAGCGATTGTGCAAGAGTAACTTTAGTGTGAAATGGAGGAATTTCTGAAGACGCTTGAGCGACTGAAACGAGCAGTACACCCTCCTGCTCACCTCCGCAATGTGATTATCCCAAGACAAATGACTGTCCAAGAGTACGCCGAGGTTTTATGCAAATTTGGATAGCAGTATCGGGACCGAATTATAAATAATCGGAGGGAGAGACTGGGCATCCATAGAATTTACCTGATATCTGCCACCAATAATGACAGCTTGAGACTATCAAAGTCTCAAGCTGTCATAGGGTTAACTAATAGCCCAAAGGATCGGGCCCAACTACTAATATGTTTATGAAAACATTTTAATAAATAATTAATAATTTATCTTTATAAGTTTACTCAGTATTATTTTTATTATTGAGAAAGTTAATAGATTTATCAACTTTATTCTCAAATACATATGGCAGGGACATAGTGAGCTACAGTGCAAAAATATTACAAGAATTGTACTAATAAATATCCTTGTGTTTAATTAGAGCATATAGCTAATGCGTGTTCAGTATCCGCAACCCGCGACCCGCAGCCTTTGGTCACGGCACTGCATGCCGCCGGGCGGCACCGCGGCGCCCCGGCGAGTTGGCGTGCACTGCCACCTGACTGTGGACTGTGGTAATCATTTCACCTAGCGCTATTACACTAAGTAACTGCACGCTACCTACCTACACTCCACTATCACTGTTCAACGGGAAACTTATAAAATATTTTTTGTCTATAAAACAAACTTGAAACTGCTCTACTGAAGAAATAAACAATAAGTAGGTGTTTTGCAGAACTGACATTGTTACTAGCGACCTTCATAAAAATTGTCTTGACTGACCTGTTGGTCAACTGGTTAGAAACCCTGACTGCTAAGCCGGAGGTCGTGGGTTCGATTCCCACTCAGGACAAATCATCGTCATTTCTCCTCTATCTAGAGAGATGGTGGCTGAATGGATAAGGAACCGGCGTGCAAATCACGCGGATTCCACTTTGTGGAATTTATATGTATTAGTCAAGTGACTTATCATCTGCTAACGGTGAAGGAAAACATCGTGAGGAAACCCACATACCCTAGAAGAAATTCTATGAGTATGTCTGATCTAACAACCCGCACTAGGCCAGCGTGAGTGAATTATGGCCTAAACCCTCTCAGCTCTCTAGATAGAGGAGAGGAGACCCGAGCCCAGCAGTGGGACTTAATGGGTTGCTGATGATGATGAAACATGACAAAATGTGGGTGTGAAAAACTTCTGCCTACCCCTTCGAGGAAAAAGGCGCGATGCTATGTTGTTATGTAAAAATATTATTATTTTATCTAGTTTTCAGATCTCTATACAGGGTGGAATTTTGTAATGCCACCTTGAGGGAAAGTACTTTAAATACTGGAGATAGATCATTTTATTCGAAAGAAACATTCCTTTATTTTTTTTAAAGAAACAGAACTGCATTTATCAATTTCCAGAATTTCACTTGCCAAACCCAGGAATCGAACCAGCTAAAATTCCAAAAAATAACAATCACGTTTTTTTATGGCATTCACCTAAAAACCCTCTGATCTTTGGCGTTCACCGATAGGGTCAATCATAAGGAACGATTTTCTCTAACAAACGTGGTAAATTAAATAAAAACAATACTTAAAATTTTAACTAAAAAATTCAATGAGACTTGATAAAGCACTTTTACTCAATGGTTCGTAATGTTCCAAATTAATAATTTGTAGTTCGTAATTAAAATTTATAATATTTGACGTCATTTATTCACTAAAATAAGGAAGAACTATTTAGATAAGAAGATTGTATGTAATGATTGTATGCAGTTAAAATTTTTGAAAAATGTGACTTACTTACTTGTGAGGCACTAGAATTACTACCGATTACCTTTTATGTAATGTAAGTTAGAATTTTATCGTTTTGTTCAAATTTAATTAACCATCTTTGTTAGTAAGATTCGATTCTTATGGTTAATTAACCCTATCGATTAATGCCATAAAACTACAGCATGTTATTTTTTTGGATTTTGGTTGGTTCAATTCCCGGGTGTAGCAAGCGAATTTCCGAAAAAACTTGAATGCAGTTTTGGGTCTTTTTAAAAACAAAGGAATGTTTTCTTTGAGTAAAATTATAATTATCTATCTCTAATATTAAGGGTAAGTACTTTCCTTCCAGGTGGCATTACAAAATTCCACCCTGTATATTTATACTGTGGTATTACTGCGCATGTCTGTGTCGGTCGCGTATTCCCCCACCCCGTTTTCAACGCACGTAACGCGCGTCACAGGCTCAAACGCGCCGCACGGCAAAGTCTCCGGCAGAGGTAATACCTCTCAGCGCCGTATCGGTCGCCGGGGTGTATTATTTCTTCTAAAAGCATTGGGCACACAGCGAGCGGGGCGGGACGGCGACGTACAGAGCCGTCGCGCTCGGCGCGCCGTGCCTCTCGCTGGCTTCTGTGTTCATAAGTAGCCCAGTCAATTTAGCCAAAAAAAAATAAAACCAGTTAAGAGCATATCGAACCATAAATATGAGGACCGCATTCTGTAAACTGGTTTAGGCTCGGAAAAGCTCGCATTATTAGTTCATTTATTTTTTATACACCATATTTACTATAAATATTATCTATATAGATTATACATATAATTACATACATACATACATATACATACATATTTATTATAACCAAATAAAAAATGTATTGGGAATCCATTTTACCCAGAGGGATCCTATTTACCTTATTCCGCTGCTATACCCTAAATCTTTAATATCATAAGAAAAGAGCATGTCGGACCACGCTTATTGTCGAGTTCCGCAGCAAAAGAGCGTATCTTCATTGCACTTACGTCCTTTTGTTGAGAAGCGTAGTTTTTCGGCAATAACTCAAAAACGGTACATCCGATCATGTTCAAATTAATTTTGGTTTGGAAGTGCTTATTAAGCTTTATCTTTGTGTTTTTTTTCAGATCTTTAGGTAGGTATAACGGTTTAGAAAATAGAGGGACATAATCGTAATTTCGGAGCCTTCATTTTCGAAAATATTCACATATACAAAAAAAAAATCTTAGATACCTAAAAGTGTCTTTATGAATGTATTTTAATGGGAGTGCCCCGCTTAAAATTATTTATTTTTATTATTTAATTACCAAACTTAGTAGCGGCCTACACAGGACACTTAAGTTTTTGAGTAAAATGCCTGTGACATACAGATTGACTGATGGACGGACGGACATGACGAAACTATAAAGGTTCCGTATTTGACATTTTGACTACAGAACTGTAACAAGTAAATATAATTAAAAAAATTTAATAACCCGACTGCAAAAAATCAACAGAGAGCAACGCACTAAAAAGACCGTAAAATTATTGTAATATTATTATACCTGATTAAATTTAAATACATAACATATATTTGTAATCTCCATTTGATTCCCTTTATTTTGATACATTACTAAAGGTTTGGTTAAAAAAATAATAGAACTACTTACAATTTTGAACCATTCAATTATGTATAATCTCTTTTTTAATGTATGTAATCTCCCTTTGATTCTCTTTATTTTGATGCCCAATTCGAATGGTTTGGTTAAAAAAAAAATTGAACTTTTTACAATTTGGCGTCAAGAGCCCGCCGTTTAAGTCTTTTTATTCTTAAAACCTATCTAAGGACACTTGGGTTGTCTAGACGAATCTAACGATACCCTAATTGTCAAAAGCCATCCAGCCGTTTGGAAGATTCGTGGGAATAAAAAAAATTACAAACATACAATATACGCCCGAAAAACAATACCCGTCCTGACAGTCGGGTAAAAAATGGATATTATAACTAAAACATTCATATATATATATGCCATAATTCATTCAACATTAAAAAAAAGCTCTAATAATAATAATAATATTCTATCACATTCACACAGCGCCATCTAGTCCCAAAGTAAGCAATTATATTTGCTTGTTATAGGTACTAAATAACTGATATACTACTTAATTACATTTTTTTTGTAAATACATACATATTATAGATAAATTACACCCAGACACAGAACAAACCTTTGTCCTGGGTGGGAATCGAACCCACGACCTCCGGCTTAGCAGTCAGGGTCACTAACCACTAGACCAACAGGCCAGTCATCTTTTTTCTTCATAGAGATTTCAGTCATAGAGTTCTCAATTCGACACGTATGTTTTTGTATGTGTGTGACGCGATTTCTCAGCCAATCATGAACTATTTTTGATTATTCTTTTTTTGTTCGGTAGATTTTAATTCAGTATTGGTCCCATATAAATTGTATTCATGATTCAGCGATATTTGAGAATGTGAATTTGATAACATGACGTTGTTGTAAGGGTCGCCACGGCTGACAGAAGATAGGTCGCATATCGTCAGTCGTGTTACGCCAGATTAAACAAGTCTTATCTAATGAGAAAATAAAATAATATAAATTTCGTATTTTTCTAATAAAATAAATTGTTTATTTTGATTTAATTAAAATCTAATTAAAAGTAAAAGGTCTAATTTGACCAAATAGTCACGAACGAAAATATGCCCAATTCATCTTTTTTTAGAGAAGTAAGAAGTTTGTAAAACTCCAGACTTAAAAAATATTGAGTGACACAAAAGGGTACAACAAAAACATGCCATAAACGACGGTGAATTAGTTTTTTTTATTTATTATTAAAAAAATCGAAAATACGAAAATTGATATAACTATTATTAATAATATAAATTATTGAATAAAATAATTTACATATTCATAAAACAAATAAGGATCGTAGAATAATATTGACTATAGAGTAGAAAAAAAAAATTGTCATCTTGACGATTCATTTCAAACACAAAAATAATTTACTGTATTTTCTTCTAATTGTCTCGTTTTGATTATTATTTATTGAATTTAAAAGTACATTTGAAGATAAAAAAAGATAAGAAAGGGTATGTATGTACCGTGTAAGCGATGGTGGCTCAATGGATAAAGGACCGGGCGTGCAAATCACGCGGTCCGAGTTCAATCCGGACCGGGCGGCAGTACCAATGTGTTAAATTTGTACATGTAGGTACCTAAATATGAACTTGAAGTCGGTGTTTGTTTTTTTTTTAAAGATTTTATTATTAATATATCAACTTATAGTCTGTTGGTCCTAGAGACATTGAATTTTGAGACTGGCTTGTTGGACTGGTGGTTAGTGACCCTGAATGCTAAGCCGGAGGTCGTGGGTTCGATCCCCACCCAGGACAAATCTTTGTGTGATGAGCATAAAGGTTTGTTCTGTGTCTGGGTATAATTTATCTATAATATGTATGTATTTACAAAAAAATATATATATTTAAGTAGTATATCAGTTGTTTAGTACCCATAACACAACCGAATATAACACATCTGAACGCCCGCAAGGGACATCTGAAATTTTAAGATGAGGGCTTTAAATAAAGTATTTATAAAGGTATATGTCAATATCGAAATCTACGCGAACGAAGTCGAAACGAAGTATGTATGTATTTACAAAAAAACAATGTATGAAGTAGTCTATTAAAAATATCAGTTTTTTACTCGTAGTACCCATAATACAAGCGATAATACTAGCAATGGTGCTGTGTTATCGCAAAATTCAACCCCTGAAAGGGGTGAAATGGATGTTTGTATAGAGAAATTGAATAGGTATGTGCTCACATAATGAACAATCGTTTTCTTTTTGTTTTATGTAAATTCACACACCAACTAAATCAATTTGTGTTAAAAGCTTTGAAAATTAAGTGATCGTTATTTATAATATAGTTATTTATGTACAGTTAAAAAATGAGTAAACGAGTATTGTTTGAAAAGCCAACTCTGAGAGATGGAAAATACTACAAATCATCTTTCCTGATGTTGCGGCTGATACCGACCTTAAGAAAAATCTGATATATTTCCATAAAATCGATTATTCTATAAGTCGTGGATTATTTTCAAACTTCATAATACTTCCCATTTCGTTGAGATATTATAAAATTGATTATTAAATAAATTTGTATATTTAATCAATTCCTGTGTGTACTTACTTTGATAACGACAAAACTCAATTAAATTATGAATAAACAAAATGCAGCTTCGCTATAAAATTTGACCACAACAATGTGCGAGTAAGTTCACACGTAGAATACACCTGCAGGGCGAGCTGTATACGCGCCAATATAATATACTAGACTAATTTATAAATAAATAATAATATTGTCCACGCAAAATAATTACTTAGAGAAAAGTTCTGACATTACATATTTTGGAAAGTAATTGTTGCTCAACTTTAATCCTTCAGAGAAAAGGCTAATGTTGACAACAGATAGGTAATAGACTTATCTAAATATTAGGTATAGTGTGTCTGATAAAGATACTAAGAAACTGAAATAGGTGATTGTTTGTAGTACGACACGAATGTAACAAGAACTCGACTGTAGCTGTAGGCGTGGAGTACAGTCAGCGAGAACTCACCAGGTCTGCGGGATGTCTGCGGCAGTGTTGTTATTGGTGTTCTCCCACGGCGGCTTGGACTGCTTCTGGAAGCCGGCTCCTCCGCCCGCGAACATCACAACACCACAGAGCTCCGGCCCTCGACACCAGCTCACTGCTCACTCCATGGAAGGGCACAAATACACGGAAGCTGTACGATTGAGAGTCAAGTGGACCGGTTCGCCCTGTTTATGTTATAATCGGTATTTTTCTGTAGAAGCATTCGGAACCGGCGCGCTTGCGCTCGCGACGAGCGCGCTCTCTCACACGTTATCTTAAAATATTTTCGGAGTACGTGAAGTATTCCTGGACTGACGCTGCGTCGGAGCGTCCTACCGACGTGTCTGCGACTGCTGAGTTTTATTTTTACACTGGACAATTTTTTCACGTTCACATTTGCGTAATTACCAAACTGTCGGGTGTGTGAGAGGACAATTATACTATCGGAGCTTTCTACCATTGACAGCGCGCGCGGTGAAGTTTGCGGACGACGGCGACGGCGACGGCGATAGTGTGGCTATAAATAAAGTTATTATAAAATAGTTATAGCGTCACACGTCGCGTATTAGGTCAATGCCGGGATTATCTAACTATATATTAAGAATCCATTCGAAACATTGCGAAAACTTTGTGTCGTTAGCGGAATTGTTTAGGAATGGAATGTTCTCTCAGCTCAGCTCGCACATGCCATGCGGACAACTGCTGGATGCCTTTGTTATAAGCACAATTATGTGAACAGATCAAAATACTTCATATAAATCAACATTTAATTTTTACTCTTTGACTAGAATATCTAATGCTACATGGGAATCATTTTTCATTCACTTTTAAGTAATATTATAGTGTTCCATGGCTGATTATTATACTCAAAAGTTTACTTTTCAAAGGTTTACCTTATAAACCTAGAAGTAGGTAACCTATCGCTAAATATTCCACTAGTCTAGCATCCTCTAGAGCGAAACCAGCGTTGTAATTACCATTTATCTGGAATCTGGACGCATAATATGTTATATGCGAGCTTGTGTAAATGTGAACCTGTGTCAATGTGAGCCTGAGTAAATGTTTCTTTTAAATATATTTATTCATTTTCAAATATATTGTTTTTACAGTTTATACAAAATTTCCAAACTGCGCAAGCAGTTTGTTGGCAAAAGAGGCGCTCTTACTAACTTAATACATTAAATAATTAAATAATATTATACATATTATTATTCTATGCTGAACTTTGTTATTTAAACATTGTTTAAGCTAAAGTTTTACAAAACTCCAGTGAGATGGAACTCAACGTTGTTACTTGTTATTAATGTAGAAAATACATAAAGACACATTAAGATATTCTTACAATGTTATATACAGGGTGGAATTTTGTTATGCCACCTGGAGGGAAAGTACTTTAAATACTGGAGATAGATCATTTTATTCAAAAGAAACATTCCTTTATTTTGAAAAAGAAACCGAACTGCATTTAACGATTTCCGGAAATTCGCTTGAACCCAGGAATCGAACCAGCTAAAATCAAAAAAAATAACATTCTGTTCTTTTATGGCGTTCACCGATAGGGTCAATCATAAGGATCGAATCTCTCTAACAAACATGGTGAATTAAAAAAAACAAAACCATAAAAACTTAACTTATAAATTCAATGAGACTAGATAAAGCACTTTTACTCAATGGTTCGTAATTTTTACAATAAATCAATCAATAAACAATGCAAATTATATATAACAATGGATTTGTTATGTTTTAATAACTTTTTAGGATGGATTATTTACCGAGGTACAAGGTTCGTGCTCTGTGCGCCATATGACAAAAACGGTTGGGGATTTGGAAAAGTGTACAGCACTAATTTGTAGACAATTTGATAAGCTTTCGTTAAGTAGTTGTCCTCGAACGTACCGTTTTTGAGTTATAAGCCAAAAACTCAAAAATCATACCTTTACCCCCACCCCCCACTTCGGCTCACCTCCGAAACGTCAGGATTTTTAGTATGTTCACTTTCTAAGCATCCTTAACACATTTTTGAAGAAATTGCTTAGGTTCCTTTTCACCCACTCTACTACCCCCTTTTAGAGCCTTCGTTGACCGGACTAGGTACTTCATTAGTTTATACGTAGACGATTTTTATTACATTAATGCAAAATTGTATCTGCGCTGCGTTCTCTGTCATATTATACTCTGAAACAACGAACAGATTTGTTCTTAGATATAAACTGGCTATATATATTCAACCCTCAAGAGGATGATGAAATTGTGATAAAAATGTTACAAAGCTATGTGGTCGTTATTTTATAGATTTTCATAGACGTTTAGTACGAAAACGACTACGCAAATAGGACTCTAATTAAGCCCTAAGGGATGTAAAAGTCAACCCCTGTAGTGGAGGACATCTCAAATTTTAAGATCATGACTTTAAACAAAGTATTTATCAAATAAAGATCCATGTCAATATCAAAATCTACGCGAACGAAGTCGCGGGCATAAGGTAGTTGTTAATAAATCCGACCAATCAATTGTTTTTAAACTAGAACAAAAATACTCTTTTTCATTGTAAATATTTTTTACACGACTGCCAAAAAGGAGGGTAATGTTTTTCGCGCGTATGTATGTAGGTATTTATGTATGTATGTACATACACTTCTCATCAAAAATATCGAAACACTATTGATTTTTATGTCACTATTGATTGGTATCTCTGTTATGGAATGGCCACCAATGAGCCCCGACATGAATCCCATTGAACACCTATGGGATGAATTAAAAAGACGAATTCGAGCAAGAGATCCAGAACTGAGTCTCTTGGCTAGTTGCAAAACGCAATTCAAGAAAAATGGATTAATATTCCACAACATTTAATTGTGACTCTCATCATCGATGAAAAACCGGATGGAGCCTAATTTAATTATGTATGCACTAACTATTGCCCGCGGCTCCACTTGTCTCCTGTAAACTAAATAGCTTGACCGACTTTGAAGTGCAAGGTGTTATAATAATCGTATTCATCCCCGAATCTCTATATCTATACTAATATTATAAAGCTAAAGAGTGTATTTGTTTGTAAGCTATATAACATCATGCTATGGCGTGCGGGGTTACGCTCCCATCGTTCTTTATTTAGCCACTGATCAGTTAACGATTTTGATAAAACATTTATAAGAACGATCGCTAGAAAATGTGCTTTCAAATAAAATATGCCCCGCGCGGTTGTCCCCGGCCAGTCCTTACGCATACCTACCTGAGCGATGTTTGACGAAGTTACCCGACCATCCACGATAAGTCAAAATAATACTTAATATTTTTTGGTTATGGAATATTAAAAACAAAATGGTGTCATTCTAATACAGCTTGATAAACCATTAGCAAGGCTCATTAATGCTGTTAGCTGTACAAATAGTGTGACTAGACTGGCCAGAGACAAAGAAAATAATGTTGATAAACCACTGTAGTGCCGTCTTCTGTAACGTGGTTCTCTGTTTACACATAACAGAAGACTCGATGTGGACTGCATTTGTTCTATAATATAACACAATTTAAATGATGATTAACCATATTATAATTGTTATGTGCACAACAATTAAATTTAAAAAAGCAGTAGGTTGTTTGTCTATAAAAATCATGTCTTAAAAAAAAATTACATTTGCTGATATTAAGATCTAAACCTTATGGAAATAAACTTACATTTAACCCGGCAGGAGGCGCTACCGGGTAAAAAATACCACAGACATAAGAAAATACGTCATAACTTTTTACTCGCTTACATATACTTACTGTCTTTCTCAGTAGCTTCCTAGTATTAGACATGGAACTCGCTCCCCGGGCACTTTTTCGCTGGTGGTTCGCGTTTGGATGTAACGGACATGTAAAGTGAGTATGGGCATTTTTTACCCAGTAGCGACTGTTTCAGTACTAAAAATTTTATAACAAAATATTTTTTTTCGGGTCAATATAATGGATCGTAATTATTGAAATCACCTCACCATTGAAGCAATTCGGAAAAATGAGGACAGCGAAGAAGAAAAAGCTTCAGAAACAGAAAATGAAGAAAATTATAGTGAACAGGAAAGTGACTACAAAGAAGATGGAAAGACCGTATTGTTGCCGATGTACAGAATGTACCTGGATTCGAAAGAGAAGATATAAGATGACGTAAAAGATACAGTTCTTACTTGGTGGTGACCATAGAGAGCAAAGTGATCAACCACGTCCATATGGATCAAAGGCCAACATAAGTTCTTCTCGTGTTCAGTATGTCCATGGGAAACAACAGAAAAACCAAAACTGGCTGCCAGTTATGGTTCAAAAAGATATGTCATGAGCATACTGCTCCTATATATGATGCATATTATCAAAAAAATAAGTCTATGTAAAACGTAAGATACATAAAAGTACGTTGACTACAAAGTTCCTAATAAATAAGTATCAAATATCAAGTTTAGTTCAATGAGTGATTACGTGAGAAATTAACAAGAAATTTTGATTGTTTTTATATTTTAATGTTGATTATACTATATAGTTTTGTAATTAATTGCAATTAACTACTAAATAAGAGTACAAAACCAAATTTTTTGCAAATTTATTAAATGTAGGAAAAAAAAACCTGTTTTTCCTGTCTAAAATCGATTTACATATTTTTGAATCTAAATAAATAGAAACCTAAATATTTACCTTGTTTTTATTTCATTTACATTACTAAAATTCTTTATTTCATATTATTTTTAAAATTATGCTTACCTAGACAACAATAATCTCATATATTTACTGTGGTATTTTTTACCCGGTAGCGACAGTTTGTATTTTAAAAAATGGCGCGCCTCCGGCCGGGTTAATTATATGCACTAACTATTGCCTGCAGCTCCACTTGTCAAGGCAAGGTGTTACAAGGTGTTGTTATATTCGTATTCATCCCTGAGTTTCTATATCTATATTAATATTATAAGGTTGAAGAGTGTATTTGTTTGTAGGCTATATAATGGCTATACATATATGGTGTGCAGGGCTTCGCTCCCAATGATATTGCCAATGATATTGTATATTTTTAACATACAATATACCTATATACCTAATATACCTGTTTAAAGTATTATACCCTATTACTAATCTGATTGAAGTCGGTGCCAAGCCTAAAGAGTTTGTTAAGCTACGTACTACTTAGTACGTACATCTGTTACCGCTCGCTACTTCACACCACCTCGCACTTGCGTGTAATCGTACCTAGTGGACGGCTCAAACTGAGTGATACAACCTCATTAGGCTGGCACCGACTTCAAACAGATTAGTAATAGGGTATAATACTTTAAACAGATAGGTAGGTATTTTTTAGCTTGGAATTAAATATCTAATTCAGTTTATTTATCTCTTTTTAGTACTGATTTGAAGTCGTTTTAATATTTTTTGTTAAAATTAGTTTATTTTTCCGTTTTTAGTGTACTTTTTATCTAGTAGATTTAATAATACTGGCTGGCAAACTAAGACGGAAAACTGAAATAAAGAATCTTCGATAGAAGGGAACGTCTATTTAAATATTCTAACAACTCAACCTGATTGTAGAATAGAGGAAACTCAAAACTCTCAGCTTTTTATGTCTTTCTTTTTTCCTATAAAATGCAACAGGTAACAAGTATAGCTATACAATGCAGGTTAGATACTATATCGAAAACTTAAAATATCATCTAAGAATTCCTTTGAATTATACAACTTTATCTTCCATCAAGAGCTCTCACCTCAGACACTTGAAATAACACAACTTAAGGTTTATAGGTACATGGATGTGATATTTAAAGAAATCATCTTCTTACTCCTAAACATTAAGAAGTTTCCCTACCAGTGACAGCTCACCTAAATAACCTACAAGAATACAACTATAGGTTTATAAGTACCTATAATGTTGAAAGAATTATCCTCCAACTCCTAAAAGTTAAAAGTCAAAAGTCAAATCTTTTTATTTCATTTGGATCACATACATGATACTTATGAACGTCATACAAAGCCAGAAAAAGTGTCAGTAAATTAGCCTACGGCCAGTTCACTGACAAGGTTAAAGAGTTATACCTTCCAGTGACAGCTCACCTGAATAACCTACAAGAATACAACTATAGGTTTATAATTTCCTATAATGTCGAAAGAATTATCCTCCAACTCCTAATAGTTAAGGAGTTATTTTATTATTTATTTTTTTATTTTTTGTTAAATTACCTACCAGAATACAAATATTGGTTTATAAGAACCTATAATGTCGAAAGGATTATTCTCCAACTCCTAACAGTTAAGGAGTTATACCTTCCATCACCAGCTCATCAACATGAGATGTTGACTATCAGACGTAAATACTTGAATAACTTTAAAAAATATATGAAACACGTAACATATGCCTATAAAATTTGAGGGTTGCCGTCGATTTCCCTGAGATTTCATCATCAGAACTTGACGTGATGAATAGGGGACCAATTCGGAAGTATACCCTTTCAAACAAAAAAAGATTTTTTTAAATCGGTTCAGGCATCTCCGTGTAATCGTTGAACATACATAAAAAAAAAATACATACAGTCAAACATATAACCTCCTCCTTTTTTGAAGTTTAAAAACAAATTTTGTTATCGAAATAAAATAAATTCAATATTTAACACCTGGATGATGGGACCCTAGGAGGCGATATAGAGATTGTAAAATTGGCACTTTTAATTGAATTAGGCTACTAATTAGCTTTCATCTGATACCTATATTGCGATAGCACTAAAAAAACGTCTGTTTTGACAGTTTACATCCGCCATATTGATTTTTTATTGACGTCACATAGCCTATGACACTCGGGGGAAAAATACAAATCTAATGACACCTCACACTTTAAAATCAGCCAAACCGTTGAGGCTACAGAAGATCACAATGGCACATCCATATCAATTTCTAATAATTTTCACAACTATTTCATCCCTTAGGGTAAGTTTTTCAAACACCAAAAACAACCCATCAACTCACTTCTTAACTGAAGTTCTAATTGCGTATTATCCGTCCATAAAAACCTAAAAAATATATATAATAATATGTCTTTATCACAATGTCATCCCCTTTGGGATAACGTATTTTGTGTTTTTGATCACATGTATAAGGTTCCGAACTGCCTTGGTGGCGCAGTGGGAAGTGTATACGACTGCTGTGCAAACTCAAACTCAAACTCAAACTCAAAATGTTTATTTGCATAATATGGGTATACATAAGTTGTTGCATTACACAGTAGTTTCACCATATTCAGCCCTTCAGCATGCAAAAATTTATATGAAGTCGAATGTCCCTATCCAAACATAGTTACTATAATATAATATTAAATTTTATATAGTGCGATCATCCAAGTATTCCTTAACAGAGTAGTATGCTTTTGTGGCAAGAAAGAAATGCAATTGTTTTTTAAAAAGTATGATGTTGTTCTGATTTCTGAGCTCCGTAGGCAGCTTATTATAAATTTTAGGAGCCATGCAGAATATACTTTTATGAAGTAGTGTTGTATTTGAAGCTCGAATGCATAATTTGTCAGAATGTCGGTTTCTTGTACGACACTCAAATAATTGAACGTTAGTTTTAATAAATAACACAGTCTCATAAATATATAAACAGGCTAATGTTAAAATATTTAAGGCTTGGAAATGAGGTTTGCATGAGTCTAATTGTTTAAGGCTACATATAGCTCTAATGCACCTTTTTTGTGCCAGAAATACTCGCTCTATGTCCGTGGCGTTACCCCAGAATATGAGACCATAACGAAGAGTAGATGATACGTAACCGTGGTATGATATTAATGCTGCTGAGGTATCGACAACTTTGATAAGGTTCCGCAATGCATAGGAATAACTATTCACCTTCCTACATACATACTCAGTGTGCTGCTTCCATGACATTTTACTATCTATGTATAAGCCTAAAAACTTAGTTGATTCTACTTTCTCTATTTCTTCATCTCTGTAATTTATGTTTATATTCTGTAGTGGTTGTCTTTGTCTAAAAATGATAGCTTTAGTTTTTCCAATATTTATTTTTAAATTATTATTATTAAGCCAGTTAATTATATTTTCTAATGTCACATTAATATTATTGCATATCTCATTTTTATTATATTTGTCAAAAAGAATTGTGCTGTCGTCAGCGAATAAAGTCATAGGATTATTGGTCACAGTAGGTATGTCATTAATATATATTAGAAATAGCAGTGGTCCCAACACGCTTCCCTGTGGTACCCCATACTTAATATGTCTTAGGTTAGAAGAGTATACCGTTAATGTATTTGTTTTCGAACAAATTTTTGCTATATCAGTTCTTTGCTCTCTATTAGTAAGATACGATTCTAACAGTTTGTTGACATTACCTCTAATACCACAGGCATACAATTTATCCAGTAGTATATCGTATTTAACATGATCGAATGCTTTTGTCATGTCCATAAATAGAGCTGCAGTATGACCACTCTTATCCATATTAGTTAGTACCCTATCACAAAAATTATATAAAGCTAAATTAATCGACTTGTTTTTCCTAAACCCCATCTGTTCTTTAGCAAAGAGATTGTTTCTTTCAAGATAATTGTAAAGACTATTATAAATCACCCTTTCAAAGATCTTGGAAAATATAGAGAGAAGTGCAATCGGGCGGTAGTTGCTTAAGTTATCTCTATCACCTTTCTTGTGAATAGGCCTTATTACCGATATTTTAAGCGCGTTTGGAAATATTCCTGTTTCTATCGACAAATTAATTATATGTGAGAGAATGGGTGCCAATATATGTGACGTTCTCTTGATAATATTCGTATCAACTCCATCATATCCTACACTATGCGTTGTTTTAAGTGATTTTATTATTTGTTCGATATCCCTAGGATTCGTAGGTAACACAAAAATGGAGTTGCTATGGAATGGGATACATCTGTAGGTAGTTGTGTCATTGGTTAAATCAGAAGAAATTTGGTCAATGAAAAAATCATTGAAAAGTACAGCTATTTCTTTGGAGTCTTGAATATTTTTTTCTTGAAATTTGATACGGCTTATATGTTCAGGTGGACGGTTGTATTTGTGTTTGTTTATTATTTTCCATGTTGTTTTACATTTATTATCAGCATTGTTAATAGCATAGGTATTTTGCGCTTTTTGTGTTAATTTTATTATAGATTTTACTTTTTTTGCATATTGTTGGAAAAGCTGCTTATTATTTAAAGTCCGTTGCTTTCTGTATTGCCACAAAAGAGATCTTTTACGTTTACTACATGCTTTAATACCTTTCGATACCCATTTTTGGCGTTTGTGTTTAGACATTTTGATTTTTTTCAAGGGAAAACATAAACTATAGAAGAGTCTAAAAGTGTCATGAAATTCATCAAATGCTTCGTTTACATCACTAGAACTATAGGCGCTTGTAAAACTTAATTGACTAAAATATTTGACAAACTTTACTATGTTTTCCTCAGAATAGTCACGTTTAAACTCGTACCACCAGTCTATCTCGTACACTCTATCCACTGGGCATTGCAGTAATTGAGCCGTGTGGTCAGATATAGCTAATTCTATGACTTCTGCTGTACATCCCTGGATATTGTATAATATATTGTCAATACAGGTTTGACTCGATAATCTAGTTGGCTGCTGAATTGCTGCATTTAAATTATTAGTTAAACATATTTCTTTAAATTGAGACGATTGACTAGATGATTTTAAGAGATCTATGTTGTAATCACCACATACTATGAGTTTTTTGCTTTTAGTTGTCAAAATGATCTCATTGAGACGATCAAAGAATATATTTAAATTTTCCATTTTTGGTACTCTGTAAATGCAGACAATTATTATTTTATAATCAACTAACTCTATAGCGCAACATTCTATAATATGGCTAATAGACAAATTTTGAATTCTCGTTATTTCTTTCCAACGAAATTTATTTTTTAGTATTATGCATGCACCACCCCTTTTGGAGTCGTTTCGGCAAAAACTAGTAGCCAAAGTATAGTTACAAGAGGTCCCGGTTTCGATTCCCGGGTCGGGTGAAAATGGAATTGAGCTTTTCTATCATGAAATTCCAGTATTGAGATTGGGACCAAACATATAACTTGAAAAACAAAGAACTGTCTATTTAATATTTCACCCCCTGAACCCATCCCTATCAAAAATATTAAAAACAACATTTTAAGTTCCTATTCCAATACTAATTTGCAAAACGTTAACTTCAAAACAAACATCTTTTCATGCAACGTTTCATTCCCAATTTCACCCTTCCTAAGCCACCCTTGTCAAAAATATTGATAAGGGTATTTTTTTTTTGATAGTAGTACCCCAAAACAAATTTTCAAATCTATAAGTTAAAAAACAAAGAAGTTTCATACAATCGTTTTTATCCTTTTTGTGGTTGAATTTTAAAAAACCCATTCTTAGTACACCTCTAGACATTAGGACAAACACACCCTCCAAATTTCAAGTCGCTACAACCAGCGGCTTAGGCTGTGCGTTGTCTGTCAGTCAGTCAGTCAGGACAAATCCTTTTATAATATGCATGGATAAATGATAAATGAAATGAATAATTTTGGTTAATATATGTTTAATGGCGATTAATATATGATCTTAAACACTAAATACACTGATGCCGGTAGTTATCACTACACAATGTTGATTACAAGCAGGAGTACTACACACAATACATAGGTACACAGGTATACAGGCGTACCTGCCACTAACTTACAAAACAAACGCAACATCTGTGCACAAAGTGCGCAATAATAAGTAGATACGAGCCAATTTTATGAATCAGTATATTAGGTATATAAGCCTTATCTAACTGATTATTGTAAATAACTTATCTTTATAGTCTCCATACAATGACTAAAAAGTACACTTAAACAGATTTGAAAACAATTGCATTAAGAACGTTGTTTATATCAGAATAGTATATTTAACTCGTTAACTGTCCAAGAAAATGGTATTCTTACAGCATACTAACTCTTAAGAAGAGGCCCGGCTCGTCACGATCCCGGAAAAAGTAGTGTTTCTGCTATAATAAAACAATATAATGAAAATTATGAATGAAATTACTATATTATATTTTTTTCCTTTTCATTCAGCTCAGCTGAATCTTGATTTGAAAAAACAAGTGCTGCAGCGGTGTACTGATAGACTGATACACAACAGAGGTCACTGACCTGCCAAATTATTTTAACAATCACTTAAACTATCCCAACTTTTTACCGAAAGGTCTCCCTTTTCACTCATATAATAAATAAAATTATAATATAATTATAATAAATGCGTTTAACTTTAATATAACATATTATTTAGACAGATTTTCTATAACTCTAATATCAAAATATTAACCTCATCAAAATTATTATTCTAATTTTTTTTTTTAATTACCAACTTGGCAGCTTCTGCACAAAAATATTTTGATAATTACAATTTATATATGATTATAACATGTCTAAAATTGTTAAAATAAAAATAATATAATAAGTAAAATTAGTCGTCTTGTTTGTTGTGTGAGACAACAAAACAGGACAAAAGTATTATTTGTAATAATAGTATGTATACTGACTATATTGTGAATGTGTCTGCTAGAAAGAGCTTAGATTTTGTCTTTGTTCTCTGATTCACTGGAAATGTTTATGTACTAGTAGGTAGGTACCTAGTTTTATCTAGAACCAAATACCTTAAGCTGCTTCGAGGGAAGTCTCCAAAATGGAGCATTAGCATGTCATCGTTACATTATTTATTGTTGTTTTGAGATTCCAACACAAATACGAAATAACATAAAAAAATTATAAATATAGATGGGATGTGCTTCGAGCATCTCAACGTATACAAAAAAAAACTTACGTACCCACTGCAAACTTAGTTCTAAACAGTGTAGGTACACTAAATTACACCTACATAGTAATGGCACAACATTCAATACATGGACCATAGCGTCACCTTTACCACTTACATACTTGTACGAGTAGACATAATACCAATTTATAAAAAATAACTACGAGTATGTCGATTCACAATCGTGTCACGTAATTAATGAATGTTTTAGTAATTCTAACAAACAGATATCATCAAGTAAGACAAGACTCCGTCAGAGAGTATAAAAACGCAAAAAATACTCGTAGTAATTCAAGATCAATAAATAATTCTTAGACAGACGTTTACAGACTCCAAATGAGATGTTATCTCTAATATATATTAAAAAAGTTAATATAAATAAGCATTGAGTATATGGTTGCACAGTTAACTCCGTCAGCAACAGTCGAGCGTATGGTAGCGCTTCACGCTTTCATCGTTAAATATAGATATTTATATAAGCACACACTAGTGTCGGCCATATACCGCCATCTAAGAGCGAAAATACATCAAGTATAAATATCGAACCTACACACTAACACAGAACATTATAATGTGTGTAGCGGGCCACATGCCACAGTGACTTGAAACGACTGCACGCCATCTAGGGCACGCTGGAGTGATTGGAGTGCCTAGGCTAGCTACACTCCCAAGTAGGCTAAGTAAGTGTGACAAGCCTCGACAACTTAAACATTATAATATTATTCGATTACATGAAAATACAAAGTATGTTATAAGACCAATAAGCTAGCCACTCGTGCTAGGTTGTTCCCGGCACTCGTGGACCAAAGAGCGTAATACAAAAAGTACGCATATGGTTATTTGTCCATTATATATCTGGATATCAGGATTCTGAACAATTACACTCAAGATATTGAACAAATGAATTAAACCAAATTACAATAATCGTCGAAAACTTTGCAACTGACAAATACTTGGAATTTAAATCCTAGCTTTCAAATTAAAGATCCTTCAAATAGTTAAAGCGACCATTAAAATCACACAAAATTCAAAATATCTGCATGCAAACACAGAGGTACCCTTTATGAGATACATAAATAAGAGACATGTAGTAAACTTGTCTAAGACAAGAGCGGCTCGTATTGCCAGTTTACTCTTCCTTGGACGCTTAAGAAATAGCACAAGAATCGAAATTTGGTCTCTTCGGAATCATGAGGTGCGTCGATATCCAATTGCTCGATCAAGTATTGAGGGACTTCGACGTCCTCGTTGAATTCGGGTCATATGAACGGAGTCGGGAAATAATTTTCGAGGCAGCATGCAGCAGTTACAATGCTCTCCACGGATGCCGTTGACGCTGGGATACGGCTTCGAATGATGCACCAACGGTGACGGAGACGGCGGAACGCTTGGCTATTGTTTTCCTTCACGTTGAAAATTCTGCAGTTAAATACTTTGTAGGCGTCGTTCTCTTCCATTTCTTTATGCGAGAAAAAAGTAAGCATGTATGGTTTGGATGGAAAAGTGTAGCCACCAACTAACACGAAGGGCAGAGGTAAGTAGTGTCCTCCATACGGTGCTCTCTCAAATGGCACAAAAAACTCTTCTTCCTCGAACTTCCTACACATTTCCGAGTTATCCCATATGTGTTGGGCTGGGACATTGAACTGAGCCACCTCGATACTAATAAAATTACATTTAGCGTCGACGAGGGCCAAAAATATATAATCAGTTTGATTCTCGACGTTCAAACGCATGCCATATACAGATCCTAAAACATTGGGCACTTTGAACATCTCTTCATATTCATCAGCTATTGCAGACCACCTTTGCGCATTGGGGTTCGGCATCGTGAGGGGTACCAACTGTCGCATTATAATGATGCACACTTCTCTCACGATGGCCTCCATGACAGGCTCTCTAATCTCATACATTGCGCTCAGCTCACCAAGTTGACGGCCCGATGCCAAGAATCTGAAAATAAAGTAAATCTTAATTAATACAATATTGTAATATAGACGTGTAATATACGTATTTCTCCATAATTACCCATGAATCATTAAGCAAAGATTAAATAAAATGTTCATAAATATTAACAATGTGCACGTAAGATCATCATTCTGAACATCTGTTTAAAAAACACCTTTCTAAAAACGTATCTAAGTCGACTCTACTGTTTGGGAGAAAATACATTAATTAGTATTTTTATTCTCAGGGTTAGCAAGGATGGAGTGAATTTAATAAATAAAGCGTTCATCAGCGCTATTTTTCCAAAAACACACGTTGAAAACGTGTTTCTTTATTTAAAACCAAAAGCTTAATACAAAATTTAAACTAAGGACAATTTCCAAAATTATTTTCTAATAGTGGATGCTTAGAACTTAAAAGGCGTGAAGTGCTAAAATGTCAGGTTTGTACTTTGTAGCCCCAGTGGTTTAGATATGTTATGTCTAAGCCACTGGGGCTACAAAAGTGAAATTTTGGCGGTTCACGCCCATAGATGTCGCTCAGCGAGCCATGGAAACAGCAATGCCAGGCGTTTCCCTTCGCGAACAAATCAGAAATGAGGAGATATGCAGGAGAACAAAAGTTGCCGACATACTACTAAAGTGACTGAGGGCAGGCCCATAAATGACTGGCCTCATTCAGCAGTTAGTATTTTAATACATATATATTCATCGTATGAAAACAGCACGCCAGCAAAATATGGATGCTACATATTCTGAGTGCTCCACACGACATAATCGCACAGCGCCCAGGGACAGGGGGTTAGCAGCGCTGTGGCGTCAGCTGCGCGCGCACGCGAGGCGCCGACAATGAAATCGATTACAATGTTTCAATAGGCTCTAGCTACCCTTTGTTAATATACCTATCATTACATCATAAGTAGGACCAAGAATGTATATTTTGATCACTTATTCTATCATCATTTATTTATTTAATATAGCTAAAAACAGTCGTATACAAAAAAAATTACAGAGGCACTTAAAACTAAAAGACCTACTTCATCATAACATTTTTTAAACATAGAAATAGCCATTGCAAGAACTATACACACCAAATAAGGATTTTAAAACAGATGACAATTTTTTTTGTTTAGTATAAGGTATAATATTGCTTAGATACATACCGTAAGCAAAGGCCGAGTTGATCCCGGCCGCGGATAGGCCTCAAGATGGAGAAAGCTCTGGCATTGATATTGATGTCATCTATCAATAAATTGTGCAGCGTATCGAATTGTTCTTTGTTGATTCCGAAACGTCGAGTATGCGTCTCCTCGTCGCTGGCATAGTCCTCAAGTAGACGCACAATGGTGATATGGTTAATCACACGGCGTCGTCTCACGCGTGGTTCGTGGCCGCTATCATCCGAAGATGAAGAAGATGATGACATGTTGGCTCACGGTGCAGACATGCGGAGCCGAAACGAATTTGTGGAGCAAGCTCACGACACGGCGTGAAACAATGGCGTACTACACCGCGCAGCAACACCACGCAGGTAGGCCCACCGCGCACCCACGCCACGCATAGACGCCAAATACGTGGCTTCGGTATCCTGCAACCAGCGCCTTCCGGGACAGCGGCGCTCTGGAATAACCAAATTGTCGATCAATATAAGTCCTAAGTAGGGATGTACATGAGGGAACAAGATAAAACAAATAGTTTGTAATTGATATTATATTGATGTCAGACACCGCGCAGTAGGGTACACATCTCTACTGCGCGGTGTCTGACATCAACCATCACTCAGGAGTGATTGATACAAAAGATGATCTTTCAAAATACGTAATCACTCTTTAAATCTTTAAAGAAACAAAGACTGCTTTAAATAGTGTTTAGATTAGAGTTTTATTTTGTTAATGTTTGAGCTATATACTATGCAGATTGTAGTATGAGTAATTAATACGTCTCTTCCTATAAATTTGCCGTTTTAGTAGATTTGTTAATAAAAACGACAATTTCATAGGTACCTACTGTTTTATAACTTGTAGCAATGATCTCATTTAATAGTACGTACGTTATACAAGTTAATAATTTTCTTAAATAATAAGTAATTTAAAAGTTGACAAAGACTGCAATAGCAACTGTGAATAAAGCTAGAAACACAGTTATTTTAACCAAAAATTTTGCTGTTTATTGTCAACTGAAAGTAGCCAAATTTTCATTATTTTTGAGATAGCACGCACCGTTTTCGAGATACAAGCTATTATAGGTGGAAATCTGCGCTAACGGCGAAGGCAGTCCGGCTACGGCAATCAATGTGCGATAGCTAAACTTAACAGCCCCGATTCAGAGCAATCCGAGTCGGACTGATTAGATTTGTTTTTTTATTTTAAATATTTTCAAAGAGCGCCCTATCTTACTAACTGTAAGTAACTCGTATAACAGGTCAAACTGTACCAAAGAGAGTGCACTAAAATGACACATTTTTTTTTCGAACCACACAGAATATGGAACGGCTCCGGCGACCTTTGTGCGACGGATGAGCACACAAGTCAACAAAAAATTAAATATATAAAGTATAATATAGTAGAAACTCCATGCAATTTCCATCCAAAAAAAAAATGATTTTTAAACGTCAATTTTTTATACCTACATTATTCGTATTTTGAGAAAAAAAATGTGTCATTTTAGTGCACTCTCTTAGGTACACTTTGACCTGTTATACGAGTTACTTACAGTTAATAAGATAGGGCGCTCTTTGAAAATATTTAAAATAAAAAAACGAATCTAAAAATTTTGACTAAAAACCCACCACGAAAACATCTGTACAAAAAAAGAAACGAAACATAAAAAGGTTTAAATAATTTTATGTTAAATCCCCGACGAAAAAAAAAAGTAGCGTAAAAACAATCCCAAGAAAATTCGTCGGGGGCTTCCTTTTGAAATTTTTTCACATTACGACCTTCATTATCTTTCAAAAAACTTAAATTGGCCGTACTGGTAAATGGTGTTTTGTAGTTCCGACCTTGTTAATAGCTACGGTCGATATTCAGACAGTTAAATGATTTTGATTTCACTGTCATCATGGCAGAGGGGTTAATCTATACTCTATTATTATATATACTTATATATTTATCTATCTATATAGTATATCTATACTAATATTATAAAGCTGTAAATATAAATGTGTATGTATTATAAAGCAGTCTGTTTGTTTGGTTGAAGGCTAGGATCTCAGAAACTACTTGTCCGATTTAAAAAATTCTTTTTGTATTGGATAACCCAATCATCGAGGAAGTTATAAGTTATATAACATCACGCTACAGCCAACAGGACCTGAGCTGTGGCTAAATAAAGAACGACAGAAGCGAAAGCTATACCTACGTACTTAGAATATTAGCTTTCTTGTGTACAAAATTGTAGGCTAGCTATTATCCCATATAACAATGCATGTATATGTAAATAATTAGACATTACATGTCCGAGTATAAGAATGCATAATGTCACTATGTACCCCATTTCAACAAGTGGGTGTCGGAAAAGGCGACTAAGAAGGGAGTAGCTTAAAGCAAACAAGAGCACCGTGAGAAAATAAAAATTCGAAACAAAACCCTATACCAACCCGTCTGGCCAGCGTAAGCTAAATTTCCTCCACAATGTTAGGAGGAGACCCGTGATGTGTGTAAGATATTATGATAATATCGTAACGTATTGTCCTTAGGTACGTCGTTAGATATTTAGATCCATTTCTACATTGAAGTAATAGCAACCTACTGATATTTTTATGCACTCAAGACCATTGGATTCTGAATAAATAAAAACATTGGCGGGTATTTAATGGTCGACATTATCGACATCAGGATACATGTTTGCATCCCTAGTTTCCTACCCTTGGCAAAGAAGTACGCGTGCGCGTTCGTGGCTCATTCTCTATTGGGCGTAAGCCCAGTGAACATCATCAAAGTGATACAGAAATTTTATTTGTGTGTGACTCAGAAGATTTAAAGGTGTTTAGTATTGCAAGTATGTATTCTTTAAAGTCAGTGTCTAGTATAAGTAGTATAAACGATGGTGGCTGAATGTATAAGAGACCGGCGTGCAAATCACGCGGTCTGAGTACGATCCCGACCGGCAGTACCAATGTGGAATTTATATGTACTAGTCAAGTGACTTACCATCTGCTAACTGACTGACGACACAGTAGCGACGCACTCTCAACAATACGCTAAAGCTAATATTATAGGGCGCCAATAGGTTATTTTCCTAAACATGTCCAATAGGCTGCCCGTTTAGAAGGTCTGGCCGTTTTACATTAGATGTACAACATGCAAATCGAAGAGCCAACATATTACTTTGAACCGACCAATGCCCTACGTTCCCTTTCCAAAACTTTATCTTATACCTATTTATAGAAATCGAATTAATAAGGAACCGCCGTCTTGTCCTCACAGATCGCCCACGCTGCGCCGCGCGCATCCGGCACTTCGAGAGGCCCGGACGTCGAGTGTCGCGACACACCCCCATGGCAGTTGCACCTGAGCTACTGTGATTGCTGCCTGCTGCCTGCTGCCGGCTGTCTGCTGCCTGCTGCCTGCTGCCTGCTGCCTGCTGCCTGCTGCTTGCTGCCTGCTGCCTGCTGCCTGTTGCCTGCTGCCTGCTGTCTGCTGGCTCAACAGAACCAACACACGAAGAGCGCAACAATGGCAAGTCATAATTATGTAATAAGTTTGTTCCTTAAGTTTGCCTTTGTGTCCAATGTTGCAATGTTGCACCATCAACTCTTTACGGGAAGCTTTTCTATAGTCTATCGTATTGTTTATTAATCTTGATGAATTCATAATAAGTGCTGCGTCACAATGTAATGACATCAAACAACCGACGACTAAGATAAGGCTCCCGAACTAAATACATAACAACATCAAGTACTATAAGCTACCTAGTTAAAAAACTGCCTCGGTGGCGCAGTGGCAAGTGTATACAACTGCTGCTCCAGAGGTCCCGGGTTCGGTTCCCGGTTCATAAAAAACGTATTGGGTTTTCCTATCATGAATTTGTCAGTATCAGCCCGGAGTTTGCACGCAAATGTGTCCGGTTGACAGCAAGAGTCCCGTACCCTGTTGCATGGAACCAACATACCTGGCGATATGTGGGTGTGGCCTCTTACGAGTACTACCCCTTTGGGAGAAAACGCGTGACGCTATCTGTAGTCAAAACATTTACTATGGCACTTGTACGATTGTTTTACTTATAGCACATCATAAGTAATACTACTACGCTTATATGTACACGTAGAGTTATGTATAAGTTGGTAGTGCTGTGTTATTCAAAAGCGACAGTAAACTAAATACTAAGCCACTACTCAAAAGAAAGAAACGGAAAAGTCCGTCTCTCAGTCTCACGTAAAACGACAGCTACCTATAAGTACTTGCTCACTGGTCTAGGATCATTAGTTAGTGAGGCAGCAGTATGCTAACATATTTTTCAGGAACAATGTAAAATTCCTACAACATAGTTCATCGTACTCGGCGGGTCTTCTACAGATATACCGTGCTTTAGTCTTCGAACAAACTTTGTCTAGGTGTAGTTACAATACATCTAGCCATAATAAGCAAAAAATAAAAATATTAAATTAAAATTAGAAACACGAGCCGTATAAAGGAGAATGATTATGAAATTGTTTTATATATAGTTTTGTAATATGTTTTAGTAAGTAGAGATAGATATTCTATTTGTGACATCATAAATTGTAAGACGACAAAAAGTGCATGGTGCACCTCGTGTCACCGAAGCTCTCCCTTAGCAGGTAGCAGGGAAGGTGTAGGTGTAGGCCCACTACAGTAGGTATGTAGGGTACCAGCTTACTATAGTGCCTTAAGAACATTTAAAAATGCATTACATCATTTTATTTCAGCCGCAAGATAACGTTGGTTACCTTACTGGCCTCGCGGCAGACTTGGGGGTACAGGTGAAAATCTACAACGTCCCTCCAGTGCATGGTGCAGTACCTGCTTTCCATAGCATATGCAATGTGTTCGGGCAGAAGATAGAGGCCGGGGCCGACTCGCTGGATGAATCCAGGCAATTATGTGCCATGACAATGCTGATGCACCTAGGCCACATCGGCTTATTCCCGCTTCCACCACCACTTGGCCCCGGCCCAATGCCCACGCCCGGCCAGTTCCCGAGCCCGCAAAACTGTAACTTCGTGGAGCTGTTGGAGAACAAATGCAAAGAGTATAATTTGGAGAAGCCCGTGTTAACTCTTCATATTCAGCCCTACCACCCGCAAGACGTAACTCAAATTTTTACGGTGCGGGCGTCCACCAATGGATACGAATGCAGCGCCTCCAGCATTTCAAGGAGGAATGCAAACCAACTCGCCGCAGCCAAGCTATATAATGATATAATAAACTTTTATGAGAACAATGGGGTAGCCAACGCCGCAGCGGCAGCTCCGCCTGAGCTAGCCTCAGCTCCGCCCCCGCAGCAGAAACGCGGCCGCGGCATCCGCGAGCTGCTTGACGTGCTCAACAAGGCAGACCTGGTGGCTGTGAAAGATCTCCTGCATCGCAATAGCATGTTGGGGGCTGTCGGCACGCTAATGGAGCTAGCTAACAATATCGGCTTGCGGACCGAATTTACCTGGCTGACGCGCGGGGATCTCGACCCCATCAGCTTGCTCGAGCTTAGCGGCTGCTCACCAGCGCTCTCCTTCTGCGGAAGCTCTCAAGAAACCGCCTCGCGCCTCGCCATAGGCTATATGCGTATACTGATGATACAAAAGTGCGGCATTGACGAGCAATTCGGCTACCTGGATCCCTAGATACAAGTTTATACTACTTGTAACATATTTTTATGTTAAGCGAACATGCTATAATGTCGTCGCCATAAATACCGAACATAAGCCTGTAGAATGTATGTTAGTGTTTTTATCTTTGTGTAGCTCCCCTATACTTTTATATTGCTCTTGGAAGGGCGTGCGCGCCCGAACGTGCAGGTGGCTCTACTGAGCTACTATTTATTCAATACGACAATTAATTATACACGTTGAACCGTAAGGGTGCGCTACTACTTTGTTATTATTTATTTTGGTATTTAACATTTTATTGTGGAACGGAACACAAGGATGGGTTTAATCTAATTACTTCAAAGAATTTTGTTTTTATTTAACTACAACTAAAAAATAAGTAAAAGAACTGACAGAAGCTAGGGATTATATATAAAAATAATACATAAATAAGGTTTTTAGGAATTTTACTATCCCACTGTGTCCAATGCCAATAAGGGTCGGACCACATCTGGCCGCACATACGCGCACTTTCTCAATACTCACTACTCCATCGTTTATTGCTTCCACAATGTATAACAGATGGTAAATAATGTTATAGTTATGTAACAATTATGGACACTGTCGGGCACAGCGTAGAAGTATAGTAGAAGAGAGGAAGATGACGTTTGGTGGAGGTTCGGAGATCGGACGTTTTAAAGCGAAAAGATTTTCAAATTAATATTAGAATGTCAAGATCTATAGAAATGTGGTTGATAAAAGTTAGAAGTAGTAGGTATAGTTTCCTATGCTTCTATACTTTTCGGTAACTTAAAACAATAAATTTATAAGAGCGAGACAGAGAGCGAGAGCCGAGCGCATCGTCGATTCTGCCGCGTGCTTTCGCACTCTTGTTCTCGTTTCCCGCTCTCGTTCTCGCTCAAGTAAATGGTCATTCTAAGTGACAGAAAGGGGTATAAAAATAGAAAAGTGCGATTTCGTGCGATTAGATGCGACCACCCTAACTGTAAACACTCAAAACAACTTTTTTATAATATTATGATCATGGAATTACATACAATGTAATAAATGACTGAAACTTTAATTGGCGTTAGTAGCAGAGTTCTAAAGAACTTACGGTCTAACGGACTGTAACCTTGGTTTGGTAATGAAAAGTATTGTGATAAGACGAGCATGTCTGTAACTTGTCTGTAAGAGTAAATGAAATACATTATGTCATATTAGTTGTTGCGTCATACACAACAACAGCGACTTACGTCCTTTATCCCAATAATTAAATAAGCAGAAACAGCCGGCGTCATATCCACCTATATCTCCCAGCACTTGCCTTCAGTGAAAGCATTTAGCATGCACTACCTAACAACTGTAACTTGTAAAGCTCACCAAACTTACCGATTGTCAGTACATACGAGTACACATATCATTATATAATGTGCCCACTGCACCGCCCAGATCGTTCGCAAGGTTCAATATCTATTATACCGTTTGTAGTCAGGAAAAGGAGGAGCATAGAATTAAGATAAATGTCTATACTATATTATTATAACTGTATTTCGTAAAACCCTTAATTATTCTTCTAAGAACCAAATTTTAGATTGTTTTCATTGGCAAGCCAATGTTTTTAGATGACAATTTATGCATTATATTTGGTAAACCTAATAATAAACAATGTAATCGTATAATTATGTATTGATGTACTTTATGTCTAATAAAGGAAGAAATAATAAAATAACGCAGTTTTACTTTATAATATACTAGTACCCCGCTCTGGCTTCGCCCGAAGTATGTGTCACGGACATCGTATAACTACTTACATAGAATATAATATTTAGATACAATAGATATAATTTTCACCCGTACACTCATTTTAGGGGTTATTCCCAAAGTACTCCATTCTTTTGTTTTAAAAAGATAAGAATCACATAGGTACATTCATTCAAAAGTACTTGATATTATTTTGTTCCAATTCAGCTCCATAATTCCAGATACTCTGGTATTATTTTCAAAGTACTGCACTGATTATTCGTTATCCATTCTTAAAATTCTCTAAGTAGCTGTAGGTACTTATAAAATTCAAAGTCCTGACTGACTGACCTATGACCAACGCACAGCCTAAACGACTGATCCTAGACGCATCATAATTCGAGGGAGTGTTCTTTGAGAGTAGGTATCCACTAGGAAAGGATATTTCTAAGTTCGACTTCTAATAGGATAAAACGGGAGATCAAAGTTTGTATGAAGAAATTGTATTGATTTATGTCTTACTAGCTTTTACCCGCGACTTCGTCCGCTTAGATTTCGATATTTACATAGATCTTTGTTTTAAGTGCAATTCATGAATTTTCATGTACCTATCACCCCACTACAGGGGTTGAATTTCATTTTACGTTAAAATAGATAAATATAAAACCCTGAAAATGATATTCATATCAATTTCTAATAATTTTCACACCCATTTCATTCCTTAGGGAAAGTTTTTCAAACACCAAAAAGTACCCATTAACTCACTTCTTAACTGAAGTTCTAATTGCGTATTATCCGTCCATGGAAACCTAAAAATAACGACTAAGTACTTACTTTTTAAAGATTATGGATCACTAAAAAGAATTTAAAACAATAAATAGGACATTTATTCTATCGTCATTTCCGTCTTTTCGCTTACGGGTAAATTGTGTGATCCCGTCAATTATTTCAAGCAAAGGCCATTCGTGAAAAGAAATATCTAGTTTAGATAAGTTCGATCATCATCAGCAACCCATTAAGTCCCACTGCTGGTCTCGGTTCGATATTTTGCCAAAATAAGACATATTTTTTTAGTTTCTATTCCATTTTCTGGAGTTTTTCAGAAATTTTGTACCGATATTTTATTTGTATATTTATTGAGCCATAATATTTTACAAGTTCATCAAGACTTGCAGCTTATAAACTTTTATTGTTGTTGACGAATGACCAAGTTGACGGACAATCTAGTTTCTTCTGAAAATTGTTTTCATGCTACCTCTTCTTTTACCATAATTATTCTCTTGCTGTATTAGGAGTGCCTTTGATTTACGAATACAACAATGATCTTAATTACCATTACAACGATATTAATAAAAACTAAAATTATATTATAATTCGGACAGAACCCTCAGGACATTTTATTCATATGTAGGTTAGCGATAAAATATTTTATAAATCTTAAATAGAGGTAAGGTAAGTACTACGATTTTTTCCATTATTTACATACACGTAAAAACAATAATAACAACGTGTAGCTAACTAAGTAACACGATGACATCAAATGGACCGATTTAAGCAAAAATGATCCAATCAACATAAACCCCATTTTGACAGCCAGAGAAATACTGCAATGAATTTTAAAGTCAAATATCTCAAAATGAGGTTTGTGTTGATTGGATCATTTTTGCTTAAATCGGTCCAAATTTCAAAAACCAAATAAATGCAAAAATGTAGAGATTCGCCGACTCGCCGGTACACGGGCGCGGGGAAGATGCTAGTGGGGAGGAGGGGGGGGGGGCTACTACGCATGTGGACCATCCACTCACACATTTAAATCTCAGGCTCAACGCAACAGCAATAGCTACTTCAAATACCTACTTTTCAAATTTCTCGCAGACCGCGTCCCCTCTTAACGATTTTTTTTTGTCAGTAGGTACTTTAAATAAAATTAATGTATTAGGTACTAGTGACGAGCGGGGGTTATATTTTTTAAGTAAGTGATACGGGGACGAGTCCGGATATGGGCTTCGAATCTGTTTCGCAGATCATTGAGCAAACTTTTTCCACTTTCTGATTGCTTTGACTATTTCTAGAATATTCGGTTGGAAGTCAAGCTTTCAACTTTCGTTTGCGCAAACATGCCCGCAAACACCTAATTAGCCCGTCATAGCAATAAGACATTAATAATGTATATTTTAGTTTGTAAGTTAATGCGTATATTATAAGCGGCTGAGGATACCCTCCAATTGATTGTTAATATAAAATTAGGGTCGCTTGCTTATTTGCGAAATCCTGATCACCATCCTTAGTGGGTAACCAAACGTAATGTGTTACCTACCCTAATATGTTGTTGTTAAGTTGTCTGTCAGACAGTGAGTCCAACACACTCACCACAAAATAATAATGTACATAAAATATGTTCTGTTACAAAACTTTATTACATTTTTCATATTACAGGCGTTTCCCCGCGGGTGAACAAACCGCTGCACTAGTGCCAGTGGTGTCGCCAGTTCTACGGGGATTCTGCTTACCCCATTGTTCAACTCACTGAAAATCGCTAGTTAGATATACGAAGAGTAACGATTTCCGCTGCTCCCAATACTATGACTTTTTTTTTCGTATACCTAGTAATATAAATAAATCCAAATTAAAATAATTATCTTCAGTGCAGCGATAATAGTTAGAGCAAAGTAAAGAGCAGTGTTGTTAAAATATATTATATAGTAGTACTAGATACATAAAAAATCATTTCAACGTAGTACCACTCGCTTGCGATTTGAATGAATAAGAACAATTCCGCGCGGGAGAGAGCGGTGCGGTAGTGTGTCGGTGCTGGGGACGGCTACTGCTCCAGGTCGGCGGTGACGATGGGCTGCAGCACGCGGTCCGCGGCGCGATTGAGCCGGTTTATGTGACGCAACTGGCGCAGCATGAGGCGCACGTGCGAGTCACGCAGCGCGCGCACGCCGCCCAGCCACTGCTGCATCAGTCCCAGCCCGCCCCGGCTCAGCTGTACTTGGTGCGCCTGTGTCGCCACGTTACAGTTCACGTGCTCCTCGTCCAGTAATTTCTCTGACAGCATCCTGTCACAAAATGCAAACTGATCAATATGCGTACTACCGTCGCACCTCCTGCGTGACTAAGTACACTCAATTACACATTGTGTGTAGATTAAGGTTCCTAGATGGCCATGCCGAGTTGTGCAAATATTTGACTGATTCATAGATTTTTGCTTCGAGTCTGAGGGGTACTTTAGGTCCGTTATGTTGGATACATGTCTCGTTACTCAGTGCCTTGTTCACTAATAAAAATAATGGCAACTCTAGTTGCTAACATAAAAAAGTGAAACTTTACTATGCGTTCGCACATAGTGTACATTTACTAGAAATAAATATATAATTTATTTAGAGCTGGCATACGTACCATGTCCCACTGGCAGAAAATGTACTTGCAGTTTGATTTTGGGGCTAATTTGTACAGAGTCAGTCACAAAAATACAGCTAATGTAGCCATGTAAAAACACCGTGCCGCTTTTATTGAGTTTTGAGGGAGAAAAGTTAACTTTAGTTAGGTATAAGGAGCATGTGAAGTGCATGGCGGGAGGCTAATATAAACAACCGCAGCGTCCTCACTAAATAGGCTATTTGATTTAAAATGTAGAAATGTTTATTTTATCAAATTCAAATTCATTTATTTCTAAGATAATGGTACATTATTGGTCTTATTAGGTATACAGTTCGCATATTCTACCGGTAGCTGGTGTACAAATATTACATTATAATTTGGATGTAAATAATACGTTATATTTTGTTGTAATATTTTGTATTGGTACTTGTAGTTGATGAATTCTTCGACTTGGTCTGGATGCTACGTCATTGTGACGTTCAAACAAATTAATATGACTATGCACAAAGACACAAACTTCAAATATATACATTAATATACAAAGACGGAAGTGGTAATATTTTAGTTTGTTTAAACAATGGGACACAGCTGTCTAGAGGCTGTGCTTTACAAATGGATCTTATACACTTTTTCTGTGCCCGAAAGGTTCTGATAAGGTCAACAGAATTACCCCATACTATTAAGCCGTAACGTAAAATAGATAAGACATATCCGTGGTATGCACATAGAGCTGCTTCCATTCCAGCCACACAGGTAACTTTGTACAGGACATAAACAAATCTATCTATTCTAGTACATACTGTATCAATGTGAGCTTTCCAATTGCTTTACGATGCCTAAAAATTTTATGTTTTCAACTTCCTCGATAATATCGTTGCCATGCACTATTTTTTTTTTTTTTAATAAAGATTATTTGTTTGTAACCATTTGACCAATTAAAACAATTGTTTACTAGTATTGCACTGTTTGTATGGGTGAGTTTGGCGACACCGGTTCCAGTAATAATTTTGCCCTATCGCACTTCCACTTGTTTTTTCTGTTCCGTGGTAGAGGTAGAGTCAAGTAAAATAAAAATGCTTTATATTTGAGTTGCACCGTATTTAAATTTTTTACATTATATTATACCAGGGGCCAGGGCCGATAATTTTTGAGACGGAAATCGGAACAAGATGGCACCCATTGCCAAAGTAAGAAAATATAAAAAAACCGGTAAGAGCATGTTGGACCATGCTCAATGCAGGGTTCCGCAGCAAAAGTTATATATATATAATATATATATATAAGTTGAATCCACTTTGTTCCTTAAGATTGTATATAGAAGAAGTAAGTCTCTTTCACTTCTTCGTGTCTTCAATGATGGCAAATCAGGTATTTCCTCAAAATATTACTTCTCCATGCAATATGCTTATTAATTTTATTTTGAATATTTTCTATTTGGTCAATATAAATACTATACTGAGGATTCCACACTGTGGACCCGTACTCCAATATTATAGGTCTGACAATAGTTTTGTATAATAGCAACAGTGTGGACAAACGCTTAAATTCTTTCGTGATTCTTAATATAAAGCCCAACATTTTAAACGCTTTATTTGTGATGTGTGTTATATGGCTATCAAATATCAGTCTACTATCTAACATGACCTCCAAGTCTCGCACCTCAGACACTCTCTTAATTTGTTCATTATTTACTGTTTTTTTTATTTCCACGGTTGTCTGGAAGAAATCACTGCAAGCGATAAGACCGCCCATTGTATGTGCTAAGTTTATAAGTGAACGTTACTGTAATTATGTCCTTTGTGTTATGGTGTGTACAATAAAGATTATTATTATTATTACTTTATAGTTATAATCAATATACTTTTTTCTTGTAAATTTAATGACATTGCATTTAATAATATTACGGTATAGCATATTATTATTACAATATTTACATAGGCTATCAATGTCCTCTTATAGATTATGGCAGTCATTAATATTTTATATTATTTTAAATATCTTTTTGTCGTCTGCATATAACAAAAATTGTGATTTATTGAAATTCAAATAAACGTAATTTACATATTATACTCGTATATTAAATAGGAGTGGTCCAAGGTGCGAGCCCTGCGGGACGCCCGATGTAATAGGTGTGAATGTTGAACAGTACCCCTTAATGGTAACAGCCTGACTGCGATCACGTAGATAAGACTCAAGCCACCGAAGCAGGTCACCGTGCACACCATTATAATATTCTACCACATTCACACAACGCCATCTAGTCCCAAAGTAAGCAATTATATTTGCTTGTGTTATGGGTACTAAACAACTGATATACTACTTAAATATATTTTTTTTGTAAGTATATACATATTATAGATAAATTACACCCAGACACAGAACAAACCTTTATGCTCATAACACAAAGATTTGTCCTGGGTGGGGATCGAACTGGGATCGGATAGGGATCGGGCTGTAGGCAAATTTACTGACACCTTTTCTGGCTTTGTATGACGTTCATAAGTATCATGTATGTGATCCAAATGAAATAAAAAGATTTGACTTTGACTTTGAACCCACGACCTCCGGCTTAGCAGTCAGGGTCACTAAACACTAGACCAACAGGTCAGTCGACAATATACTCAAGCTTTTTCAAAAGAACTCTATGAGAAATTTTATCAAAAGCTTTTGAGTAATCAGTGTACACAACGTCCACCTGATAGCCCTTATCCATAGCTCTGGTTATGGTATCAACAAATTCACAGAGATTAGTCTCAGTAGACTTTTGGCTCGTAAATCCATGTTGCTCGACTGGTATCAAAATAGGCTTAATAAGAGGAGTGATCATATCACAGACAATATGTTTAAATAGTTTAGGTATTACTTAGAAATGGGACAGTAGTTTCTAATGTCATGTTTATCTCCGCTTTTAAGAATAGGCACAACATATGACTGCTTCCATGACAATGGCATGATACCTAACTTCAGTGATCCATTAAACAACATACTACACTTCTGAACAAAGGAGGAATGCCGTCGGGGCCCCATCCCTTTTTAGTGTCAAATTTTTTTAAATATTTCAAAACAGTATTTAGTGGAATTTCTATTTTAAAAAGATTTAATGATATGTGACTATAGTTTATATTTTCTGTGAGATTGATAATTTCTTTGAAATGCAGAGCTAAAATACATATTAAATAGGTCAGAGATTGTTTTACCATCTGAGGAGCTGCTATCTCCAAGATATAACCTGTCTGGGAGACTATTAGATTTCTTTTTGGATAGAATGTAAGCCCAAAAATGTTTACTATTTTTAGCTACATTGTTTCTGTTTTTTGTATATAGTTATTTATCAAAGCATTCCTTAGCGACTCGTTTCTGTTTTTCTCTTAAAATAACAAAAGTAGAATAATCTCCATATTGACCATAGCGTTTCCATTTTTTATGATATTTCAATTTTTCCTTAATGATTTTTTCAAGGCTGAAGAATACCATACTGGAAATTTGTTATCATTGTTTACAGTTTTAACAGGCACATACGATGCTATTCAAAATCTTATATAACCTTATCAAAGATTGTTCTATATCATCATCTATAACAGTATCCCAGTCAGTATCAGAAAGCATATTATTAATACAATCATAGTCAGCACTATCAAACATACGCAATATTCTGGGTGGGGTACGCAATGTCTTCAAAATGATATTATCAATAGAAATGTCCAAAGCGGGATGGTGTGAATCCTCTCTAACCAAAGGGAAATTTGATTTGGAGTCTTTACAGATTACATTTCCTATAACCGGATCGAGCTGCCTATCATTTGAATTTGTAATTAAATTATATTGTCTTAAGTGGTTAAAAGATATAAAATGAGACAAAGCACTCACTAGGGTATTAGAAGTTTAGAGGATTAGAGGATAGAAAGGCCATCGAGAGACTTTTGTACTAAAACCGCTGTCGCCAATTGCACACACTTACAAGTTACAACACATAACGTTTGCACGATACTCTCAACAATTAAAAACTAACCTTGAATCATTTCAATAAGACTTTTTTGATAATTTTGTGACAATTTGTAGAATCGTGCAATTTTTGACATCATAGTAATTATTGCCATAAGTGGCATTTGCACACTTTATTGTGGAAACATAAAATAGTAAAACAGAGAAAAGATAATAGTTTTGAATCTCCAATAACTGAAAATTGTGTGCAATTTTTTTTTTTTAATACATGCTAAATAGTAGTAGATTGTATAAAAATAATGAATTAAATAAGAAAATCCACATGAATCCCACATTAACATAAATATATGACTTTTACTGGTATCCCAGAGAGATGTATCCACTACCTACCTATATGCATCATGTCATGTCATCATAATGTCTCTTTTTTTTTTTTACAGTAATGTTAAATAACGCTAACTTAACCGTAGGTGTTTAACGAACGCTCGGTTGTTAAAAGAACATAATTAAGAGATTTTTTCATAGGTTCAGTATCTTCTGAGGGAATTAATGAAATTGATTGAATTCAAATTTATGAAATTATTTCGAACATTGTAACCATATAATTTTTTACGTTACTTATGTGACAAGGCTACGGTAACCGCTTACCATCAGGCGGACCGTAAGTCTGTTTGCCACCGTCGTGGTATAAAAAAAAGGGTTTTTTTTTTGTGGAATTGCTCCTAATTTCTGATATATATATGTAACGGTTGCACCCGTTGCAGGCTAAGTCCGGAGCATCCGTCGAAAACTTGAGGCAATTTTAATTTCTAGTGCAGTGCACGCTATTCTGGTAATTTAATTAATACTATAAGTTTATAACAGTTTATAGTAACACTCAATTAATACTACCGAAGATCAGTTCTGTGTTTTATTTAGAGGGCCCCACGCCCTTCCCCATATAGCCGGATCTACTCCTATACTCTTGCCTAGCGCCCACCGGAGGGGACGGTGGAGACGTCTGGACTTTTTTATAAGAAAAATGTTTTTTTGTTTAAATGAAGTAAGCAAATTGTACTACATTTTGTGTATCCACTCAATTCTACCAGTTGCCACAATCGTTTTTTTATTTTGATATAAGTATTTTGGGCATTCTAAAAAAAAATATAGTTAAACCTAGGCCTATGTCCAGCAGTTTAGTGATGAAAACATAAGCTACATAAAATAGATTTTCTGACAAGTAACAAAATTTTTATAATTTCTGTTATTAAATTAAGCTAGAATAAAAACCCACTTTATTAGATCGACACTGATGCAACTTGGTCAGCACTATAATAATAATAATAATATAATAATAATATTCTACCACATTTACACAGCGCCATCTAGTCCCAAATTAAGCAATTATATTTGCTTGTGTTATGGGTACTAAACAACTGATATACTACTTAAATACTTTTTTTTTTTGTAAATACATACATCATCATCATCATCATCATATCAGCCCAATGACGTCCACTGCTGAACATAGGCATGGAAAATACATACATATTATAGATAAATTACACCCAGACACAGAACACTATCACACACACAGGACACTATCTATATGTACTACGAAACTGTGCCATTGGCTGTGTGCAAACAAAATACATTAGGCGGCCACTAACGTAAAATAAAATAAAAAATAGTAAAAAAAAGTTTTGTTAAGGACAAGCTTTCAATAACAAAAACATGAACTAAAAGGTAAAAAATAAATTTAAGGGCCGGCCAGTAAGCCAGTACACAATACACAATGCGACGCAGTTCTACGGCCGAGATTAATAATTTAGTCACGCGAATATTTTTATATTGCGATATTTGCTAAAATATTTGTTTAAACTATATAGAGTAAAGGGCACAAATATTCTCTATTAAATTACCATTCTAACAAATACATTTATTTAGATATCGTTTAATACCATATAGGTAAAATAAGCTTCGCAAAAATATAATTTTTTTAATCTAATATTTTAATTGTTAAATCAGTTAGGTATTGTGAGTTATCCGTTGATGATAAGCATATGCTATAGCTGACTTTTTACAGGTATTGATGAGTTCTTTAATAATGTAGTACATTGTTTTGTTCTGTTATCAATAGTTTTCGCAGCGCATGCGATGAAAGACTTTTTATGACAATTTTTCGTTACATTATTCAAGTTTTAGTTCGGATCTCCATTTATTTCGGGAATTAAATATAGCCTATAGTATTACTCGGTGAAGATGTATCTGTCTAACGGTGAAAGAATTTTTTAAATCGGACTATTAGTTTTGAGTTAAATCGCAACAAAAAAGAAACAAACAAACAAATCTTTCCTCTTAATTAAATCAGTATAAATAAAGATAGAAGTATAGACTCTATTATATTACTAGACAACTCTTCAAGCCTTTTCATTTGATACCCATATTATGTGGATCGAAGAAAAAAAGGGGGTCCACCATTTTGGAACGGCGACCGTATTGAATGAAATTATTAGAATTTTGACTTTGGAATAGTGTATTGTCACCGGAACTAAAGGTTTATGCCAAATTACAGCTCCATCGGATACCTACAAATGGTCATAAAATGATTTGCCAGATTTAAAAGTTACATACGTAAAGTGCAAGTTAATAGAAAGCTTGTACCTAATAGAGTGAAAAGTATGAAATTGTCAGCAATGTACAATGTTTCATCTGTTTGAAATTCTATCGTTTTCGTCTGTAAACTACATAATACTTTTACAATAATGTCAAATATTCCTAGTATTTTAAGATTTTTAGACATATCGGTGAAAAGATATCCCTCCTCGGGTTACCTACATCATATAGGTACCTGGTTTCTTTTGCTATAGGTTAGGTTAGGAAAGCGCTAGATAGCATCATTTATTTTTTAAAGCCTAGCTGTGCACGACAACACACTACGACAGCTACTATTTGACGTTAAAGTAAGATTTTCAAGATATACGATCAATTTGATTTAAATATATGGCGCGCGCGCCCCGCCCACAAGGCCATTCTAACTACTTTCATTGTTCTGTGGTTTTAAATTTCATTAAAGAGCACCTTGTCTGCCTGATCCTCTATAAAACACACATCTACAACACAGGGTAACCGAACTAACCAAGGGTACCAGCTTGGAGGATTCGTATGTACTCAGTCAGCAACATTGACCAGATTTCGACTACGTAATATTATGTTAGGCAAGTGTTCATTTACCGTGATGGTATATTTACCGTGAATTTGCTGAGTCATGTCGGCGGTTAGCGCTCGCAGAACGTGAAACACGCGTGGGCTTATGTGCGTGGCGCGCGTCGTGCGCTTTGCCAGTGCACGACGTCTGCGATGGCGCCAGCCGCGGCAGCGGCAGGGCCGTGATCAGCTCACGCAACATGCTACGTACCACGTTCACGCTCTAATCAACAACAACATTTTAATACCGAATCGCTAATTGAACCACATCCGGTCGCACCGAATTGCATTTTCTTATTTTTATATCCTTTTCTGTCACTCTGTGCTAAAAAGTGAGAGAGGCCGTATGCGGTGGAACCAAGGAAGCGCTTCGCAACAAAGTCAAAATGCGATTAAATGCAGGGCGGTTCTATATATGCGATTCGTATAGATTGCGATCTTGAAAATAACTATACTGTGAGCAAAACAAATGTCAAAAGTACGCGACACCATGCTTCAGCTGGGTGCAGCGCAGCGCAGCGGCCGTAGTCCGCAGCACACAAATGCGACCGCGCCGGCAGCGGCGGATACTAGCACGCTGTAGCACAGGCCGAACAAATGCGATTCGATGCGGTCAAATGTGGTTTTTGTTACCCAATGTGCTAGACAAGTATACGGCCCATTTGATGGTAAGTGGTAACTGCCGCGCCACCGTTGGAGATTATTAGAGCGGACATTTTATATAATCCTATTGGATATTTTCTTTCTTTCTTTGTTTCACTGTTCACCACGTGTCTTGTCTAGCGCAGACAAGATTTTTTTCTCGTTGCAATGTACACAGTTCGTGTGTAGAAAGGACACTAATTGTTGCGTAGACCCGGCGAATTTTTTTAACGTGTAATCTACGAATAAGGTGTAATAGAAGCCAAATGTTGGGTATAGCGCTCGTCGTCTGTTTTTCTTAGAGTGTTAAAGTTAGATAGATACCTGAGACAACACAGGATAGTTAAAATGTGCCTCGAAGCAGCAGCCTGCCCGGCCCACCGGAACCAGAAACAGTGGCAGCGCGGGTGGCTGGCCCGAGAAGTACGCCATGTTGGGTAAGGTGGCCGCAAGCATCGCGGCACCTGCGCCGCCGTCGCCTCCCACTCTGCTGACAACATCGATAACATTGATACTAAAGGGCCCCACAGATTCAGATTCAGACAGTTCATCGGACGATGTCAGCTTGTCGGTTAAGGGTAGACGGTCCTATTGGTTACTCCGAATGAAACACAGCCATCAACATGTATTAAAGGTATGTATTAACTACACTACATGTATTAGATGCGTCCGCAGAGACGTGGACATCGATAGATGCATCAACAAATTAATTACCATGGGCTGACCATACGTCCGTGGTTCATCGCAGCGATGTCAGGTAAATGAAGCGATTAACAAACATATCGCAGGCTAATTGAAAGAAAAACATATTTATTGGAAGTCATCATCATCACACAGAAACTGAACACCACAAAACAAATGCAATAAAACATGACATGACGTTAAAACATTATACTTATGTGGTAATTTACAGTAGGTATTGGTTGTTGTACGTACATAGGTGCAGGGACTGAGGCGCTCACAGTTTCGTGGAGCACGGGCTTTCTGCACGGTGGCGCCGAGTGGCGCGCTCGGGTGGGCTCGGCTGGTGGGGAAAGCGTGCGCAACGGTGACAGCGCCGGCTCCACGCTCGGTAGCGTGGGCCGCGCGCGCGTCTTTCCCCCACTCAAGTGTCTCGACTGCCTACTATCGACAATACCCCATTGTTGCACATCACTAACTTCATTAACAACTCTAAACTCTTACTATTAGACTACTAATTTTTTTTTATTGCGCCAATTTTTTAATGCAGACATGTTAATTTCAGCTTGATACCTTTACGCTTTCTTGAGAAAAATATTCTTGACAGACGGACAGACAGACAGACAGACGCACAACGGAGTGATCCTATAAGAGTTCCGTTTTTTCCTTTTGAGGTACGGAACCCTGAAAAGTAAGACAAAGGTACTAACATTTATTTATCTGCGCCATAATTATCTATAACTTTCACAAATAAGTACTGTCGCAGGGAGAACATTTCAATAGGTATTTTCGTATTGATTGATGAGCAACCAAAGGATGTTATTGATTCATATTCCGCGCACAGCTACCTAACTCCAATTATAGCACATACATCCTACTCTTCTTAGTATTTCTATAGGTACATGCACCTACTTCGTCATATCTCTGCATCAACCAAAGGTAGACTTAACATAACTTGGGCATTCAATCCGCCTATTACATACATTATTGTGTATTTTTATATGAAGTTAATAGAAAAAATAGATAAATAAAGTTTTGTTTTAAATAGACATCTACGAACTGCACACAACAATGCAACGCAACGCATTTCTGGTTAAAACGCTGCCCAACTCACATAGTATCTCTAGACTTCATGTTTACGCTCGATTCATATGTCAACACGATGTTTTCTGTTCATACTAGAATTTACTAAATATAAAAACCATTTATAATAAATACAATTACAAACTAGTCTGTCTGACAGAATCGGTATAAACACCAAAGACAATGTTATAACGGGTAATAAACACCAACTGACATTTTTTTTTTACACTAACTTTATTTTGAGAAACTCTGTGGTTTATAAAATTATTTGGTGTGCGTTGCCCGGAGTTGCCCCAACGGAAAAATTCATAATTTGAGTGATGGTGGCATGCGGATTCAAATATTTGGTGTAGGTATCCAACCATTGGGGAGTTAAGCAATTTCCATCGCTTTGGTTTAACATTTTATAAAAATGCTAAACAAGTAATGGAAAAATTCAAACCCACGACGGGACTTGAACCCGCGACCCTGCCATTCTGTGTGCAGTGCTATTTTTTGGGGAGTTATTCATCAAAAACTATTACAAAAACAAGAGTTATAGTGCCTTGACTATATAAAAATCACGACTGAGATTATTAGAAATTTTAAGTTGGATTACTTTATTGTTCGGAAGTTTTAAAGCGTCTGAAAAATGTTACTACCAAAGAAGTGTCCGGTAGTAGTGAACACATTTTTTTAACATTATTAACATTCATTTAAATCAGCGCTCAGACTTTAGGAAAAAGGAGAAAATTTGGTACCTGATATCTGAAAAGCCTTAGCACAAAGTCATGATCCTGAAAATTTGTCATCGGCCCAAACTAGCGGGTATGCATATACTCCCACTACGTACTAACTATTCCCACACATTTCATTTCTTACAAAATAAGTAATGTTTCTTAAATTATTTAAATTAAATTATTTATTTATTATATTTTAATTTATAGTTATTTAATTTTTTTTTATTTCTAATTATAATATGTATTGTAATGAATAAAAATATATTTATTTACGCATTTATTCACTACTCTTGTTTCTTACACACATTCATTGTACCTAATAATGTTCCTTAAATTTCTAAATTTTTAACCACGCATGCGCCACTCCAAGGGTTGCAGCTGAAAATCAGCGTCATTTATATTTTTTTATCTGACATAATGCGAGCTGTTCGCCCTTTTGGCATTATGACCATATTCTACATAAAGTATATTATATTAAATAAGGTGAATTGAAAGAAAGAAAGAAAGAAAAATAATTTATTTGTCATACTTATTGTCAAATAAATTATTTTTCTTTTTTCTTTCTTTCAAGTAAGATCTTGGGGTCCCAGATCCCAGGACCCCCAGACCTTAGTTATTTTGTATTGTCTTATTTTAGCAACTCTATTCAGTGAGTATTGTAGCGACTACATATTATATGCACGTATTGTGATAAGGCACACCTATTGATAAACTATGATGATAAGTAAAGATAAATTTATAGTAGCAATAAGCACTTACCATATTAATATATAAGCCCTATTTTTATTTTAATAAACCGGACTATAACTTCATCTGAGTCTCATTGTATCCATTGCCAATACCATGGCAAAGTGGTGACCCTCGACTACGCTACGACTCTCGAAAAGAAAAATAAGCAACATGACCCAATCACCTTGCAAAGCATCAACGGACAACAAGAAACATTGGAAGTAGCGGCTGGCACCACCATTTTATCTCGCATTCCGGTATTTTGGAGGGATCAAGCAAGTTTATGGTTTACACAACTAGAAGCCATATTAACAACACAGAAACAAGGCGACGATTATAAATATTTTACGGTTATAGCGAAACTATCTAAGGAAGAAATAATACAGGTTAGTGATCTAATTAACTTTCCACCATCCACAGAAAAGTATAAAACTATCAAGGAACGCTTAATGATGACTGGGACAGGAGACACCGGACCGAGAAAACGTCCTCCGGGACCAAACTCTTCTCTTTCCAGAGGCAGTGTCCGGCCATAAAACTTTTCGAATAAAAAACAAAATTATAAATTTTTAAAAAACCCACGACGATAACATCTATACAAAATAAGAAACGTAACATATAAAAAGATTTAAATAACTTTATTTTAAATCCCCGACGAAAAGAAAATAAGTAGCGTAAAAACAATCCCAAGAAAATCCGTCGGGGGCTGCCATACCCTGACTTGAAATGAAGGAAAGTATTGCAGTTTTATGTATTTGATACCTACCTAATTATTAACAATATTTAGTTTACAATATATATTTTATACTAGAAACTGTAATGATATTGGCAGCCTCCGACGAATTTTCTTGGGATTGTTTTTACGCTACTTATTTTCTTTTCGTCGGGGATTTAAAATAAAGTTATTTAAACCTTTTTATATGTTACGTTTCTTATTTTGTATAGATGTTATCGTCGTGGGTTTTTAAAAAAATATTAATTTTGTTTTTTATTTTAAATATTTTCAAAGAGGGCCCTATCTTACTAACTGTAAGTAACTCGTATAAAATTTTAAGAACCTTGACAGATAAGAATAATAAAAGTTTTATACTAAGTTATAGAACAAACACATTTTTTTTTATTTACTGTTACAGTAAGTCTTGTAACATGAAATTATCATTTTAATTTTCTTATTTTAAATTTTTTAAGAAGCGCCTTATCTTACCATGTAAGCTCAAGAATGTACTTCAGGGCAAGTTGCTGATGGACAATCCTGGCTACTTGGTTGTGCCTATGCAAATACTCGCCGTTTGCAAGACGAGAACAGCCAGAGACAATATGTCTAAGAGATTCTCCGGGACGGTGGCATGCCCGACAAATGTCAACCGTTCCGTCCTTTAGTATATGTCTCCGGTAGTTGTTCGTCATGATAACTTCGTCCATAATTGCACAGACATAACCTTCGGTTTCCCCAAATAGGTCACCGAAACGCAGCCAGGATACGGATGATAATGAATCGTCATCGGGCCCATGTAGAGCCCGGTAAAATCGTACATGCAGTTCTTTGCCCTTCCACACTTCCTTCCGGTCATCAAGACTGAGTATTGCCGGTTTGCGCCAGTTCTCCTTAGCTAGACAGCGGGGTGAGTCCATTATCAACCGCCACTACGTCCCGATGCATTTCCACGTCAGTCTTTAGAAAATATTCTCTGAGGTTGTACACCTCGCGGTTGTGTAAGGTCTTGGCACATAACAGGCCGCGACCTCCACACTTTCGCGGGGTGTACAACCTCATTACTGATGATCGTGGATGATGCATGCGGAATGCAGTGAGTTGTGTACGGACCTTTCTATCCAGAGCGTCAAATTCAGTCTGCATGACCCAGTTGTTAAAGGCTCGCACCTTATTACCGCCCGATAATAGACTTTTTAGAACTTTTTTCAGGCGGCTAAGGAAGCGTTCCCCCAACACCTGTTTCACACCTGAGTCCGTTATAACTAACGCCTGTGACATACCCAGATATTTGTATGTTTCAGCTGCGGACAGAGACCTAAGTTGCGTAGAATGCGTTAATTATTATAACAAATAGTTACTATAGATTTAGAATTTTACAATGAACGCAATACAACATTATAAAAATGGCGACAGCGTTGCATAGATAATAAAATATACGGATGGGCGTGTTGCGTCATCGCTGCATCGTGCATCGCTGCATCGGCGCGGCGCCCTGATAATGTTACCAACAGTAAAAAATAAAACATTTACACATCTTTCTTTTTTTCTTTTTTTTTTTTTACGTATTTGTTTATTTATTTATTTTTTTGTATCATTTTAATTTTCATTATTTATATGTGTATTGTTTATTAATTTGTATTTATATAGTAAACACTAACATACACACACACGACACACGGGTCGTTGACTCGCCATCCTGTCCCTGGGGCTCTGCTGAAAATCAGCGCTGTTGAGTGTCCAGCAGCTGTTAGTTGCTGGCGCCACAGCATTATGCTGAGTCCAGATTCCCACAGGTGTGACATGCAGTAGGTGCAACTGGTTATATTTTTATTTTTATAAATTTTCCTTTTTGTGACGTACTATTTTTTTTTTCTTTATATTACTTCATTTTTACTTTTTTTCTCATTCCAACTTGTGTCACAATTGTGGTAAATAAATGTATTTTCTTTCTTTCTTTCTTCTCAGAATCTGAGAGTTATATTCCCTCAGATTCCAAAATCCCTCCCCGCTTTACATGCATAACCGCACATTTATCCACACCAAATTCCATCTTGATAGAATTACTAAAGGTTTCTGTTACCTTTAGTAACGCTGTCAATTGGGAAGTGCCGGGGGCAAACAACTTTAAATCATCCATGTAAAGAAGGTGGGATATAACTTGACCACCTCTCCGCAGCCGATAGCCCAGCCCTGAATCCTCCAGTAAAGTACTGAGAGGGTTCAGTGCTAAGCAAAACCACAAGGGACTCAAACCATCGCCCTGAAATATACCCCGCTCAATCCTTATCGGGTTGCCATTACCAAGGCTCTGTGGACACCCCGGATAGCGAAGAGCTGTTCTCCATTGCCCCATACATGTCTTCAAGAAGGTGCACAGAGTTGCATCTATTTTATACAACTCCAGCACCCTCAAGAGCCACGTATGTGGCACGGAGTCATATGCCTTCTTGTAGTCTATCCAGCATGTCGACAGATCCTTTCGGTTACGACGAACCTGCTGATTAACGGCCATGTCAATGATTAGGAGCTCCTTAGTGCTGCGGGCCCCATTCCTACATCTATTCTGAGAAATTGACATGGATGTTATTGTCATTTACGTGCTTCACAAGTTTTGTTCTCAGAATAGATGTAAGAAGTTTATAAACCGTAGGTAGACACGTTATCGGTCTATAGCGACGAATGCGGTTCGCCCACGCACAAACTTTCTGCTTCAGGTAATCATTGCGCGCTGTGACACGTGACGAGTAATCTTGGGGCCTTACATCGGTCCCCAAAAACGCCCATTTCACAAAGCGCATTATCCTTGGGCGGGTATTACCCGACCTGAAGCAGATTAGCTTACCAATGAGTGCCCTGGCGTCAGCGATACGACGCTCAATTCTACACTGCCAAGCCGGCACCTCAGATCTGGGTCGAGTAGCTGTGTCAGTCGGAAATTTAACACCAGCCACTCGACACGCTGCAACGGCTGCACAGTATAGAATTGAATGTATATCACCAATATCTTCACTGCTGTCTAAAAATTCAGACAGCAGCGAATCCAGGGCACACACTAGGGCTATATTTTTCTTGTGCGTAGGCAAACGTGACAAACGGGGCCTGCCGGCAGAGAGCTCACATCGATACTCACTAAATGCACATTCCAAAGCGCTCCTTAAACGATCATTGCACTGGGTACTTACGTCTGTAGCCCCGCAGTCCATATATTCAACCGCTAATGTTGGATGTGACTGTGGCAAATTGTCTGCCACCCCAGTCACAAGTTGCGTTGAAGAAGGGACGACTGGGCTACTTCGCACTTCAGATCGCAGTCTTTCAAGTGTAGCGTCAGGTGGACGTTAGTTGCAGGCGGCACAATATCGCTCGCTGTGGCGGTAATTTTGTGAGGCCTAGGTATATCCTGCAGTGGACGTCATTGGAATAATAACCTATACATCCTTCTTATTCTTCTTAGCCCATAAATTTGATAGAATGATTGTCAAGTGTCATGCGACGAGGTGTTGTTTTAAATTATTATTGTTATTAAAACGTAGTGATTTTATTTAGTTTCTCATGTAATGTTATATACATAAATTCATAACCGTCAGGAATTGTACCTAAATATTAAAATAATAACAAGCGGATTTTTTCCACAAACTTTTTTAATGGTTTAATTTATTTAAATTAGGACTTTGACAATAATATCGCAATAGTCAAATTTAAATTAGAAAGTCTAAAGAACCGGGCACACGATGTTCATATTCGAGTTTATGTCCGAGCTGGTCAACGAGACAACAGACACGGGAGGTAAGTAAGGCAGAACTTGTTACACTTAAAGATCCAATGCACACCCACGTCATAAATAAAACTCCGTCACCCAGAAGGCGGTTGAATAGTTTCGCCATGTTTTGACTGGCTTGTTGGTCTAGTGGTTAGTGACCCTGACTGCTAAGCCGGAGGTCGTGGGTTCGATCCCCACCCAGGACAAATCTTTGTGTGATGAGCATAAAGGTTTTTCTGTGTCTGGGTGTAATTTATCTATAATATGTATGTATTTACAAAAAAAACGTATTTATGTAGTATATCAGTTGTTTAGTACCTATAACACAAGCAAATATAATTGCTTACTTTGGGACTAGATGGCGCTGTTTGAATGTTTTAATGTATGTATTATATTATTAATGTCCGTCCGTCCATCCGTCCGTCCGCCGTGTGTCACAGACATTTTACTCAAAAACTACTAGGTGTATATTGATGAAATTTTGAGAATAGTCTTGTGAGGGCCGCCAGTCGCCACTAGGTTTGGTAGTTAAATAATAAAAATAAACATTTTGAAGGACTCCTTAAATATAACGGAAGCTGAAATCAGTTTTTTTCAGACATTTACGAGTGGCACATACTTCGAGATCATTTAAAAACTCTTTCAGGTATCTAAGCAATTTTCTGATAAGGTATGTTCAGCAGTGGACGTCATTGGGCTGATATGATGATGATGATGTGAATATTTTCGAAATTAAACACTTTTATTTTACGGTCTAGAAAATATAGGGGGGAGGGGGGAATTTATGCTACTTTTATTATTTCCTAAAATATTCACATACTCAAAATTCCTTTTTAGAAAGCTTAAACTGTTTTTGAAAGATCTGTTGAAGTATGTCAACTTCGTAGATGATTGCTGAAAAAAAAGATGTTGCTTCTGTTACATGAATGGAGTGCCCCCCTTAAAAATATTTATTTTTATTATTTAATTATTAAACTAAGTAGCGGCCCACAAAAGACACATATATTCTCCAAATTTCATCAATAATACTGGCCTATTGGACTAGGTTAGTGTCCCTGACTGCTAAGCAAGAGGTCGTGGGTTCGATTATAGTTAACTTATACTAGTAAAGGTTAAACAATGAGGAAACAATGCGTTCTTGATGTACGCACTTGTGAACGTGTGTAAAGACTAACCTGAGGAAACATGCTTGTGGCTTGTTGCAGGCGAAGAAGATACCTACGACCCACACGAGCATCGCAAGATCGCACACCCCACCACGTAATTATCCTGTCCACATTTATTATTTTAAGGCAAACACTATTCAATAGAAAAACACTCGACGGAACAGGTCAGGACGCGTTCATTTATATAATTTTACACTGGCTCCACACGTTGGCCAACATTGTCAGCATTATTTCCACATTATACAAATAAATTTAAACAAATTGTCGTTTTTTTACGTTTATTTGTGTTTACATTTACCAAAATCTACTTAAACACTTAAATCCAAAATATTATGATCTTCATCACTGGCCGTTATTTTCTTGGGATCCGCCCGACGGATTTTCTTGGGATTGTTTTTTATTAGTTATTTTCTTTTCGACAGGGATTTAAAATAAAATTATTTAAACCTTTTTATATGTTTCGTTTCTTCTTGTGTATGTATTAGTCGTGGGATTTTCAAAATTTTTAATTTTGTTTTTGTGGAGAGAGGGCCTCGCTAATCTCTCATACTTATTTTTTTTTAGGCTTATAATATAATACAGTACTAATATTCAGTGATATATAACTTGTGCATCTTGATATTGCTTCTTGCCAAATTTTATGATTCTAGGTCAACGGGAAGTTACGCGACAAAAACCGAGCTTAAACGGCTGTATCTTTTTGATTGCGTTTACTTAGAAGGTAGGCTTTAGGTATATAGATTATTTTTACTAGAGTAACGAAGACATCGCCTTTTTGTTAATCCTGAGTGTCAGCTACCTCCATACCAAATTAATATATAATAGTTTCCTATCTCGATAACGAGGTACTGAAGAAAAAAGATTATCTAATGATCAAGATCGTTATTATTAAAAAGGTAAGGTAAAGTAGGGCACAGCAAGGTAACCCTCGATCAAACTGAGCCCCCTACCTGAGGAGGTACGTACATCCGGAACAGCAGCCATAATCACATCGTTGTGTTTCTGCTGGTGAGTAGTGGTATACAGAGCTCATTTTATCACTTTGCCGCAGGTATGGAGACACTATGATGCACCTGCTGAAGGGCAGCATTGGCGCGGGCGTGCTGGCCATGCCCGATGCCATGAGCCGTGTCGGCATCCTCTACGGCACCGTCGGCGTCATCTTAATCGGCTTCATCGCCATATATTGCATTCAGCTGCTGGTAAGTTTTTAACAACGACGATAGCAAACAGGCACGAGAAGTAAGTTGGTATATTTGCGACTAGCTTTTGTTTTAAAGACAATGAAGTCCATTCCTGGATATAGGCCTCACTTACTTTCTGCCACAGCGTGCGACTTTGTGGTTCTTGTAATACTTAGACAGTGTGGTTCCGTCACTGACCTGTATAATATCACTGGATTGGCTGTGTATTTGACCAACTAGCGTAGAGGAATGGAACTATATTTGATGTAAGTATATAATACATTTTGTAAACAAAGTGTTAGTGATGTCCATATCGCCATATCGATAAACACAAGGAACAGAAAAAACAAGTGGAAGTGCGAAGTAGGCGGGCACACGTGTCACAAGTAAGCGTTGTTACGCATACTCTACCTTCAATTGTGTCCAGTCGTGTTTTAAGTCGCCTTGTGCCCTGTTTTGTTTTACGAGATTTAACCGCGAATATGCCATTTTCCAGTGTAAAAATGATAGTAGAAGATGAAATTTAAGAAATGAAGGCATCTCTTACCACCGATAACGAACGATATAGTAGTAATTCTAACAAACCTTATTGAATTTCAATTAATTTAAAATTAAATTAAATCTCGAGTTAAAATCAACCTTACGACATTAGAAATAAAGATTGTTTTGGATTACACAGGCCATCTTTTTTATTCTGAAACATGCTGCGCTACTCAATTAGTGATGAGATGAAATGGAATGTCAGTTTTATCGATATCATAATTTCGTATTAAAATTCTCAGAAAAATAAATTAACGATTGTCATGGTCGAAAGATGATCATGGTCTGATGTGATCTATGGTTGCAAAGTTTGCAAACATTTTTTTTATTTATTCATAGAAGTAAATGAAATAAAAGCTGACTGCCCTTTTTTTCAGACATAATCTAGGTAACTGTGTTTTTAAAATAATCGATTTTTATTTCATTGTAGATTTCCAACTGATCCAGCGTTTAAATTGTCCCTTAATTGGACTCCAAATGCAAGCAGTCGTCTTTGTTCGAAACATTTGACGAATAAGTCCTCTAAAAGCTATTGTTTAGATATTACAAACAGACACTTCAATTTTATTTATTTGAACAGATACTGCTATTAAAATAAGGGGCTTTAATCGATTCACGTCACTAAATTAATATAATATGTTTATATCAAATCTTAAAATGAAATCTATCGATAGGTCGTGTTAAATGTAGAAAGTGTTGCACATCACTAATTTTAGTTCAATTCCTCACCGCCACTGCTTACAGCGCACAATGGTGAAAATCAAACAGCACCAACATCAGTTGGACAGCCGCCTGTCCAGAGGTATTACAGCCCCCCTATTTCGTATCTTTGACAGCTCCAGTGCTCAACGATTTTTGGTTGTCCACTGAACTTTGATGTCAACCGAAATTTTGTACAAATTGGTATTCGTACCGAAACCGAAATTTTGTATAAATTAGTAAAGTTAGTAAGTTATTAACAAAATAAAAATATTTTAATACAAATTTCTATAGGTACCTACCTACGTATAAAATATATACCTTACTTAGGTATATATTTTATACGTAGTATACGTAGTAGTAGTATGCGATATATTATGTAGTTAGAAAGATTTTATTACGTAAGTACCTAATTAGAAATTAATGGATCCATGCAACTAATAAAAAAAATTAAAGGCCATTTATTTGTTCATGAAGTCTACAACATTATGTATCTTTATGTCTTTTATTAATGTTCATTCTTAAAATAATTTCGTCTGTATAAAATAATTTAATGTATAAAATAACCAACAACTTTTTGTTTACTCATCGACTTGGTATAAAACTATAAAATTCAAACAACTATCTTATTAACTACTACGTTCCAAGTATATTGTGTGTATATTTGGCACACAATATTACTTGATCGGTTAATAGTGATCATCACCAAAACACTACTCTTCAGTAGTGGCTTTCAAAAATCATTTGACATCCACGCACTGTGATTCACGTTCCATACAAAGGCGGCCATAAATATGCAACTCCGAAATGAAATGTTTTTTTTTATTTCACACGTTGTAATATGTTTAGGTAAAAGTAAATTATTAAAATTTTAACATATTAAATACATTTAAATAAATATTTGATGACATTAAGGTTTAAAAATGTCTTGCAGTAATTTTGTTTAAGACGTGATGTATCTAAAACATTTTATTTTGGTAGTTTTAATGGTAAGACTGTGTAAATAATGATTATTTATTAATAATAACCGTAGAGGAATAAAATAAAATAGCAAAAGTACAAAAATAAGTTTTTTACAAATACAAACTTAATCTCAACAATATTAACTTTTAATATATAATAAATCTAAAACGGCTTCTTGTTTATATTCAGAATGCCCTGTACTGCCATCGAAACCCCATTTTCCTATCAAAGATATCTTATCTAGGGTCTCATTAGGTACCTTATCCAAAACATATTTTTGAGACTTGAGAATCCGATTGGCAGTATGATCTAATAAACTTTGGAGTCCGACTTCGGCGGATGATTCAGTAACAGTTAGATCAGTAGGATAACAGTGTTTTTTAGATTCCACGATACTTTGGTAAGATGGTAAAATATTCTTTGAAAGCTTATTGTCTTTAAATTTCTTTACTAATAAATACTGATGTCGCGTTAACTGAGCCTCAACAATAAGCGATAAAGCTTCACTAGAATCAATTTCAGGAAAAGTTATTGAGCTGTCTGAAGTATTGAGCAACGAATGTACAAGAGAAAGATCTGGTTTAGATAAATCAGCTAATCTTCTCCTTTTTGTACTCTTACTAGCCTCGTGAAAGTAAATTTTCGGACGGCCACGCGATGAAGAAGTTGATGGTTCAACTTCGTTAAAGTGCTGAGATGCACGTAATTCAGTTCGATTTACATCAATTCTCTGAAATACATGTAGCCAATCTGAATTTTTTTTTAAGAATTTAGGTTTAGTAAATTTCGACTTTGCCCAGCAATGGGCAATTCGTTTATATACATTCTTAATTTTAAGTTTGAAAGTAATTAATACAATATTTTCGATGTCACTAGAAAAGCATGATTTTTCGATCAGTGTTCAAGACATGTTGAGTTTTTTCCTTTTGATTACCTATTTTAGAGGCCATATGTCAAAAATAGACATCCTCGATATAGAACATTTGAAAAATGTACCTAAAACATAATGAAAGCTGAACTTAAAATTTTTTTTTTTTTTCTATAATATTGACTTGCATACTTTGACACTCCTTTATGCTAAGAAGAGGTCACAAGGAGGCGTTGAAACTTATAGCTCATAATAAGGACATCCTCCTTATTCGAAAAACATGTACCTCAAGTGCAGCCAAGAGCAGCGAAAAGTTGTAGGTCGAAAGAAATAAAAGTATATCAAAAAAAAATTACCAAAATACTACTCTCAATATAAAAAATAAAAATAAATTATATGTGCATGAAAATAAATAAGAAATGGTTGATAATAAGGCCTACACACCATGTTCTTCGATTTCCATGCTTTCACAATACGTAAACACTTGATTTTAAATAGTGACACTCAAAAACAAAGTGATTTAATTTTGATGACTCAAACGTGGTAATATCTAGTCTCGCGATGCGCTTACTTCCGATACGCAAAAGTGAATGATAACTTGACTTAATCACGTTGATATTTGCAGTTTTTGGAAGCTCCTTAACTAGTTAATTACTTAGTGAGGTGATCTAGCCGGGGTGAACCAATGAAATTTTTCGATTAATGGCCTATGGCGGAATCACAGTGCCACGGTACCGTTACGTATAATATCCACTTTGCATACAGTGGCTATCGCCAAGATGACATTATTTCGGTTGGACACTGATGTTAGCGAATACGAAATTCTTCGTTTGACAGCTACTTAATCTTTAGCAACCATAGCCAGTGATCATCACTTTGAACTGTCAACTGAGATACGGAATAGCCATGCAGGTCAGTGGGTTACATACGTGTAAGAAAAAATACCTTGCGAACAATCAACAACGAATATTGCTGTTTGTCTGTTGCTGCAGTTACATTTGACACTCTGATCGGTCGTTGATGTCATATCATATTATTAAAACTGTATGTTGTATGTAGATCGCGACCCAGTACTACCTTTGTAAGAAGGCAAAGCGCGGCTACATGGCGTACCCGAAATCGATGGCCATGGCAGTTAGGGAAGGTCCGAAGTGTTTGCATTTTAGCGCAGACATTGTCTACCATCTTGTGAACGTAATGCTAGTGATCTGGCAACTCGGTATTTGCGCCGTTTATTTTGTGTTCATTTCCGCGAACATAAAACAGGTAAGTGATATCTCGCATCAGCCTATCTCGACTAATCACCAATAGGGTCTCTGTGACGAGTGTATTACAACGAACGAATGTTGCAGGTGCTTGATTTCTACAACATTCAAGTGCCCCTACGATTATTGATCTGCTCCCTCTTGCCGCTACAAATAGTTATGAACCTCATTAAGAAATTAAAGATGTTGACGCCGCTATCATCCATCTCCAACTTTATAACAATCGTTGCAATGATACTCGTGTTCTTTTATTTGATCGAAGACGACCTCGTTATAGATGATGACAAGTTTAAAGTGAAGTCAATTATAGAAATACCAGTGTTTGTGGGAATCACGCTGTTTGGACTCGAGGCCGTGGGAGTAGTAAGTAATATGCTAAATGACTTACTTGTTGATCTAGATTAGAAGAACCACGTGATGGAGAACATAATGTGATCCCCTGCCTCTTAGTGCGGTTGCCCGGGGCTTCGCTCTCGTTGTTCTTAATTTGAGCTCAGCATCTTTTGACCGTAGCGTGATGTTATGTAACCTATAGCCTTCCTCAGTAAATGAACCATTTAAGAGTCCGTTCCAAAATGAGTGACGTTCAAATTTAGGTATTTTGACAGCTAGCCGGTAATGAATACTAGCCACGTGATTTGCCATCTGCTAACGGTGAAGGAAAACATCGTAAGGAAACCCACATACACTAGAAGAAATTCTAAGTGTATGTCTGATCCATCAACCCGCATTAGGCCAGCGTATGTGGCTTATGGCCTTAAAACCCTCTCAGCTTCTAGCGGTCTCCACTGGCCCCTCCAGTGGACGCTAGGCAATAGGTAACCTCCGAGATTCTGCGTTATGGGGAAGGGCGTGGGACCCTCAAAATAAAACACAGGATTCACTTTCGTTTGTATTGATTCGACTTGTCACAATAACTTTTACATTAATTAAAATAATAATATTATTATTAAATATAGATATAAATGGCCAGAATAACGTGCACCGCACTAGAAATTAATGTGCGTCAATGTATGTAGAAAAAAGTTTATGAAATCAATTTTTAATAGCTCCAAAAGCTTAATATGTGTAAATATAATTATAGTTTCTATGTTTTATATTTAGGCCCTCTACTTTTGCTTAAAACTGCATATTTCATGAAATTAAGGAATTCTTTTTTTGTTTTAATTTATATTTTTTGACATCTTTTGTAAATAAGTAAACTACAAAATTAAGAAAAATATAAATGAATTATAAGTTTTGGGTAACAATATAGTTTAATTAAGAATATACGTATAAAATTAGTACAAAATAACTATGAAAATAACATTGGTATCATACGTGATATTTTCGAAATAGCTCAATCTAAGATACGACAACTAAAAGTAGGTTGGTTCTAAATTGTTTTCATTATTTTTAAATTATTTATTGTGCTATTCAAAATCAAAATCTATACAAATAAATAAAATTAGAGTGTCAGTTTAGAATATTAAAATAGCCGCCTTTTACTACATGCATATGAATGTATATAATTATGGTACGGTACATATACAAAATATATTTTTTTAGGCAGATAGCTAATGTAATAAGGAGTAACTTAGGCTATTTCTATTTTACAAAAATTCTATAAATACAACACGGACGAAGTCGCGGGCACAGCTAGATTTGTCGCTCCACCCCAATAGCCATATCGAATTAATCAAGAAGTCTCCAACTTGAAATTTCAATTGACTTCCAAGGGGTAACTTGGGAGCAGTACCATAACTATACTTTATTCATGTCAAAACTTCACTGATACACATTATTCACAAAAATAATTTATAATATCATTATAAATTATTTTTATAAATTGATATCTAAATCTAATAATAATATTATTATCTAACATCTACAAATATAATTATAGTTAGTAATTTTGCGGATCAAAACATGTTGGTCGTCGTACATTTGGGGCATAATATGCGCCGGGGAAAGAAGTGAGGGTGGGGGGATTTAGATCAGGGAGAAACAACGTCCTACCTCGATAAGCGCTGAGCGCTGTCTGATTGGCAAATCCAGTCACAAGACAGTTTCGCGTTTCGAGAAAAAAGGATTTGAAAATTTTTTTTATTTATATTTTTGTATTATTATTAGGTGCAATATGTTAGATTATTACTAATTATATCCTGAATTTTATAACTCAATTTGTACCTGTATTTTGGTGAAAATCGTGTTGTGTTTATGATTTTTTTACCAGTAAATTTTAAATATTTTTTTATATTTTGTCTGACTCCTCTATTTCTGAGTATATGTTCGTGCTGATAGTATTTTTTTTTATAGAACTTGAAAGGTCTTCATAGTGAAAAAGTATGCACAAACATTACGCTAAATTCATATTTTTGGCAAAAATATAAATTTCAGTGACATATCCATTAAAAATTTAAGGTTTTCTCTGACCACTCTACTCGTATTTTTAAAAACCTAAATTAACCCGTGTAATATATTTTTATAGTTAACCTTAACTTTTCATTCAACAATCTTCTTCAATAATCTCTCAAAAAACGGTAAAACTTGGAACGGCCTCTTAAAACCATTTAAACAATTTTTTTTTACCATTTTAACCAATTATTTACTTAAAATATGGGTAGACATAAGTAGACAATAAGAAACTTATAGATATTCATATTCATTTTATTCATAAAATATATAAGCTTATCTACAGTATATACCAAATCTCTTATATCTATACTAAACTAATAATTAAAACATTATAAAATAAATAAATTACAATTAATTTCGAATGAGTTCAACTATTAGAAACATTAATAAGATAAAACTCAACTATACATACCGTTTAAATGTTGTTTAAGTATAGTATCAAAATTGTATACATTATGCTAGGCTTATCAAAAAATATATCTGCTTCTGGATTGGCCTTTAGAACAGAATTTAATAGACTAAATTTAATGGCCCTGAAAGTGAAGCGTGTGGGGAGCGTCACGCGACGGACAGGAGAGCAGTCTGTGCTGTCGCTTACCAATGCCTCACATATAGTGGTCCGGTACATAAGAATGTATCGTCTCACTCACGAACTGGAGGATCATCAGAAATAAAATGTAGACGGGAAGGTAGTGTTGGTTTGTACTATGAACGTACACATTCTCGCTAACTTGTGCCGACGGACAGTTTTTAGGTATCCGTTACTAAAGGTACGTAAAATTGTTAATAACTTTACTTTCTGAGTGCTGATTTTCATATATGTTATACAGAATAATGTTAATAATCAATAACCAAACCCTCAGACACATCCAAGGAGCGGTTTTTTTCAGCCAGACGCTTCAAAGTTCGAAAATAACACTCAAACCTCTTTCGGACTTAATATATCGCAAACGGATCCCTAAATAAAAAAATTATCTTAGCAAACTAACAATTTTTTTTAAAGACCTATTAAAAGATACCCCAAACTATGGGGCACATGAGAGAAAAAAAATATCTCCATTTCACTTCTATCATATTTTTTCAAGATTTTTTCATATTACCTTGTTGGTATGACTAATAAATATATCCTTTTAAAATCTACCCTGAGTTTTTCTCTATGGACCACATTTTTGTATCTACTTCTTACACTTTCATAAAACCAAGCTGTTTTATAAAATGTTTACTATAATTTCTAATAATGTCTACGTCGAGAAATACCTATTTGTAATATCAATCTTAACAATATTTGTAGCTTTTGTGGTGAATAAACATAAAAGAGTTGTAGAAAATGTGTAAAATAAATTGATAAAACTGATGTATTTTGATATGAATGTCTTTTCTTGAGGAGGCATGTACTCCCGTGTCTGTCACAAGCATCTTCATCAACACAAAATAATGATGACTTAGAAAAAATAACTCTTCTTCGAGTGATGAAAGTGGGACAACTGATTTTAACCAAGATATATTAGTTATTATATTCTGAGCCGGGCGGAAGGAGTGGACCTTCAATCAGAAAGAACTCAGTGCATTCAAACTTCAGTATTTAATATGATACCTATACTACAAAAAAGCCTGGAATGTATTTTTTCGATTTTACTTTATTTTTTGTACAAAAAAATTGAAAGCTATGTGGAGCACATTGAAGAGATGTTGTCGCACTTCCAGCAGCTTGGTGGCAATCTGAACATCAAGCTACATTTCCTTTATAACCATTTGAACAATTTTCCTGAAAAGTTTTTGTGATCTGAGTGACTCACAAGAGGAACAGTACATCAAGATATTCGGACTATAGAGGAGCGGTTCCAGTGGATCGCCGGTATTCGAAGGTGTCATTTTTATAATTGAGTTCATCTTTTTATTTTTTTATACCACGTCTACGCTAACAATGTCACTTTCGTGCGAGAGACGTATTCGAAAGAAAGTCCAGAACACAAAAAAGGAACATATAAAATACGTTTCTCATTACTACTAATCCGAGCACCATTAACTTAGACGCGATTGGGTAGGAGAAAAACTCGTATCAAGCACTCAGACGTAATGGATGAACGAGGCGCCATCCAATTTAACGCACTGCCCGATTTTGTACTTGCTTTTATTTGTTATGTGCTTTTTTGCCTCGCTTAAAATCAACTAACTATTGTTACTATACTTGTACTTGTAGGTTTTGGCGCTTGAGTACAACATGGAGAAGCCGAAAGAATTCACGGGTGTATTTGGCCTGTTTACTATGGGCATGCTCATCATTTTGAGTATTTTCCTGATGCTAGGTGTGACAGGCTATATAAAGTATGGCAATAATATTAAAGCATCTATCACACTGAATTTGCCTAGAGAACAAAAGTAAGTGATTAACGCTCTGGATCTAGTTATGTTACTTTACATAATTATTAAGTCTATATAGGGTAATTTAGCCAGTTTTCGACCAGTTAGGCAAACTTTTGACTTCAATACAATTTTTTACATGATAAATTATACAACATTTTATGATAAAAATTAATATTCGAACATAACTCGAAATTTAATATAAATTTTAAATTTGTAGTCCCTTTCTTGGACAATTTCTTGAATTAATTTATTATTATTATATATTTATATATATTATATATATTATTAAGTACTAAAATATAGAAAAGAGGTGATTTCGCCGCTTTTCGGCCGTTTTTTTTAGTTTACGGCCGGTAATTTAACTAGTTTTCGGCCAATATATTAGTCATATTAAAAATACTTCTATGCATACTACTATAGATCATCTTTTTGATAGGAAACAAATCAATCTAAATCAAATAGTTTGAATTTTAAATTTAAAATAAAAAATAACAATTTTTTGCCATCGTTTTAAAGATGGCCGGATAATCAGATAAAAAAGCTAATTCTCAGCCATTTTTTTAAAAGCGGATGGAACCAAATAAAAAACATCTAAGTAAATTTCGGCCGTTATTAACCTACTCAATTTAACGCATTTGAAACAAAATTAAAATTAAATAAGTTACTGTAGGTCTGTGTAATAAATAATTGACTAAACATTACAATGAGATGAACTTATTTACTATTATTTATTTTATTTATGTATATTAAATTTCTGTAAACGAATACAACAAAGGTTTTCTGCCCTACCCAGTTTTTATAGGCCGATATATAGATTTTTTTTTAACGGAACCTATCGAGTTCGGTATCAAAATAAAGAGAATCAAAGGGAGATTACATATATTCAAAAAAAGATTATACATAATTGAATGGTTCCAAATTGTAAATAGTTCTATTATTTTTTTTAACCAAACCTATTGAGTTGAATATCAAAATAAAAGGAATCAAATGGAGATTACATATATATACTATATATATTTGTAATATGTTATGTATTTAAATGGCATAATAATATTACGGCCTTTTTAGTGCGTGGCTCTCTGTTGATTTTTGCAATCGGGTTATTATTTTTTTTAAATTATATTTACTTGTTTTATCTCTCAATCCCAAAAATCCTTTTTATCAGAGCTTTTTCCAACCCTTGAAGTACTAGAGATACGCGCTTTTTGCCATAGTCGTGAGCTCAAAAAATTATGAGGATAACCTACATATAGACGTATACAGGGTGTTCCGAAACTCAACGTCAAGCGGCTACCGGGCGATGGCGATGGTAAGGGTTCGAGGGGCATCGAGCAAATACCAAAGCAATTGCTTTTGTGATTAAACTAGATCACTGTAGGATTCGTCTATATAAGTAATAAAGGTTTTTAACTTTATAAATTTAATAATATGGGTGGTATAGGGTGTGAGTAAAACGCATTGATTCATAATTTCATTGAATGTTGTGTATAAGGCGGCATAAAAATGTTTGATATTACCTAGATATTAAAACTGGCAAATTAATATTGGAATCTTGCGTAGAGCGCGAGTACGGTATTGTGATATTATCTTAACTTTAAATTTTCATGTTAGGATTCGGTAAGTACTTCAAAAGGGAAAAATGAAAACCCTATAGAATCATGTATTAAAAATAATTTTCACAAGAACGTATAGAGGTATCAAGCTGAAATTAATATCAAATTTTCCGGTTTACAATCCCTTGACGCAATAAAAAATTCAGAGTTCTAAGTTTATAAGATACAGCCGCTTATGCTTCATTTTTGTCGCATAGGTCATTTTATTATCTTGACGATCAAAAAGTCACAACCTAAAGAGTACTTCCCGTTGACCTAGAATCATGCAATTTGGTAAGAAGCAATATCAGTTGCACAAGTAAAGGAAAAACTCCGAACGTACTCATGTAATTAGCATATTGGATGTAATTAGTGTACCTACATTGGAAAGGTACAAAGTGATAAGTCTAAAAAAAAGTGTGAGACAAATGGTGCACCTACCTACATTTACGAGAATATTTATTCTAACATTATTATAGCTATCCCGTTACCTACTTCTAAGTTCTTTCCCTCGGGAGCATGTACGAGCCATTAATGCTCATACAGCAAATAACTTTACATATAAAATAGTCAACATAATCATAATGTGTTGTAGTCGCATTAACAATAGGTACTCATCGTTACACAACATCGACGAAGTGCGGCTCAAACTGTAAAACTCTTTACGTAAACAAATAAACGTATCTTAAAACTTCCTAAGTGGTTTGGTGTTACAACATACAACGACAACTGGGCGTCAAAGCCAACGGAGTGATAGCCCCAACATCTTTGTGGTCCTTCGAGTTATCGTCTTATCTGTTCGGCAGTCTACTTACCATAGCGTTTCCGGCACATGCTGGCCTCCCACAAGCGGGTCTCACCAGCCATATTGAGAAGTTGCACATAACGCAAAGGAGGGAATACGTCACTGAGTGTCGGCAGATAACTACAAACCAGCGAAGATAACGTCTACAGCTGAAAACAAAGAACAGTCGGCGGGGATAACGTCCACTGCGGTCACGACTACGTTCATTGTACATTTTGTACAAGTATATACAACACTTAAGCACCAACCCCTGGAATTACAACAATGTCCAAGGAAGGCTACCAGCAATTTGTTGTAAAACAAATAAACGTATCTTAAAATTTCCTAAGTGGTTTGGTGTTACAACATACAACGACAACTGGACGTCAAAGCCAACGGAGTGATAGCCCCAACACTACTAATATCTTACATTTTAAGCACAAAAAAAACTTGTTAGCACCAAAAAAACTTGTCTGGCATCTGTTAGGTACAGAGTTTATTTCACTGTTTTCATCCTCTAGTAATCATAGGTTAAGGTCAGGTTGACTGTTTGGCATGGAGTTTGTATCTGAAGTATTAATAAGTAGCATGTCTGGTTGACTGAGTATTGGATTATAAAAGTATGTATTTATTATTGTGGCCAGGTAATGGTTGATCTTGTTTCGACTCTCAAATGGAGGTTGCCATAGTCAAAATAATGATTCGTGCATTATGTACTTAAGTAATCTGTAATAAATATAAGCAAATTTAAAGTTTTTACCTAAAAAAACAGTTAACATGCAATCCTTAGTATGACATCTCAACATCATACTAAGATTCCAATACCAATTCACCAGTCTTATGAGTCCGTTCCAAAATAAGTGACGTTCAAATTTAGGTATTTTTACAGTGGGCGGCCGCATCGTAACCGTGCAATGAATACTTTCCGCGGATTGGTATGGTATAGTTAAGTGTCATAACAATAAGAAACTTAGTTGCTTGATGCTTAGATGGCGCTGAGTAAAGTATTTCTCAACACTGTGCTCTATCTCACTCTTTCACATTTGTTCTATCTCACTTGCATTACAGTAAACCCAAAATTTATATACAAAAGGAATTATGCTATGAAACTTCTTTTTTCACATGACCCTATTGCAAACAACCAAATATTACTACTTTTTCTTGTGGGATAAATACCATGTTGCGTATTTTTTTAAATAACTTGCCTAGGGCTCAAAAATTTGAATGAATACAATGCTATTTGAATACTTAAGAACTACATTTTTTTTACCATAACTCTATGCAACATATTTTTTTCTTCAAAATTTACACAAATTTTAATAAAAACCATCTCCGAGTGGTGCAAAACTAATTACATGTATTTAAATATTTCTAAATACATAATATAATTAGCTCATTTACGTACAAACGTCACAAAATTACATCAGGTTATCAAGCGAACCCAAATTGTAAAAGATTTAGGTATCCTGTTTGATGACAAGCTATCATTTCGAGCTCATTATAATTATATCATCGATAAAGCCAACTAACTATCAATCAATCAATCAATCAGTCATTTATTGTGGAACATAGGTAATTTACAAAAGATATTACAGACAAGAATATAGAGAGCACTATGTCCTACCATTTAAGGTGTACAAATATATATAATAATAAAGGTTAAATTAAAATTTAGAATCACATTAATTGAAATGTCAAAAATGTTAACTAACAATAAGTACTTATGTCAAAATTAAAACTAAACACAATGTCAATTTTTTTTTTTAAATAATGCCGTAATTATAAACAAAGTTAACTTATACAATAATAATGTCAAAATTAAATACAATGTCAAATTTTACAATAATAATGTCAAAATTAAATACAATGTCAAGATTATATTGAAATGTCAAAGTGTAAATACAATGTCAAAGAAAAACAATAAATACAAGAATACATAAACACCAAATTGTACTTCAATATGAATGAAAATTATAATTGTGTCACTTATGTTTGTCACTAATGTACTCAGTAATGGTATAGTAAGCCTTTTCAATAAGAAACAAATGTAACCTATTTTTGAATTGTTGTATGCTATTTGCTGACCGTATATATTCTGGTAGTCCATTAAAAATTTTTGGTGCCATTGCAAATACACTCTTATGGTATAAGGCTGTCTTAGCTGGAACTATGTGTAACGTACCTTGTCTGCGTCTACTGGTTACCGCAGAGAATTTTGAAAGGTGACGTTTAACAAACATACTATGCGATTAGAATAAGTATGGGCCTGTCAAATCAAGACGCCATTTTGTTTTCCATTTGAAGACAACTTCATACCTAACAAGTAGAGTGTACAAAGAAAAAAGGAAAAAACGAAACACATTACAATTAGGTACATTCATACTTTTTCGGTTGTAAGATCTTTATTATCTGAAAGAACATTTAGGTACATAGTTCACTAAACTCATTTTACATGAACATAGTAGGTAACTGGCATAGCTAAATATGCATGTTTTTATTAATAGTATTTAAATAAATTATGTGTGAGTATTGAATATGAAATTAGTGTTTGTTGGTTGTTGTGTATTTTTTATCTAGAAGTCACGCGGTTTTTTATTTGGCTACTGCTCTGCTCCTATTGGCCGTAGCGTGATGTTATATAGCCTATAACACTAAAATATTTTTTACAATTGAACCAGTACCTAGTTCCTGGGATCCTAGCATTCAACCAAACAAAAAACAAACTTCAATTTTATAACAAATAGGCAAATATAATGCAAATCTAGTCAGGTCCTAATTCTTCCAACCTAATTCTTCCTAATTCGTCAAACGTGCAAGGAAAATGTACATAATCAAAATAGAATAGAATAGAACATAAATTAATTAAATTACAAGTTATAATTTTTTTGCCTATTTTGTTTCTCCTAGCTGTACAAAAATGTGCACATTCGACTGAAGTTAGCGGCAAATAGTACCACGTGCAATCCCATACTTATTCTAATCGCATAGTACTCGTTTCAAAAATATATAAAGAGGGAACCGTTAATAATTTTAATTTCACAAAGTATGGTTTGCATGAATCTGTGACACTTAGGTTACATATCGCTCTTATGCAACGCTTTTGTCCCTTAAATACTGACTCCTTACCAACTGCATTGCCCCAAAACATGATGCCATATCTTAATAAGGAAGCAACTGTCCCATGGTAAACTGTAAGTAGAGCATCATGACTTAAAGTTTTTCTTAAGTTGTATAGTGCATACGAATGTTGATGCAATTTAGTACATACGTTATCGATTTGTTCATTCCATTGTCCACTACTAGGGTTCGTACTCAGATCTACTAAGGATTTTAAAACCCTTACAGTACTTTGTACCTTTATTCTGCCATGCCCCCTGATTCTAAGCCGTCCGAAAGTTTTACGATCGGAAACTGATAGCTTGACACAAGGCAGGAACTCGATCCTACGGAAACAAAAATGCTATTCATAGATCCGAACGGATACTCCTCGGAAGGGATGTGTTTAAAGGTAAGGTTACAAAATGGTAGAAAATTTACTAAAGTAGTAGTAAAGTAGTAGCTATTAGTATCAATAAAAAAATATGTATTTATTTCTTTTTACAAATTAATGTAATGGCTGTGACCTAATAAGAGCAAAACGTTAATTAGTATTTACTATTGTTTTAATATAAAACATTTATTTTTCTTAGACTAATAGTTTGATAGTAGGTAACTTTGTAAACGCTGCTTCGCAAACATCAACGAAATAAATATTTGGGCGCTTATTTAGTTTTGAAAATAAAAACAAAAATCAAAGTTAGAAATTTGTTTTAAAAGTGACTTTTACATATTCAAAAACCTTTTATTAATTCAAAAGAATAATTATGACTGTAAGTACCGTAACATATTTCTTTTTTTAAATGTTTCATGTTGTTTTATTATAATATTTAGTTTCATGCTGGTTCATGAACACCTAGCACGAAGGCGACTCATAAGCCCTCTATTTCAATATAATGTTCCTCGGAAGTTGTATCCGGCGCAAAATTGTTGGCTGGAACTTTTGCCACAATGAATGTCATCTATATGTCAAAAGTTTCCCATGTTGGATTTCTGAATTGCATTTAGGCTCCCGCTTCGTAAAAAATAAAAACCTTGCCACTCGGATACGGAAAAGGCAGTTTCCGACGGCCTAGAATCAACCCCCTGGTAAGGTGCATATTAGAATATGGTAGTCCAATATGATCACCGAATTACAGGGTACACATGATATATATGATGATGATGATATCGAACGCATTCAGTAAAAGCTTCTAAGAATCCTCTTGCCTCGTGGCCTGAAGCCACTAGTCGCCTTCTTGGTACCTCGACCAGAATTGATCTATTGTAGCGCCCCTTGTTATTTTATAGTTCTCTACTTAGTCCTATAGAGGCTAGGAACTTCCAGATTGTCTGAGCAGAGAGAGACCATATCTCATCTAGTTTCAACTGGTGCTGTCCTAAAAGGATGCTCCTTTTGTGCATAAGTGGCTCACATGAGCATAGGATATGCATTGCTGTCTCATCTGTCTCTTGGCAAAATCTGCACATTTTGGACTGGCTTAGGTTTAGTTTAAACATATGGTAGTTTAATTTACAATGACCGGTGAGTATTCTTGTTACTGCCGACGTTTTGTACCTGCTGAATTGCAGCAGCTCTTTGGTACTTTTATTGTTATGGCCTTTGATAAGTGCTTTGGAGTGGTTCTGTCCTGGGGCAGATTGCCACGCTCTTTGCGCTTTATTTTAGCATAGGTCGTTGAGAAGGGTCTGGACCCTTCGTTTGGGAAATCCACAGAAAGGTTCTGGCCTTCTCATTAGGTTGTTAGCGCCGTTTCTGGCCAGTGCATCCGCCTTTTCATTTCCCTCTATTCCCAAATGTCCCGGGACCCATCGAATTATAACTCTGTTCGATTCCCCTAGGACATCTAAGATCTTTACGCAAAAAAAAGTCCGCGACAGCATATGCCTATCTTTTATGTGGAAGTCGATATAGAGAGAATAGTGAGCAAGAAATACATTTAAATCGGATACTGCATTTAAAGTGAAAAAATTCATGGTATTAAACTAATTCCTAGGAATGTAAATACCTTTATCACTTTTGTCATTTAATGTAGATAATTTTTGTCGTTTACACTAAGTTATTTCGACAAATAGTTTAAAAGTTATTACGATATTAAATGAAATGTATATAATCCCAAAAATCTTATAATAATACTGTATGTCACCCGTGACTTCGCTTACCTGTTATTTTGTTCCTGTGACCACAGCAACTTTTCACTTTTAGAGGAGAAATTTCGGCCAAAATTTTCTAAGCACAGATAATTACTTCAGATTAAACATAACCAATATTACGTGATTGATTAGAATAGTACTTATCTTTGTAAACATCCATCCCGTGTCTTTTTGGTTAAAATTATCAAATATACAAACAAACATTCATCCTTTCAACTTTGTGTATGTATATTACTATATTTATCAACGTCAGCCCTAATGACAATTCAGTATGACAGATTAAAAAGAAATCAAAGATCTCTTTTTCTTTTTGCTTACTATACAACCTCATTACTTGAATATATTACTAATCATTCACCAGTAAATTCAAAGAATATATTATGACAATTGTAAAATTATCAAATAGTGTATATAAAGTAAAATATGAAATAGAATATTTTTTGTAGAAAAGTAAATACATATATTGCAGTATCAAGGTAGTATAGTAGCAGAATACAAATACCATAGACCTAGGATCCGCGCGCCATTTTTATGTATTCGCGCCATTTATTTTCGGTCTAAAATTTGACATTTGACAGTGAATTATCATTGTATGTATTTATGGTCGCTAAAGTCATAAACTAATAAAAATAAAACAATTGTGGATATTGTAAAATATGAAATAAAGTAAAATATGAAATAAAATATTTTTCGTAGAAAAGTAATTACATTGCAGTATCAGATAGTATAGTAGCAGAATACAAATACCATAGACCTAGGATCCGCGCGCTTTTTTTTTATAACGATTTTTTTTATTTATGGCGGTACGAAGTACGCTGGGTCAGCTAGTATTAAAATAATGTAAGTATCATACTTTTTTAACCCACTGACAAGGATGGCTCGTCAATATAATGATTTGGCTAGAAACAATAACGCAGTTATTGATATTATTTGATGATAACTTTAATAAAATCATGACAACATTGAAAGACATCCTCCATAAAGATTAATTTATAAAAAATTGTAACGTCTAGACAGTCCTTCTAGATAATTTAATATATACATAGCACTAAGTAAGTAATATAAATAATATTGTCACCGTATGCACATATTTCGTCCCATTAGAAGAATAATATCTTCAGATAAAACAAAATAAAAATTTGATCAATCGATTGTTTACGGTTTTAATGCCGATTTTTTTAATAATTTCATTTTTGTTTTATGTGAAGATAAAACATTATTCAAATCAAATCAAATAATTTATTTACTAGAATTAAGAAAAAAAAGAAAAAAGAATATGCGAAAACATAAATTTTTGTAAAACCTATAGAGGTTTTACAAAAATTTATGTTTTCGCATATTCTGCCACATACGGCGTGCAAATGTTTCAGGTAAGTACTTAATTATAAATTTAATTATATTATTTATTATATTATATTCGAAATATATTATATCATGATAATTATTATTCACTTAAATGTCAACAGTATTTTTATATTATTCAGTTATTGTATATTTTATCTTCTAAGTATTCTTTAATGCTATAATATCCCTTGTTTAATAGAAGTTTAAATAAGTCCTTTTTAAATATTGTGATCGGCAATTCGCTTAAATTCTGAGGTAGATAATTATATATTATGATACACATACAATATACATTTCGTTTATACATATCTAATTTTATATGTGGTAAACGTAGTCTATTTTTATGTCTAGAGCGGCTGTTATATTTACATTATCACATAATTTTTCAAAGAGACAGGGTTATTTTCTAACAAACAAACAAATTTCGAGCTTTGATAAAAGTGTTTTATGACAGACAAAATCGAAAGCTTTTGTCATATCTAAAAATACACAACCAATGTGACGTTTACAGTTTAAGCTTTCAGTAATTTGTTTAATTAGTGAAAAACAAGCTAATGTGGTAGAGCTATATTTCCTAAAGCCAAATTGTTCCTTCTTAAGAATATCACAAGATGTTAAAAAGCTTTCTATTTTAAAATACATGACCTTCTCAAAAACTTTGTATAGTATTGGGATAAGGGTAATTGGACGATAATTACACATATCGGTTTTAACTCCTTTTTTGTACAGGGGTTTTACAATTGATTTTTTTAGACGTTTTGGAAAGTAACCTTCTACTAGTGATAGATTTATTATATGTGTTAGGGGTGGTGTTAAGCTAATCGCGCATTTTTTTATTATTTTTGTATTTAGGTCATCATAACCTGTAGAGTTTGTATTTTTTAAAGTGTTAATTATTTTGTAAATGTCAATATTGTCAACCGGAGTAAGAAATATGCTTTTTGAATTTTGTGGAATATTAGAGGTATGTTTATTATTGTTATGAGTGTTATTATTAGTAAGGGATATATAGTAGTCATTGAACAGCTCACATATTTTAGAAGGATTATCATATGTTTTACTTTCAATTTGTACAGAGTCTATTTCCGAGTTAGATGTTGGTTTTGTATTATTTTTAATTAGTTGCCATGCAGCTTTACATGTATTTTTAGAGTTACTTATGTATTTAAGACTATTTATTTGATGCGCTTTGTATATACAATTATTCAAAACTCTAGAGTAGTTGCTATATTTTTGTTATTATCCTTTTTATTGTCTTTAGATAAATTATATTTTAATTTTAGCCTTTTCTTGACGCAACAATGCTTTATGCTTTTTGTGAGATATCTATTTTTTACATGTTTGGAAGTGTATTTTACCTTTATAATTGGGAAACAGAGATTATAGAAAAGTGTGAGAGTGTCGTGGAAAGAATTGAATGCTTTGTCTGTCGTTTGGCACCTATATATATTCTATATATTCTTCTAATGGGACGATTTATTTTGCAATATTTTAATATTTTACTGTATTAACGATTCTAATGTGTTTTGAGCATCTTAAATAAATAAATAAAAATAACTTTTGAGCTGGTACAGCAAACTATAGTAAGTAGGTATACTTAATAAGGATTATGTAAAAAAAAATCTTGGCATAATCTGGCACTATGTCATAGCAGTACCTAAAAATGTCATCAGGAATGTCGATTTTCATCATTTTTATAATTTTTTACGACTGAACCAAGTGACATCCATTTTTTTTATATTTTTGTCAGAATTAGGTAGCCTATAGGTGCCATCGCCCGGTAGCCGCTTGACGTTGAATTTCGGTTCACCCTGTATATAGCTGTAATGCTGTATATAGCTTAAAATTGCTATTTCAGAACAAATTTCCCCTTCTTACCCACCGCACTAGCGAACCATACGGTAGCGTCGTAGGGAATATGTTTTCCCTTCTACACTACTAGCAAGCAGTGTCGTGGGTAATTGAAAATGGGTCTAACATAATCTTTCCCATCGCCACTACAACTATACTATTTCCATTAAAATATTCAGAAATAAGCGTGACAGTGAAAGAAAAATTAAATTATGGGGTTCCGTTTTTTGCCATTTTGACTACGGAACCCTAAAAATAGAGCTTTTACTTTTTTTTACCCGACTGTCAGGACGGGTATTGTTTTTCGCGCGTATCTTCTATGTTTCTTTATAAATTTCGTTATTCCCACGAATCTTCCAAACGGCTGGATAGATTTTGACAATTAGAGAGGGTATCGTTATATTCGTCTAGAAATCCCAAGTGTCCTTAGATAGGTTTTAAGAATAAAAAGACTTAAACGGCGGGCTTTCGACGCCACATTGTAAGAAGTTAAATTTTTTTTTTAACTAAACCTATTGAGTTGGTTATTAAAATAAAGAGAATCAAAAGGAAATTACATATATTTAAAAATAGATTATACATAATTGAATGGTTCCAAATTGTAAGTAGTTCTATTATTTTTTTTAACCAAAGCTATCGAGTAGAGTATCAAAATAAAGGGAATCAAATGGAGATTACAAATAATATACATATGTTATGTATTTAAATTTAATCAGGTATAATAATACCTATAACAATAATTTTACGGTCTTTTTAGTGCGTTGCTCTCTGTTGATTTTTTTGCAGTCGGTTTATTAAATAAATTTACTTGTCTAAACATAACCACTGAGTGGTCTTAATATCTCGGGAAGTCTTCTGAGATATTGCGATTCAAAAGGTCGAACGTCACAGATATACATAGTCGGGCATTTAATATAGGTAAAAATGCTTAGGTATATGTGTCTATGTGTAGCGACCCGCCCCGGCTTCGCACGGGTGCAATGCTGATACTAAATATACCTACCTACTTCAGAATGTCCCTTTAAACAACGTTTACAGCTTTTTTGTCAGGTTACTCTTGAAAGAGCGACACATAATTGACCATGAGAAAAACACAACGCTCAAATCTAAGGCCGCAACGTTGAAAGTTTAACCTTGCGCCGCACCGCTATATCCCTGCATTTTATATCTGTAATATCTTCGGAAATATTCATTTAAATTACATGCTGTAAAGGGCCATATTGATCTATTATATATATATATATATATTAAATGGAAAATGTATTTAAGGTACTTAATTAGATAAGGATTAATGTTGTATTGCTTAAAATCATTTCGTAAATAAGCCATTTTTTCCCATAAAAAGTAAAGGATAAAAAATGGCTATTGTGGGTTATCCTCATGAGATAGACATATACCATTGTCGACTTATTTGTTGACCTTTTTCAGGTGTACAATACTGTAGTACATTATTTTTAATTATCTCGTGGGGTTCAGCCAGCGTTTGCAATGTAAGCGCAAAAAAATGTGTTTATTTACGACATCACATTAGATACCTCTAAATTTATTAGTGTTTCTCTACAATATTATGCATGTATTATACATAAACAATGTTATGCATGTGTCAGGAAATAGTATAATTATTATAAAATATAATCAAGTGTTATTTATTTACTTTGAGTAAACTAAATAAAATATATAGTAATTTATCAGTGATGATATGAAAAGGAAACCACGAAGAACATAGTACTGTTTATTTTAATACAACAGGTTCAACATATTACACATAATGAAACAAGAGGTACTGTGTACCCCTAACAATAGGTTATAATATAACCAATAGGTCAAGGTAGGTCATAAATAAATATATCAGAATTTATCAAAATCATATTATGAATTTTAATATCCAGCTACATAGTAATATGAATAATTATCATCTTAATAAACACATATCATAATACTTTATTTAGATATAATAACCAACCTAAAAAACTTAATGTAATTTTATGATATTTATATACTTATATTAATTTATAATATTATCAACAATTATTAGACCATGTTCAACAATTCCTAACAAATTCCATATTATAACAATTTTCAAGAAAAAGTTACAAGAGAGGTACTTAACTCTGAATTGATGTGATCCCGTCAGCAGCCAAACAAGAAGTGTTCGAACACTCTCTGTGTTTGTCTTTTATACCTTAAATTGTACTGACATAAGTCAAACGATTGATTAATTACAAACTTAGTAAGAGGAAACAATACTTCTATTCTAAAAATATTTAAAGTATTAATAGTTAAATTAACAATACAATAATTATAGAATTTCTAAAATGATCAATCAGATATTCTAATGACAGTTATAAAAGGAAGACATTACTATCACGATTTCCTTTACTTGTTGACAACAATTAAATACTATTTATTTCAGTAATTGCCATTTATAGTAATTAACTATACAATAATTGATATTTAAATTTAACCTATAAGGCAGCCTGATCAATGATTTAGATTCTAGCCAGATTCATAACACAGGTAACTAGACTTACTACATGGATAAATAGATACTTACAAATGACACATAGATTTAAACGTTTCTGTTTCTCTTATTTGAATATTTGTTTCAATATTTAGACAAAATATTTCGAATAATCTATCACATGTATTATACATATAAACCTTCCTACTGAATCAGACTATCTATTAAAAAAACCGCTTCAAAATCTGTTGCGTAGTTCTAAAGATTTAATTAAGCATACATAGGGACGGACAGACAGCGACAGCAATTTAGTTTTATACTATGTACTGATGTATAAATCATACTATTATAAATATATTAAGAATATCCACTCAAAAGATACTCAGTCCCTTTTTCTGTCTGTACGAGCATGGTTATACAAGATTATTATACGGAATAATAACCTTGAACAACCATGCTCGTACACTTGCTTAGTCCCAATGATATTGTATGTTAAAAAAGGTGTAGATAGATTACCTACATAGCGTTCGATCTTTGGAAATGGCACATAAACGCACTCATAGATAACGTAATAATACAATGTCAAAATACCTTAAAAGAGTTGTGATTCACAACTCTGTATATCATGCTATCTTACTTCCACAACTTGTGAAAGTAAGATAGCATGATTTAATTATCACGATATAAATAGAGACAACAATAATTTGCTACAATGCGTCGTCACATGCAGTAGAAATTACATAGAATAAAATATGTAATTAAACAGACGTGACATTTTGACCTACCAAGTTTTATGCCTAAAAATAGATTCACTGATGAATTTATCTAGGATTACGATTTAAAATGCATTTTTTAATTTTCAAAGTATCGCGTTGGGTAAATATTTCATTTCGTGCATATTACACGGCGGACGATAAAGAATATAATAAACGTTGAAAAAATCATTACCTGAAATTATTTTTATCAAGATAACATAACATTTTATTAGACGCAACCCTTAAAATTTATTGTATTTTATTAGAAATAATATAAATTTTAAAAAACAATCCGTGAATCTAATTACCATCGGTGTCCCTTTTTCCAGATTTTAACCAATTGGTTCATTATTTTAAAGATTCCATTGGAAGAACGATTTAATAAATACGTTTTTGGATAATAGAATAACCAATCTATATTGTATAGTAAGTATTGTTTATGAAAGAACAAATTTAACTACTTTTTTACGATTTCAAAAAATGTCCCTACACTAACTCATAATTACCATTCGACGATATTCTCGATCCGATATTTTCGAATTTTCGCGCCACTGTGCAGTAGACTGGATACAAATTATTCGGCACCAGTCGGCGCTGTGCTACCGAGCCGCGCGCACGCTTCAAAGACCTATTGTATCAACGTAATTTTAAGTTCTCCTGTTCGGAAAGTGAAGTGGTTAAGAAAATATCTACATACCATTAGCGTTTTCAAAGGTAAGTGCATTATGATTTTTATGTAATTATTTGTCTGGGATATCAAATAATAGATCTTCTATACGTTAATAAAGTTTTAAGTCATTTTCTGTAAAAAAACTAAAGTTTGTTTATTAAAATGTGTGTAAATCTAATTGCCGTTGTTCTAATTACCATTTTTTACCGTCCTTTTTATTGCGAATGGTAGGTTTTTATCAAGGTTTTTATATTGTTTTAGATTGCAATGCCACGAAAAAAGAAAACTAGAGAAGAAATACTAGAAAAAGCGAAATTAGCCCGCAGAAGAAGATACATAATATATAAATATTAAATCAGATCCAGCTCTTTACGCTTTACAGAAGGAAAAAGAACACCAAAGATACTTAAAAAGAAAAGAACAAAAAAAAATTTTGTCAATAAATGATATGACTCCAAGAGGCAAAAGGCAACAAAGGAAAAAGTGGAGAGACAATTTTAATGCATTTTACAAAAGAAAACTGCTAGTTAAACGTGGCATTCTACTGCAAAAGTTCTTTTAATTATGTTGATTTCGTTAAGTTTTTTATTATAATTTTTGTTCTTAGTATAACTATGCATAGTACTTTACAGTTCCTATGAAAGACTTAATACTAATTTCGCAATAAAACGTTGATTTGTCAGTGATTTGTTTTATTCCTAATTACCATTTTACTTTATCTCATTACCGTAGTTTGTAATCTAATGGTGATTAGATTACAAACTACGGTGGTACTAATAAAATCTCATTACCATTTTTGCAAAAAATTTTAATGTCAAAATCTCAAAGCTTAAAAGAGTTATTGCTGTCCCTTCAATATAATTAAGATGTAAATAATATATACTTATTAAAAACCACATAAAGAACTTGATTTGGCGTAATTTTTTTTAAATTTCTTTAAAGCTCCAAAATGCACGATATGAAATATCCACCCCGTTGCATGACAAAATATACAGTGCTTGTAAACAAAAAAAAATAAAAATCGGTTAATAAAATTCGGGACGATTGACGCTGAGCTTGTATTTGCATGAAGCATTCCAAAGCTTTAAAAAAATAAATCAGTCAGTAACCTCTCATATGCCATCTAGAATTCAAGGAGATGGCTAATCGGAAACAAAAACTATTTCATAAAAAACCGATGCTCTGTGCAATTTTTAAGCTGGCCCTCAAGAAGGTGATGGGGATGACCATGTCATATCACAGGCATATTAGTATTAATTTTAGTATCGGTTGCTGAAAACTGGAAATGTCCTATTGGTTATTTTTACATATCAGGTAAATCTGCAGAAACAAAGGCTAACTTAATAACTACTTGACTACAAAAATGTCATGACATTGGAGTTACGGCACTAAGCATAATATTTGATGGATATTTGTTTTTTATTACTACATCACATCACCAACTAAAACAAGGCGAATGTTCCATGTAGCTTATCTAGTACAACCATAGTATCTCCCATAGTATCTCAGTGCTTACTTAGTGACCTTCAAATAAATTTAATTTATTTCTTTTTTGCCTTTTTGAATTTTTATTCAACTCGGGGTTATTTTTATGTTCATAGTGAAGACAGATATTTTTCTATGATAGCTTTTATCAAAAGCATACGATGGTTTAAAGTGGCTGTTTGTGTCATGGCATGGTTATTTAATTCAATAAATATATTGGAGCCGATTTTTTACAATATCAATATCTCCATTCCTTGTAAAGTAAAGCCCATGTTCTTTTATGAGACTTCAATATATTTTCTGACTTTAAACAAACATTGAACAAGTTTTCCGTTGAATAACATAAGCCACCCATGTCTTTAATAGAGATTAATTTGTCAAACCATAGTTTTTTGGACGTAAATAAAGATTTGATGCAGACTTCACATTTTAAAAGACCAACCATTAACCATTCCCTTGAATTGGATTACGTTTGGGTTATTGTTGTAGCCTCGATGCTTTCTTATAGTTATAATACCAAATAGAATTTCAATGTGATCTTGACTTAATCTATATGTCGAAATATATCGTACTAAATCCTATAAAACCAGATTTGCATTTACAGTCAACTAAACGTTTTTTGGTAATGGTGAAAATTATTCTTTGTCTAATCACCCTCTTTGTTTTGTTATGTATTTTCAGCGACAGTATATATTGTTTAGCTTTATCAAGAAAATTTAAGATTCAATTTAAAACTACGTCCAAAAAGCCGCGCGTCACTGCAGCTCCATAACATAACATGTGTCATAACATGCGAATTTGCCGCACTGACGGACGATAGATCTGGCAACCGCATGCTGGTCACCACACCTATATTTGTTCCCACTTGCGATTTCATATTTCCAAGTCCTTACCACGGCGACGAACAATTTTGCACTGACACATGCCGCAGTGACACACATCATCACGTGATAATCACCTAAAACTATAGATGCAACATTTACAAAGAAGTTAATAAATTAACCCTAAATACAGAACTGCAGATTTCTTTAATAAAGTAAGTCCTTTGGGAGATATATGTATATTTATCTGCGTCTTTAAAATGAGTTGAACATACTCGTATTTTACTGGATTTATTTGGCTGCCAGAAAGAAATCAATAACTAGAATCAAATATAGAAGATTGCCCCATGAAACTCCGTCAAAAACGTTTGTGGTGCCGGGTAAACTATGTTAAAAGAAACACGCCAAGTACACTACCTCATAGGTTGCGTGGAAATGCATGCATAATTAAAATTATTGATAGAACATAACTCGTTCGACAGTTTGAATCGCAATATCTCAGAAGTGGTAATTCTTAGGAAAAAAGTAAAAAGACCATTTTTGAAGATATTATTTTTTAATATACAATTTTGAACTGGACTGTTTTTTTAAAACTCACTGTTTACGAGAAAAGTCCAAAAAACCGAATTTTTACCTTTGATCATGAAAAACTTTTTTAGCAGACGTGAGATCGATGGGGACTTTTTTTCTTCTTTATAATGGTAAACCGAAGGTCTCTCATAAAATTCAGCTCTGTCGGAATTTTTATGATATGACAGATGAGAAGGTTCTTTTATTAAAATTTATTAATAATAATAAACTATAACTTATTTTAAATTTCAATTATAAATACAACAAGTAAAATGTTATAAATTAATCCGGTGGCATCGAAAGGTATTTCTTGATACGGCTTGATGCCACGGTCAGCGCCAAGTGTGTGGTCAATACTCAGAATGGTAAAAGCTTGGTCCGGTTGTTGATTCAAAATACCTATCTTTTCCCGAAAAAGCTTGATAACTCCTGATATAAAATATTCTCGAGTAAGTAGATATAGAAACCTTATAGACTTAGACCTTTATACCCTATACCAATCCGTCTGGCCTGCGTGGTATAGTAGGCTAAATTCCCTCCACATTCTTTGGAGGAGACCCGTGCCCAGCAGTGGGACATTTATGGGTTGAGATGAGATGATGATGATGATGATGAAGTAGATATAGATATGACATAATATGTATGTAGTAGGTACGTGGGTACCTACGAGTTCCAGCAATAACTGTTCTGTGCAGCTGTAATGTATGTTTACAGGAAGGCTCAAGCAGCGAAGACCTTATTTGCAATGGCACTGTTTTTATCTCTTCCACTCCAAAATTTCGTGGCTTACCAAATCATTTGGAGGAGGATAATAAAGAGATTTAATCCGAAGAATGTGTTTTGTTCCGACTACACACTGCGCGTTACACTTGTCTTGATACCATGTAAGTCTGTAAGATGCTCACTAGTGTACCTTTATGTGTAGTGTCCGAGCGACAAGTACACGGAAAGTTCTGTGTGCGCAGTCGGGATGGCGGTCGCCGTGCCAAACCTGGGCGGCTTCATCGCACTGCTGGGTGCCCTGTGCCTCTCGCTGGTCGCCATAGTGTTCCCAGCCATAATGGACGCCTGCATCTACTACAATAAAGGATATGGCATTTTCCGCTACAAGCTCTTTCGTGACATATTTATTATTCTTTTTGGAATATTTTGCCTCGTAGCCGGCGTGTATACCAGTATACTCGAGATGTTGGCCCCGGAAGACGATGAATAGAGAAACATACTACTGAACTTTATATAGCTTTGAAATTTTGTAAAATTTTAGTTAACATGGGACTGCACTTATTATCCCAGTGAACTTAGAGCGAGATTCACAGTCGTGACTTTACTTTACAACAAAGGCGTCTTCTCAAAGTATACTTTGAACGCCGAAGTTTACTTTACGTTTTTTGAAATTCATAGACAGTTTCTTGACTTATCTAAGCAAAGTATGAACCCAAAGTAAAGCACGTGCAGAGACAGAAATTGTTACGTTTACATGAAAACGAAAAGAACAACGTCATACGTCAAATCACTATATCATATAACAGACTAAAATAAAATGTCGTTTGATTTGTAGAAAACATTGATAAGGTAAAGGTCTACAATCATTGTCCGTATATTAATGCAAAGCATACTTTGCGGCCAAAGTCGCCAATATCGTCGACTTCGCCTTTACTAAGCAAAGTATGGTTTCGGAAAGTAAAGTAAGGGTTTGTCAGGACTGTGAAACATAATTTTGGTTGAAAGTTGAACTTTCCCTCAAAGTAAAGTCAAAGTACGGTCTGTGAATCTCGCCCTTAGTATTCACTTCAAAATGTAGCTATAAAGTTGAAAATTGACTATGTGTAGTTTTTGTAAATTGTTTAAAAGGATGTTTTTAAAACCCTTTTTTTCCTCTCAAACCTTTTTTTTAAACTAATGGTCAAGGCGAAATAAATACGTCAAAACTTGATGAGTTTGCGTCATTTGAAAACCGAGTTCCTATAGCCTTCAGGCCTTCAGGCTCCATTGCAATGCATCCGATTTAAATATAAGGCATCCGTTATTTCAGCTCAAATCCGAAAAGTAAGTTAAATTTAACTTGCAAGATTTGATAATGTACAGCCACTGAGACAGGTGGGTACCAAACTTAAGTTTGTAAAAAATCATTAATTATAATAAATCAATCAATAAATAATGCAAATTATCCATAATCATGGCTATTTATTTATAGTCCAGGATCCACGGTCAAAATTGGACCAGGAATCCCGTATCTACTATAAGTTTTTCAAACACCAAAAAGTACTCATTAACTCACTTTTTAACTGAAGTTCTAATATCGTATTATCTTTCCCTAAAACCCTCAAAAATAACGACTAAGTACTTAGTTTTCAAACGACTTTATCACGATTTCATTCCCTTTGGGATAGAATTTAAAAACAGTAAGGAACACGTATTTATATTTTTGATCACCGTCATGTATAAATTTTCCGTTTAGTCGCATAATGCCTAATTCGTGAAATGGCACCCGAGTCTGGAAAGGACTAATTCGCGAATGGACTAATTCTGAAAAGGACTAATTCGTGAAATGGCTAATTCTGAAAAATACTAATTCGCGAAATGGCTAATTCTGAAAAGGACTAATTCGTCAAAGGGCTAATTCTTAAAAAGACTTATTCGCGAAATGGCCAACTTTTAACAACATGTGACAGCACAAACCAGACATTTAAACGGGACTAGAGGGCGATGCGCGATTATGTTCAGTTCAAATAAGTTTCAAATCAAATCTTTTATTATGTCAGCCAGCAAAAATAGTTAGGAAGAAAAAAGTACTAAATGAAATCTTTCATTATGTCAGACAGCAAAAATCATTATGAAGAAAAAAGAGTAAGTACCTACTTAATCAAAATCTTTTTTAAATATTAATATATTTTTACGTTACGTCTATAACTGTCACTGTCTTAATATCAACAATTTTGAACGATAGAATGATGATCTTTGTTCATTGACTTGTGCTGACATACGTTGTTAAGAGTTGGCCATTTCGCGAATAATTCTTTATAAGTATTAGCCCGCTTGCCATAAAGAAGAATAGAATAGAAGAATTAGCCCTTTGACGAATTAGTCCTTTTCAGAATTAGCCATTTCGCGAATTAGTCTTTTTAAGAATTAGCTATTTCACGAATTAGTCCCTTTAAGAATTAGCCATTTCGCGAATTAGTCTTTTTAAGAATTAGTCCATTCGCGAATTAGTCCTTTCCAGACTCGAGTGCCATTTCGCGAATTAGGCATTATGCGACTAAACGAAATTTTCGAAGTAAAAAGACACAATACAATTTCTCCATACAAACTTTGGCCCCTCTTTCACCCCTTTAAGGGTTGAATTTTATTTTGTCAAAATAAATAACATTTATAACATATTTGCTCGTAAAGGGTCTCTTATTTCACCAATTTCAGTGTTGTAATGTATCTCATTACGCACTAGTGCGGTAATGTAAAGTAAATTGCACGGCTTCTCATGCTCACATACTAATAATCAAGGGGCTCCGTACGTAACGAACGGTATTTTTTTAAATCTTAGCAAAGAGTTTTTATGTCAAAAAAGTGGTCAACATTTTATGAATAAAATTAATTAAGTAACTTTGGTAGATAAAATAATTATGATATAATTATATAAAATAAACATTTAATTCTTTAATTTAATTAATTTAGACCATAAATTACAACCATTTATGTACTAAAACACAAAAATATTAATTTACTTTATTAGTAATACTGGCTGTTGTTGTGTTTTTGCCTTAAAAAAAAATCGTTGATGCGCGCGCATCGATAAATTGTGACAAGTAAAACTAATTCCGCGCGCTATTTCTTTTCGCTGTATTTGTTTTTTTCTAAGAAAGTCCGAATTTTATTTATTTCCTCGCAAATATGTTATAAAACGTCGTATGACACACGTGTGCCTCTGCTTTCTTGTAGCCCTCGCCTGCGGCTCGGGCTAGCAATATCGCCTCGGCTGTAATTATCAACTTACCGCACTTGTATCATAATGTACTATTTCGTAATAAGCGTCCTTGAAAACTTCAAACAAAACCTGATTACTATTTATTTCCTGATTATTGACCTTTAATTTCTGAGAAATTACATGTCCAGCCTATTTGAGTAGTTTTCCGTTTGTCTGTCTGTCCGCCTGTCAAGAAGAAGATACTCGGGTCTGCAAACCCTCGGCATAAAAAAAATCTAAAGATACAGCAGTTTATGCACCATTTTGGTCGATTATCTTGACGATCAACAAACTCAAAACCTATAGGGTACAGTCGAGTTCATTAATATGTTGGCACTTCCAGAGTTCAAAAATATATGAACGTTAAAAAGGTTCATAATATTGTGACAGCTTTAAGCATCATTAAATTATGGTCAAGATTGAGACTAGGATACTTACTAGATAATACACTTTCATGCAATTCTAAAAAGTGTACCATCAATTAATGATGCTTAAAGCTGTCACAATATTATGAACCTTTTTAACGTTCATATATTTTTGAAGTATGGAGGTGCCAACATGTTAATAAACTCGACTGTACTTCCCATTGGGGTAGGTAGGTAGTTCCTTTACTTGTGCAACTTGATATTTCAAGTTGCACAAGTAAAGGAAAAAATCCGAAAACCGATCTCGTGTAGTTATTCTAACTTATAGCTATCCCATGGTCAGGGAGTAGCCAAATTTCCATTATTTGTGCGATAGCACACACTAATTTTGTCCGTACCCATATGGCCAAACTGACCCCACAACCTACTTCGTGGCACACCAGTACCAGCCGACCCTTTTATTTGCCCAAACACCTGGTCACAGCAACCTATGTCCTCCTCCGCCGAAGTCCAGCTCGGAGATCACTCCAGGCTCCATACATGGTCCTTCGTCGCGACAACAAGACGTTCGATATAGAAGTCCAGGGTCAGGACCAGAGGGTTTCTATAGAACGCCTGAAGCCAGCTGGTGACGAAAATCTAACAACGCGCGAGCGGAGCCTATAATATCGTCTTTTACTTATAAAGTATTATGTATTTTTATTGGGTATCTTAAAAGATCGCAATCGACTAAGCACTCGCGTTCGCAGGGGATTTTCAATGTGTCTAGCAAGATGTAAAAACCATTCAAACTGTCCGGCTATTGAGGCAACATTTTTTTATAGGTCTCCAAGTAATTTAAATAAAATTTAGCTTTTATACTATGACGAAAGTATACTTAATAATAATTTATTAAAGCTTTGGGGTGTCTGGCAGGGGGTAGCAACTGTCATAAGTGTCCGGCAATGGATGACGAGATTTCTAAAGCTATCCCGAAGAAAATATGACATCATGAAAATATGACATCTCATGCGTGTGTCAGAAAATAGTATAATAATTATAAAATATACATACATATAGATCACGCCTCTTTCCCAACAGAGGGGTAGGCAGAGACCATTTCCTTCCACTTACTACGATTCTGACATACATCTTTGGCTTCTTCAACATTCATTAGTCTTTTCATGCATTCTCGCCGGTTGAGGGTACTCCTGATCTGTCCCTTCTTTAGAACGTCACCTATTTGGTCATGGTACGTTCTTCTAGGTCTTCCCCTTCCAAAGTTTCCTTTCACATTCATCTCATATATTTGTTTTGTCACTCTTCCTTCATTCATTCTCTCTACATGTCCAAACCAGCTTAACATTCCTTTCTCTATTCGTGTCACAACATCTATTTTTAAGCCACAACGTTCCCTTATTACACTATTTCTTACTCTTCACTATTTCTCACTATTCCTTATTACTCTTCTTATCTCTTAGTCTATCACTCAAATTTACCCCAATCATACTTCTCAAGAGATCTTCTGGCTGTTCATAAAGGCGTGCAATGGAGGCGTAATGGAGCGCTCCATTCACCATATTACCAGCATTCGCTCTCCTTTCAATATCACTATCACACTTCCCATCTCTTGTAAACAAAGTCCCCAAATATACAAATTCCTTCACTTGCTCTAATATCTCGCTTCCTATACGCACACAAACTTCTGTCATAATTTCTTCTCTTTCAAACACCATAACTTTCGTCTTATTTTCATTCCTTTCCTTTCCAACGCAACATTCATAATATTTGTCATTGTCTGCAACTCATTAGGTGACGATGCAAGTAAAACTTGATCATCTGCATAGAGGAGACATTTGACTAGTAACTCATTAATTCTTAGTCCACAGTCACTCTCTTTTAAATCTGTCAAACAATTATCCATGAATAGGTTGAACAGCCATGGCGATGCTACACATCCCTGTCTGAGCCCTTTTTTAATGTCAAACCAATCCGTATAGGCACCGTTTATTCTCACACAGGCACTGGAACCCTCGTAAAGAGATTTCAGTGCCCGTATCAGATCACTACTCACTCCATTCACAGATAACGCCGACCACAGTTCATTCCTCACCACTCTGTCATAGGCCTTCTCCAAATCTACGAATGCGCAATAGACTATATAAAATATAATCAAGTATTATTTATTTACTTTGAGTAAACTAAATGAAATATATAGTAATTTATCAGTGATGATATGAAAAGGAAACCACGAGGAACATTGTACTGTTTATTTTAATACAACAGGTTCAACATATTACACATAATGAAACAAGAGGTACTGTATACCCCTAACAATAGGTTATAATATAACCAATAGGTAAAGGTAGGTCATAAATAAATATATCAGAAATTATCAAAATCATATTATGAATTTTAATATCCAGCTACATAGTAATATGAATAATTATCATCTTAACAAACACATATCATATTACTTTATTGAGATATAACAACCAACCTTAAATCTTAAAGTAATTAATTATGATATTATGGATATTATTTATAATATTATCAACAATTATTAGACTATGTGGATGGACTGGCCTGTTGGTCTAGTGGTTGGTGACCCTGACAGCTAAGCCGGAGGTCGTGGGTTCGATCCCCACCCAGGACAAATCTTTGTGTGATAAGCATAAAGGTTTGTTCTGTATAGATCTGGGTGTAATTTATCTATAATATGTATATATTTACAAAAAAAAAGTATTTAAGTAGTATTAGTATAGTATAGTTTTTTTTACGCTGGCAACTTTAAACGCCAGACGTCAAAGTTTTAGCTCCCGTATTTAAATTAATTTAAATTATTGTATTTGTTACCTATATTTAGTAGTATAAGTTACCAAATAAAACTATATTTATGTGTATTTAATTGTGCACAAGTGCTAGAAGTGGTGTATGTTGTGCCTGAATGACATTTAAAAACTTGTCGGTCTGCGCAGCCACCTTGCAGTGTCAACGGAATTTCGAAATTCGAAATTCTTCACCAAACCTGGGGAGTATAAGACTTATTTATTACTAACCAACACTCCACAACATCTAAATACACAGCTCAACACCGTGTGAGCTTCGTCTAGTACTCATCGGCATAGTTTTTTGTCTCTTTTTGCTTGACAATACGTGGAAGCAAAATCGACGACTAAACATTCGCCACATACAACAGTACACTGCACTATTACTGTACAAATTACACTAATTATCATTGTTCATGACTACGCATCCTTACTTATTACACACACATACATATTAGTTTTCATAGTTAATTTGAGTAAATTTTAACTTTCAATAAAAAAGTATCTCCACCCTCATTTGTAGAAAAATTATAAATTTAATGTACTTAATTGTTTATTTCCTTGCCTAATATTTAACTATTAATTAAGTTATAATTTTCCAATCTTCTTTTATTCCTACCTTTGTTAATCTTTCTAAAACTTCAATTATTTTATATCAATTCACCGCCCCATTTCTTTTATTTCTTTCTTTTCTTTTATTTCTTCTATTCAGCTGTACTTCTTGACATTCCAGCTGTTGGTGCTACATCTGGCAAGATGACCTCATACATCATGACCCGTAAAGCCATGGCCAAGGACACAGATAATAAACTCAAGATAGTGCTACTGGAATTGAAAAAATGTCAAGAGGACAATAGACATCTGCTGAAAGATCGCTGTGACTGCGAGGAGGAGATCAGAGAAGTGAACGATAGGGTAGCTGAGCTGAAGGGCCAACTCTTAGAGCTGCACAAGGAGAACCTGGAGTATCGTGACCAGATATCCCAAATGCAAGAAGAGATACATTCTTTTAACAATTGTAATGTAGAATATGAAAGATTATTGAGCCGTAATACCGAACTGGAAGTGGACCTGAATCATGCTAATAAATTAATTAATTCTTTACAAGACAGTATTATAACACAAGCAAATATAATTGCTTAATTTGGGACTAGATGGCGCTGTGTGAATGTGGTAGAATATTATTATTATTATTATTATTATATTATATTATATTATTATGTTCAACAATTCCTAACAAATAATATTACAATTTTCAAGAAAAAGTGACAAGAGAGGTACTTAACTCTGAATTGATGTGATCCCGTCAGCAGCCAAACAAGAAGTGTTCGAACACTCTCTGTGTTTGTCTTTTATACCTTAAATTGTACTGACATAATTCAAACGATTGATTAATTACAAACTTAGTAAAAGGAAACAATACTTCTATTCTAAAAATATTTAAAATATTAGTAGTTAAATTAACAATACAATAATTATAGAATTTCTAAAATGATCAATCAGATATTCTAATGACAGTTATAAAAGGAAGACATTACTATTACGATTTCCTTTACTTGTTGATAACAATTAAATACTATTTATTTCAGTAATTGCCATTTATAGTAATTAACTATACAATAATTGATATTTAAATTTAACCTATAAGGCAGCCTGATCAATGATTTAGAATCTAGCCAGATTCATAACACAGGTAACTAGACTTACTACATGGATAAATAGATACTTACAAATGACACATAGATTTAAACGTTTCTAATTTTCTCTTATTTGAATATTTAGAAAAATATTTGGAATAATCTATCACGTGCCGCACGGCCAGGGGCTGACCGTGAGTTGTGGGGCCCAGGGGTGATACTACATGGGGACCCGAGGGGACCCCGGCCAAGTGTAAAGTAAGTAATTTACAAAAGTAAAATTTTTGAGATTGGTATTCAAATAAATAAAAATACATAAATAGTGAGTGAAAATATTTTTTTTTAGTTTTAACGCAACATTCAACAACCTCATGGATGGTTTGGAACTTATTTTTGTATTTAGGCGATGTGGTGCCATCCTTCAATGGCATTTGTGGTTCTGTGCTTCTCACCATAACAGCTGAAAATTCCCCCTATTACCCGTGGTCCCACCGCTACGTCCCACTGGTGGGTCCGCGGGGAATTTTTTTGCCCCGTAGTCCCACCGCACTGAAAAAAATTTAAATTTATTCTATCTGTGAGTTCCAGTGAGACCATGGGTAATGCTTCACTAGTTATTTTTTTAATCCATTGTTCATTTAAATAAGACTTAAATTTATCGAAACAGTCATTATTAGGCGCCATTTCGCAGATAGCAATTATAACCTTCAGGTATAAAGATTGGTGGTAATGTAATAAAGGTAGCAAGGTGTACAAGTGAGTAATTCTTTTGCCCTCTGGCGTGTCGGCAAAACCAATTTTGTTCCTCTTCCTCCATACTTATTGCATTTTGGTAGTGATAATAACACTTCTTTACAATTGCGTCGGGAAATACCTCTTGTACTGCAGCAATGACAGCAATTTCGTAATCACACTTATATATTTTTATATTAACAGCAAATTGATTTTTTTGTACAGAACCCGTTGTTATGTATTTTGACTCTTGTCGGGAAGAAATGCATAAACTAGTGGCACAAAATTAGCCGTGTGATATATCTGCATGCAGTGTATAAATTTGCTAGAATGGCTTAGGCGCCACTCTAAAAGTGCCATCTCCGTAATACGTATGAACTTGACTTAACCTACATAGGTTAGGTGCTCGTAGACTTAACCTCGTTTTTGCTAATGGGCTGCCAAAAAAGATTATTTCGTTATATTTTTTTTTTTCAAAGATTACATAAATATTTTTATTTAATAATTTATTAACTATTTTAAACTAAGGTTATCAACTAACTTAAACTAAAAAGAAAAAAAACAATATTTACAACCTAACACAAAAAAAAACAAAAAATTAAAAAGGGGTGAATTAATTAAAAAATGGCATCATAAATGCTTCCGCATCGGTGCCACTGTCTACCGGAAAAGTGCCCAGCAGGCTGGCAGCATTGCCATGTTGTATGAGCGCGAGCACTTGAACCCCACGGCCCAAGTTTTTCGATTCCAAACGTGTATTACCCATCTTCCAAGGCAATAATGACATACTGTCAGGTCTCTTGCCATCGTCGCGCGTCAGGCCTTTTGGTTCTAGAACGGCTGGCACTCCAGCGGTGACAAGAGCCCAACGAAGTATGTCATTGAGGTTGGCATGCCGCGAAATGCGGCCGGCGCTTCTGCTGCATGTCAGGTCGTGGTGCCCAAGACTCCCAACAGCTTCCCTGCAGCAGCAGCGGTGCGGAGAGACAGATGGTGCCCCTAAACGTAAACAAGTAGCAAGGCGGAAGGTTGTATCATCCATAAAAGTTCCTACATTGGACGAAAGTTAAATAATAAAAATAACTATTTTTAAGGGTGGGCACCCTTAAAAATATTTATTTTTATTATTTAACTACCTCCATACATTTTTTTTCGGCAAACATTTACGAGTTGCACACACCTACCTACTTTGACAGATCTTTGACAAATACTTTCAGGTTTCTAAGAAAGTTATTTAAGAGGGAACGCGGCGCACGATTCTTCATACAAACGTATTCCCCTGTTTTCTCCCTGAATAATGTCTAAAAGGCAATTTTTTTTAGCTCAAAAATTCAAGTTCAGCTATAGACATGTCCCTATCATTTCCTTTTTTTCAAAAACTTATTAATAAAGAAAATATGAGCCTCCAAATATTGCTAAAATTGCCGTATTTTTAATGTCGTAATTAGAGGACTACCAGAGGAATTCTATTAGTTATTTCCATTAAAAAAAATGATAGGAACCTAGTCATACTCTTTCTGGAATTTTTCATGTAAAAAAGGATTGAATCCGCTCAGTTTTCGAGGAGAAAACAGGGGAATACGAAACGTCCATTTCATCAAAATTTTTGTCTTAAAATCTGTCTGAGCTGTAGCTGTCTTTATCGCACTCTTCGGGGGTGACTTGAGGTAAGGGGGTCACTTACATGTATATGACTGGGGAAGTGGTATCGGTCGATATTTTTTTTATCGATACTGTAGTGATGTCCATCAATGTCGATGTTGACGATTTACTGTTTTTATTTATTAAATTGTGAAACTGTAAGGTTAATTTCCGACTTTTTTATTAAGTTAATATGATTATCAGATCAGGTCGCAACGATTTGATTTAACTGCTCTAAAAGTAAGACTAGTTTTATCAAGTATATTCATATACACGCATTATAATGGATGCAAGAGAGGTGTAGGTTGTGGGTATTTTATTTAAAATAGCTGGCAAAATGCGAGTTGGATTTGCGCACCGAGGGTTCCGTACAATTATACATTTTTATTATTATTTGTGATTAAAATGTAAGATATTAGAAGGTAACGGGATAGCTATAAGTTACAATAAACATTCACGTAAAGTTCACATCAGTCCGGAATAAACTCTCTTTCTTATTAATTTTTTTTACGAGTATCATCTTATATCCGTTCTAATAAAGTTTTAATATATTCAGTGATAATAATATAACTACACGATTACGGTTTTCGGACTTTTTGCTTTACTTGTGCAACTTAATATTGCTTTTTGCCAAATTTCGTGAGGTCAAGGGGAAGTACCCTATAGGTTTTGACTTTTTTGATCGTCAAGATATGCAGCAAAAATGGAGCATAAACGGCTGTATCTTTTCATATCTTGCATTTACTTACAACTCTGATCTTTTATTATATTCCAAGGGATTGCAGACCCGAGTATTTTTAGGGTTTCGTCCCAAAATTGATTGATACCTTGAACTTGACCTTGAGAAAAATATTCTTGACAGACAGACGGACAACGGAGCGATCCTATAATGTTTCGCGAGAAAAAAATGATTCGTTTTTTTTTCCTTTTGAAGTATAGATTATGGAACCCTAAAAAGAATTTAAAACAATAAATAGGACATTTATTCTATCGTCATTTCCGTCTTTTCGCTTACGGGTAAATTGTGTGATCCCGTCAATTATTTCAAGCAAAGGCCATTCGTGAAAAGAAATATCTAGTTTAGATAAGTTCGATCATCATCAGCAACCCATTAAGTCCCACTGCTGGTCTCGGTTCGATATTTTGCCAAAATAAGACATATTTTTTTAGTTTCTATTCCATTTTCTGGAGTTTTTCAGAAATTTTGTACCGATATTTTATTTGTATATTTATTGAGCCATAATATTTTACAAGTTCATCAAGACTTGCAGCTTATAAACTTTTATTGTTGTTGACGAATGACCAAGTTGACGGACAATCTAGTTTCTTCTGAAAATTGTTTTCATGCTACCTCTTCTTTTACCATAATTATTCTCTTGCTGTATTAGGAGTGCCTTTGATTTACGAATACAACAATGATCTTAATTACCATTACAACGATATTAATAAAAACTAAAATTATATTATAATTCGGACAGAACCCTCAGGACATTTTATTCATATGTAGGTTAGCGATAAAATATTTTATAAATCTTAATAGAGGTAAGGTAAGTACTACGATTTTTTCCATTATTTACATACACGTAAAAACAATAATAACAACGTGTAGGTAACTAAGTAACACGATGACATCAAATGGACCGATTTAAGCAACAATGATCCAATCAACATAAACCCCATTTTGACAGCCAGAGAAATACTGCAATGAATTTTAAAGTCAAATATCTCAATATGAGGTTTGTGTTGATTGGATCATTTTTGCTTAAATCGGTCCAAATTTCAAAAACCAAATAAATGCAAAATGTAGAGATTCGCCGACTCGCCGGTACACGGGCGCGGGGAAGATGCTAGTGGGGAGGAGGGGGGGGGGCTACTACGCATGTGGACCATCCACTCACACATTTAAATCTCAGGCTCAACGCAACAGCAATAGCTACTTCAAATACCTACTTTTCAAATTTCTCGCAGACCGCGTCCCCTCTTAATTACCTAGCTTTACGGTTTAGAAAAAAAAGAGAGGGGGGGCACAATATGGAACTCATTTTTTTTTGCGATTATTTCAGAAAATATTCAAATACATTAGGTATTCGAATATTTTCTTGAAAAAGCTTTTTTAGAAACTCTAAATTTATTTTAAAATATGGCGGCGGCGCCGGCGCCGCGCTCGCGCTTATCTACCTACTACGTACTACATAGAACAGTAGGCAAATTTGCTGACACTACTTTTCGGATAACCTGTTACATACTAAATTACTTTAAAACGGGTCTACGTCACGTATTATATTATAAGGAATAGTAAATATCTTAGCACCGGTTATGGCTAATATCTGGATGGAGCCTTTGAAAAATATATTGACCTACAGAGGTCTCGCATAAAGATCTGGAAAAGATATGTGGACGATGTATTTTGCATTATAAAGGGAGGCAGATCGGAGGTAGAACAACTTGCCATAAAATTGAACTCCATACACCCCAACATCAGGTTTACATTCGAAATGGAGATAGACAGACCGTTAACTTTTCTCGATATTAAGGTCATGGTTAGAGAGAATGGTACCTTATCACACACAGTTTACCGTAAACCTACACATACAGACGGGTATCTACACGCTACCTCGCATCGCCATCCGCGACACCTGCATTCAGTTGCAATATCGCTGACGAACCGAGCATACGACCTTTGTGACCCTGAACACTTAAATAGTGAGCTTGAACACGTTCAGGAGGTACTTAAGCGTAACGGATACTTGTACAACACGCGACGTCTGAATGAAAGGGAGAATATACCAGGGGTAAGCAGAGCACCCGCATTTATGCCGTACTTAAAAGGAGTAACGGACAAAATTGGAACAGTACTACAAAAATACTCCATAAAGACTGTACATAGTCAGTGCTCAAAAATAACTAGTCACCTGCGTTCTCCAAAGGATATTATCCCTTTACAAACACCCGGTGTCTACAAGGTGGATTGCAGCTGTGGTAGTTCCTACATCGGACAAACCAAACACACAATAGCAGAAAGGGTTAAGGAACATATCACGGCTGTCAAGAACCGTCAAACAAACAAGTCGGCGATAGCTGAACACTTGCTGGAGTCAGGGTCCAACCACTAGATTGAGTTACACAAGCCTCAGGTACTGTCCACCGATCGTCACTCTTACTCCAGGATAGCACGCGAAGCGGTGGAAATCAAGAAATACTCAAATTTCAACCGGGAGGATGGATACCGCTTATCAACAACTTGGAATCCCGTTATCAGCTTGTGTAAACATCGCCGAAGTGACAAAGTAGACCAGTGTAAAGAGGTCATTAGTGTAGTGTGTCGAAATACCGACAGTTCTGATATAAATAAAAATATTGACAAAAGTGAGGGTAATCGTAGAAACCCGCGTGCATCGAGGACAACGCTCGGCAGCCACCTCAGTCAGCCCGTGACCACGATCGGTGTAATTGGATCGAAACGTCGGGCAAATAAATAAGGTATTTACTATTCCTTATAATATAATACGTGACGTAGACCCGTTTTAAAGTAATTTAATATGTGTACAAGTCGCGAAAGTTTAAAAGTTTTTATTGCAAACCTGTTAAATTCTTAACTTCTGACTTTCGTACCTAAGTGTTACTTTGTAACCTAGATTAATAAACGAGATTTCATTTCATTTCATAGGTAGGTCGTCGCCTCCCGGTCCCGGAGACCCGGCCCGTTCCGAAAAAGATTTATGCAATTTAATTAAAAACGTAGTACCAACAAGCTGTTCAATCACAGAACAACGAAAGTATAAATGGCCTTGTAAGCGGGGCAGACATGCTGCAGATATGGGTGAACGCTCATAATAATAGGTATGTTGAAAAATCTCACTTTAACGGCAAATATTCGCTGTCGTAGTTTGTTGTCATGTATAGCTAGGTACGCGCGATGCCACGCGCACAATGTACGGAGCGCGGCTAAGGGCCTTCCCTCGGTTTTGCACCGAAAACGGCTATTTTTTTCTGAAGCCTACTCCTCCTAAACGGTTTGTTCGAAAAATTTGAAAAAAATATATTTTGATAATTGATTTATCTACTACATTTTCAACATATAAATTTTCGTACGACTAATACTTTTGCCTCAAAAAATATTTCAAATTGCGATATATTTTATCTTAAAATGCCTAAAACCTTAAAACGGCTTTATAGTTTGAAATTATTTTTACACAGATAAATAGGTGGTTAAATTTACTTTAATATCAACATAGTATACATAAATCGATCAATATTTTCTTAAGAAAATAGGCCATAATACGATTTCTGTACGTTAGAAATTCAGAGGTGCTCTGCGCGGGCGCGGGCGGCAGACAGGCGTGAGCCTTCAGACGGGAAGGCTGTGTCGCTCGTTGCTCCATTTTTACTATCGATTGAATATAGTGACTACAGGTATAATATACACACAAACAGCGAGCGCGGCGGGACGAGTAAATAAATCGAAGGTGTCATACAGAGCCGTCACGTCTTTCTCGCTGTGTGCCGAAACCTTTAGTGCAAATATTTATGAACTTTAATTTTTTTTTTAATTTGGAGGAGTAGTCTCTAGTTAGAAAGATTTGAAAAAAAAAGTGATTGGTCTATTAACTAAATTTTCAACAGGCATATAAAATTTTCGTACGACTAATACTTTTGCCTTGAAATACATATATTTCAAAATGCGATAGACTTCAAAACGGCTTTTTAGTTTGACAATATTTTTACACTGATACTCTCTAGTTAGAGGAGAGGAGACCCGAGCTCAGCAGTGGGACTTAATGGGTTGCTGATGATGATGATAGGTGGTTAGAGTTACTATAAACTCAACATAGCATGTTTAAGTTGATAAAAATTATGTTAAGAAAATAGGCAATATTACGATTTCTGTACGTTAGAAGTTCTGCCATCTGATTCTGAGCTGTCTTAAAATTTTCGGCCGGAAATGTCAGTTTAATTAAAATTAAAAAACAATGTTAAAGAAATAGATGATTACAGAAAAAAATTAATTAGTTTTTAATTTTCAATACGGTAGACTATTTTCGAACATTAAATAACTTAAGCCGTAAAAATATGTCGTACTAAGATTCGAAAAAGGTTAAATTAGTAGTAAAGTTTAATTAGTAATCCGACGAGTCAGAATCAAGCGGGCAGAGGTGCTTTGTGCGGGCGCGGGCACCGACCACATATTTTATTACTTAAAAAGCAATATTATAATATAGGTATATAATATAAATGGGTGAATTTCAACAGATCCATTAAAATATTCATTTCCGTGGATTTTTTTATCTTTAGTTTTATATTTAAAAAAATTAGTGTTTCTTAAAGTTTTTGATAATGTGTGTATTCTTGCTCACTTTCAAACAAATAACTAAAAAACCTAACGAGATATACAAGTTTAAAAATTACGTGCCACAGCGATGAAACATGCTCGCATGGCAATGAAACAAGCGTACACGGCAATGAAAGAACTGTGCCACGGGAATGAAAGAATCAATCACGGAGATGAAAATCCACATAAAACATTATTTTATATAATTATCTACTTACATGTTATACTTACATACAATAGATACACATTTTGTAGATTAAATAGCTGCAAAAGGAGTAAAATTAAAGAAAAAAATAATGGAATCGAACCGATCATTTTAATTATTAAACATTCTACATTAAAAAATCTTGATATGAAATCAGCCTTTCAAACTTAACATCAAATAAACATTAACAATATAGCTATAGAGCTATTAATATTATACTTATTGCATTAAGAGGAAAAATGATTGGACACCTGTGTCCAATCATTTTTCCTCTTCTGTTCTCAATGTTTTTATCATAGTTCTTCTCTCTTGTACTCGTTCCAGTACCTTTTCGTTGGTTATCATTTCTGTCCAGCTTATGCCCTCCATTCTTCACCAACACCACATTTCAAAAGCTTCCAATCTTTCTCTGTCTCTTTGTGTCATAATCCAGGTTTCGCTTCCATAGAGTGCAATGCTCCAAATGTATGATTGGACGAACCTTTTCCTGATTTTTAACGAAATGTGTTTACGCTTGAATATTTGTTTTTTCCTGTTAAATACTTATTAGGCTATTGCAATTATAGCTATTATATCTTGTGTGCAACGAGCAGTTTCATTTATAATTGATGCATATGCAGCAATGTCATCTGCAAAACAGATGAATTTAATGTTTTCTCCATTTATTTTGATCCCCCCTGTAGATTTCTCTTTAATTTCGTTTATTGCAAACTCTATGAATACATTAAATATCAATGGTGAAAGAGGGCAACCTTGTCTAACTCCCTGTCTAATCTTTGCTGTTTCTTTTTCTTCTCCTATCTCAATTAAAGTTTCTTGTTCTTTATATAATTCCATGATAATTTTTCTGTCTCTGTAGTCTACTTCAAAATCTTTAAGTGTTTTCATCATCAATTTCTAATCTACCCTGTCAAAGGCCTTCTCTAAATCAATAAATGCTATATGCGTATCCAGCCCTAGATCCACCCTTCTATAAATTATCAATTATCATCCGCAGTGCTAATATACCTTCTCTGGTACCTTTTTTCTGTCTAAACCCATATTGGTCTTCTCCCACCACTTCTTCTACTTTTGGTCTTAATCTATTCTGAATTATTTTTAAAAGTATTTTTGAAGCCTGTGATATAAGGCTTAGTGTTCTGTGCTCTTAACATTTGACGGTGTTCTGTTTCTTAGGTAATGTCACGGTTTTACTCACTTTAAAGTCTTTTGGCACTTTCCCTTCTATATCTATATAAATTGTTATCCTGATAATAAAATTATTATTATTATTATTATTATATACATAAGTTGAGTAATTTTGAATAGTTTTTCATGCATTGGTGGGCATACGGCATATTTTATGAGTTCAATATAGATACCATCCTCTCCCGCTTTTCCATTTTGAATATTATTTTATATTATTATTGTTTTTTAAAAGTTATTAAAAAACAAAAAATAATAATAATTTTGTAAGGTTTAATAAGGAAAGATCTTTTAATAATTGACTGCACAGTAAAAACTCATGAAGTCTTTCATCGGATTACAGAAGGTTAACTTGACGGATCCTGTACTGTCAGTACGCAGTACTACCTTTATATAACAGGTAAAAATGTTTTCTTTGCCTAATCATACCTTGGCGATGAAAACATAAGTCACGGAAATGAAACACCTGGCCACGGAAATTAGAGTTAATTGTTTTACAAGGCAGGGCAATGAAACTTTTTTAACTTACGTGTCTTTTTTTTCATTACCATAGCAAATTTAGGCCACGGAAACCATAGCAATGAAAACATAGCGATGAAAATCAAGGCAAATATATAAAATAACAAAAAGTCTATTGATTGTTCGAAATAAACAAATAAATAAACAAAAGAAATGGCTTTCTATCGAATGTATAATCAAGACGACAAACTTATTCAATAGAATGTTATACCTATCCATAGCGATGAAGGAAAAAATGTCCAGTAACATAAAAATCGAATACTTACGTTTATGGTGCCAAAACGCAGGCGCGTACACACTTCCTTCTGCGTCGAGCACTTAGGCGGCACTAGTATGCAACGTTTAGCGCATAGGAGGGAGGACGCAAGTTGTTGTATAAAACGATATCCTTAAACATGTTTAGGACACGGCAATTAAAGGTCATTCTGGGACAAATGTATTTCTATTAACCATTCCTTGTATTGTTTAAATATTTGAATAAATATGTTATATAACAATACTTTAACTATCCACGCATCAAATAAAACTTAGATTTAATATAAATAACCACTAGATTTTTATCAATGAGGTATTACAACACAGTAGGTGACGTGTGGACAAACACGGCAATTAAAGATTTCAAGGTTTATTTTTTTTTGTGGATTACTCCTAATCCTATTTAATAAAATTTTTAGTGCTACTTATAGATTACTATGTCAGCTAAACAGAAAAAATGTTAGAGCACTATTAACTATGATTTTAGTACGATGCCACGCAATTTTTGGTCCCGGGAAATTCACCCAAATATTAGGTATAATATAAAATATTTTATTAAATACACCTTTAATAAAATATAGGTGTATTAAATGAATTTACTGAGTTACTTAAATTCAATATTTCAAATCATCATCATCATCATATTAGCCCAATGATATCCACTACTGGACATAGGCCTCGCCTAAATTCCGCCACTGGAGAACCTTTTTGTCCCATCGGCCATCAGGGCCCTGATTCTGACTCATCGGATTGCTCCCGGATCGTAAACTTTTTCGAATCTTAGAACGACGTATTTTTACAGCTTAAGTTATTAAGTGTTAGAAATTAGTTTACCGTATAGAAAATTAAAAACTGTTTTATATAGGATTTTTTCTATATACATCTATTTTTTTAACATTCTGTTTTTTAACTTTAAATAAACTGACAGTTCTGGCCGAAAGTATTCCGACAGCTCAGAATCAGGGGGCAGTTCTGTGAGCTATGTGGCCTGCCCACTGCCACTTTAGCGATGCAATTCGGTGAGTTATGTCGTCAAATTTAATCACGCACTGAAACTCCGAGCATAGTCTTTTCCATGGCTCGCTGAGCGATTCTAATGTGCCCCATAGTTAGCGGCCACGTCTCAGTACCATAAGTCAACACACATTGGTTGAAGATTTTTATCTTCAAACTCTGGGATTTTGTGGACGAGAAAACAGTGCGTAACTTCTCAAACAAAATATTTCAAATGATCCAATAAAATTGTTTTCAATTTATAATAGTAGTTTATAAAGTAATTACAAAGTGTTGTAAACAAAACATTAAATTCATCAATGAGAATAGGTAAATATTTTTTTAATACAAAAGTTAAAATAGTTATTTATTTAATTATAATTTACAAGCTAAAATCATTATCTTCGATACTAATAATAAATAAGTATCAATAAAACTATGTAAGTACTTACATAAATACCGAAAGCAAAACATTGAAATTAAAAAAATCTCATGCCATAAAAATATTGGCAAAGAAATAATTGTGTACACGAGTCCTTTAAACTCTCTATACAAAATAAAATACCAGTTTTAAAACTGTTAATCCGAAATCGTAGGTAAAAATGCCGAGCTAGAAGCGCATGTCTGCGTTTACGCATATTCTGTGACCGTTGTTTTACAGTGTGCACGAGTTGGTAAAGGAGCGGGGATGCACAGAGAAATAAGCTTAGCTCCGCCCATACTCTCAAGGTTATTGGCGACTAGTTACGCCTTATACTATAATAGCTACATATTTGCTATGGGTTTTTCTTTAAAACAACACCAAACACACTTTCCAATACAAACATTTATTACTTTGATAAGCTTAAATCTATTTACACTGAATTTAGATCCGGGAGAAAAATTTGGCCTACAATTTTATTAGACATGAAACGAAACTTGAAATATTAGGGAATGACAGCATGAGTGTACTAAAATGTATAAACATTAAGTAGTAAGTACGTATTAGGCATCTGCTATTTTTACTTGTCATAATCTACTTTATGTAGGATTAACTAGGTAGGTACAGTGGAGTTTTGCCATGCATATAACCTTTTCTGTTATTATGGCAAACCTCATTACGCTTACGCTGTCACTTTTTGAATTCTGATCGGAAGTAAAAGTATGAGCTTCGAGGAGATTCTCGAAGCAAACAGTCGAATGTGAATTTGGGTGTGGGCCGGAGCCCCATAATAATAATTGTGTGTATTTTTACTACCGTTCCTAGTTAGTTGTTTCGCGTAAATAAAGAGAATAAACGAAGATATAAAAGTTATAAAGTGTTTAATTCAACTGAGTACGCGAAATTCCCTTACAGTACCTATTATAATAATCATTTTAAATAAAAAACACGTCAAAACAAGTCAGACACAACAAAAACAAGAGCGGGGGCTCTTTATGTTAGCGGAGATGCATTATTGAATTTTCATACGTTATTCATAAGAGTAGGTAGGTTTTCATAGAAACTGTGAACCAGTATATAAATAATAATTATTATATTACTTCTGCACAAGAAGATTGCGTGTGCACGTTCAAAAGTATAATATATAGGTAGATAGCTACCAGGCAGTAAAAAACGTAAATAACTTTGTTTTAGTTAGAACTAGTTTCTGTTTTTTGGATCATAAAATTAAATATACCCATTTTGGGTAGGTTCGGGTACCTTTAAATTTTTAGATACACACTTATTTTATGTATTATTTAACCTACCTAGCACACAGGTGAAGCTGCGGGCGGCAGCTAGTTTAGAATAAATTGAGATTATACTGTAGGTGTTATTAGGGTTCCCAGCATTATTTTGGCTGACTAAGTACATAATATTTATAAGAATAAGAAATACAGTAGGTACACGTCTAAAATATGGAGTAGGTACGTATTAAGTATAAAGATTAAAATGACACTATACAGTTTCATAATATATAGGTGTCATGCTCCGGGGCAGGACAGTTGACGATTTTGGGATTTTGTCTCCGTGAAAACAATTGTGCATAATGGGTGCATAATTAGTACTACCTTACAATAAATAGTGCTTCTGTAGTTTAAGAGCACATTAACTTGAAATTGGGACTGCTGCGGAGCATCCTCTCCAGCAAACCATAATGCAAATTAGCGCTTCTGTGAATAATTTTAGCACGAAAGTAGTATAAAAAAAATGTACAGGAGAGATATATAATAGAACATAAAGAATTGAATTAATTGCAGGCGCCGAATAACAACATTTTTATATTTCCAAATATTATAGCCATATATTCCAAATATGTGCCTGATCCAAATATTATAGCAAAGTTTCAGCTAAATTGAATATTATTGTAGGCGCTTATCCTTATATATAAGAAACTTTGCTATAATATTTTTATCAGGCACAGTTTCATATTATAAATTGAAATATAAAAATGTTGTTATTCGGCGCCTGCAATTAATTCAATTCTTTATGTTCTATTATATATCTCTCCTGTACATTTTTTTTATACTACTTTCGTGCTAAAATTATTCACAGAAGCGCGCAATTTGCATTATGGTTTGCTGGAGAGGATGCTCCGCAGCAGTCCCAATTTCAAGTTAATGTGCTCTTAAACTACAGAAGCACTATTTATTGTAAGGTAGTACTAATTATGCACCCATTATGCACAATTGTTTTCACGGAAACAAAATCCCAAAATCGTCAACTGTCCTGCCCCGGAGCATGACACATATATAGATCACTTTCCCAAGAGAGGAATAGGGCAAGACCAATGCCCTTCACCTGCTATGTTTCTGGCATACCTACATCTTTCTCGCCGATTTAGGGTGTTTCTGAACTGTCCATTCATTATAACGTACCAACCCGATTTGGTCATGGAACTATCGTTCCCATTCACACTCCTCATATGTATAATATATTTTTGTTACCATTGTTGTTCATTCATTATATCCACATGGTCAAAAGCCACTTAACATTCCTTGCACTGTTCACGTTACAACACCTTATAGGCCATAACGTGCCCTTATTTGTGCCCTATTCATATTTATCACACAAATTTAGACCATTGATACTCCTCAAAACTCTCTATAGCATTTATTCTACTTTTATGCTTATTCGGCTAAACCCAGCATTCACTTGCGTACCTCAAGGAAAAGGTCGTACAAGGAAAAGGTCATATCCCTCTTACTCTCCTAAAATATATAGTTAATTGCATATCATGTTATATTTCTTACAAATATTTGACACAAATGTTCCATCTAGTTCACTACCCACTACCTAAGTATACAAGTGTATATACGAGTAACAGACTGATTAGATAAACATCCAGACAACAAGTATTCATTAGGTGTATCTAAGCGGTTCTCTCACCAAATAGGGCCATCATCGGTAATATATAATATAAATAGTACCTATTGGTAATGCAGTAATGTGACCTACATTGTGTCGACGGAGCCGGAGAGAAGCGCGATTTCATGCTCGCCCAACACAAATACTATAATAGATAATAATAAGTATATAATATGTATATAATACTGTCATCCACGACTTAAAATCTCATTATTTGAGGTCCCACCAGGGTCCCACAGATGCGGTTTTCAGTACGTTCTCTTATATGTATGGCACAAAGAATTGAAGGTACGTATTTCACAAAATGGGTGTGTGTGCAAACAAGCTTTTACTTTCCACAAAATGAATATTTTATGTTTCTGACAATATGTCGTGCCACTGCCACGGGACTTGTCCTTCTGGACTGAGAAAATGTTTTTTGTACGTATCTCTAATGTCTCGGGACTCTTTCGGTAATAGTTTGATAAGGGTATCAAACCTTTCTTCGGTGATAGCCACTGCGGCATATGGACCATCCGGTTCGAACGGCTGGCGAGCTCGGAGTCCAAAATAGTTGTGCAAGCAACAACAACTCAAAACTATCCTCTCGACGACCGCAGGTGGAGCAGGCAGAGGACTCTGGAACACCCTCCACTTGTTCCTCAGACGCAAGAGGGCTCTATTCACCGTTACCTTGGCCCTGGATATGCGCGTGTTGAAAACCTTGTTCAAGTCGTTTTTGTGGCACTCGGGTCGACCGTACTTGGTCAGCAGGTACGACGTGGGAGCGAAGAAGGAACTTGCCAGAATCATGAAAGGCAAAGGCTTAGAATCATCAGTTATGGGTTTGTCGGGCGGTACGTTGAACTTCTTGCGCTCGAGGCCCCTACCTATTATCGAATTTACCATAACGTTACTGCGATACGCGTTGGGCCGGTAATAGCCCAGATCTACCATGACAAATCTGTCGTGGGCGTCGACAATCGCCAGAAAAACTAGTTTCTGACCATTTACTAATAAATTTTTGCCCTCCAGGGCACCAATACAGTTGGGCATGTCGAATTTTTGTTTAAAATCTCGAGCGTTTTTTTCCCACATTTTCGTGGTAGGAGGCGGCATCACTATGGGCATCAGATATTGTGATAGCGTTTTACACACTTCTCGCACCATCACCGGCACCGTTGCGTACGGGATCTGGTAGTGGCGACTGAGCTCGAACATCGACTGACCGCTGGCGAGGAATCTGAAACAACAGACAGTGTTCAAATATTAAACGAGTTTCTTCCTAGTTCTCACTGTCAATTAACATTTTATTTTTGTAATGGAATTTTGCTTTTGCTCGTGGCATGGCATGGCACGCATGGCTTTATCATTTAATGAAATACCACAAAACTCTTGCTTTGTGGACCCAGCCCATAACAACAGTGTTCGCTTATCCTACTTGTTGTTGATTACAGTTTGGCTCGCGCACGGTACAATAGTTACGTGTTAACCATTGTTACACATTAATTAGTAAGAGCCAAGGAACTTTAAGTTCCTTGGTAAGAGCAACTACTGATGAGAAACTCATGCACATTTTTGTTCTACTTCAATGAACCTAACCGAAAAACTGACTTTCACAAGCGATAATATTCACACTACGGTAAACTAATTTCTAAATTTCACCAATTTTTAATATTTTGTTTTTTTTTATTTCTTTTTCGCTACTTGCATTTGCTACTTGCTTGCGTTTAGGGGCACCGTCTGTCTCTCCGCACCGCTGCTGCTGCGGGGAAGCTGACGAGAGTCTTGGACACCACGGCCTGTCATGCAGCAGAAGCGCCGGCCGCATTTCGCGGCATGCCAACCTTAATGACATACTTCTTCGGGCTCTTGTCACCGCTGGAGTGCCAGCCGTTCTAGAACCAAATGGCCTGGCGCGCGACGATGGCAAGAGACCTGACGGTATGTCATTATTGCCTTGGAAGATGGGTAGGCCTTTGGTGTGGGACGCGCACTTGCGTCGATACCCTTGCGCCATCTCATCTTCCAAATACAGAAATTGTGCCGGCGCTGCAGCTGCATCTGCCGAAACTTCCAAGCGGCGCAAATACAATAACCTCGCTGGCGAGTATCTATTTGTGCCGTTTGGAATCGAAACACTTGGGCCGTGGGGTTCAAGTGCTCGCGCTCTTTTTAAAGACCTATCCAAGCGTATGTCCGACGCTTCCCGTGACCAGCAGGCTGGATATTTTCTTGCACAAAGAATAAGCATTCACATACAACGTGGCAATGCTGCCAGCCTGATGGGCACTTTTCCGGTACACAGTGGCAGCGATGCGGAAGTATTTTATGATGCCATTTTTTAATTATTTCACCACTTTTTAATATTTTGTTTTTTTTTATTGTGTTAGGTTGTAAATATTGTTTATTTTTCTTATTAATTTAAGTTAGTTGATAACCTTAGTTTATTATAGTTTATATTGTTGTAAATAATTATATATAAGTATGGATATAGAGATTTAAATGTGAACGGGGTATACTAAATAAAGATAGCTTATTTCTAACACTTAATAACTTAAGCTGTAAAAATACGTCGTACTAAGATTCGAGATATTTTACGATCCGGGAGCAATCTGATGAGTCAGAATCAGGGCCTACGACCACGACGCGTTGCATCATTATAAAATAGCCATAATGCGGTCTGAGACCCTACGAAGAAATTTCGTGAAATTGTTATTAATTTCGGGATTCGAAATAGCAGCCAATAACAGAACTATTTAGGTACCAAAGTACAAAATAAAGAGCGTTTTTTTTAATTTTTACTTGAGATCTATTTGAGATCGAATCTGTGTACTATTTAGTGTTACTTAACTATAATATTGAATTAACTAGTTCTAGGTGATTTTAATTTGTGTTCTTGTTCTTTGCATCTATTATCGTTATTGTCTACATTGCTGTATTGGGTTTGGTAATCTGTAATGGCAATGTATGTGGATGTAAAGAAATAAATAAATAATGAAGATTTTAATTCATACTTTGAATTCATACGCATAGAGCAATTAATATCTAGGTAAGTACTGTAGAGAATTGCATCAAACGATGATTTATATTTTAGATTTTTTTGTAGGTGAGGTACGAGTAGGTATGGTATGGTGGTGAGCGCTACGCGTAAACCACGATAAGGCCAATTTAGCTAGAAAAGAGGGTCACAGCATTTCTTCGAATACAATAACGGAACCCATGGTTATTAAACCTGAGGCAACAGTTGCAGTAATAATTTTCTGCATATACCCTTTAAAATTTATGATAATTATTGACTCGAGAAGAGTGCCTAAAATTATAATGAAATCGCGTTCACTTTTTCGCATCATTTGTCAACATTTCAGTGAGTGGGTACAAAAGGATTTTTATACTTTTAATGATGAATCGTGAAATAGTTGGTAAGTAGCACATTTTAATATTATATTTTTTACAAAATACTCAATTTTTTGAATAGAATAATCTATCGAATACGGTGAAAACCAATTTTTTATGTATAAATAGAACACATTCTATGGACATAAGAAGATATTTTTTTTTATATACCTCGTCGGTGGCAAACAGACGTACGGTTCACCTGATGGTAAGCGGTTACCGTAGCCTATGGGCGCCTGCAACACCAGGGGCATCACGAGCGCGCTGCCGACCCGTAAGAAACACATTCACTCCTTTTTTGAAGAACCCCATACTGTAGCCCCTTGGGAAAGCCATGTTAGGGAGTTCATTCCACAACCTGAGTTCTTGGGAGATTCTTGGAGATAGTTATTGGGAGGAAATTCCTTTGGAACCGCGCGGTACGAGACCATTTCGGTTCCAAAGTGTGGGGATGAACTCCCTGCGAGGCGATGGTAGAAGGTGGCCGTGGGCATCATCTCAGACAGTTCTTCAGAGCACAATCAAACAAACACCTCGATGCTGGCACACAACAATTATACAGGCGGTAGAACACACATAGGGAGGCAAAGTCTCTCCTCACACTTTATACCGCCTGTTAGTATAGGATCGTCGACGATTCTCACAGCGCGCTTCTGAACCGAGTCAAAAGGCCCAAGCTGGTATCCAGGTGCTCCCGCCCACAGGTGACAGCAGTACTCCATATGGGGCCGGACTTGCGATTTATACAAAAGCAGCCGTTGCCCAGATGTGAAGGACTGCCTTACTCTGTTGAGCACACCGAGCTTTTTGGACGCCAACTTGGCCTTATCCTCTAAATGACGTTGGAACTGAACGTCGCTGGAGATGTCGACAACAAGGATCCATATACTAGGTGAGATGGTAAGGGTTGTACCCTGGCACTGTGGGACCACAGTGAATAGGGTTTTCTTAGGGGTGAACGCACAAACTTGTGTCTTAGTTAGGGTGTTTGTCATATTCATAGTGGTTAGTCATATTCATGTACCTGTTGTACCTTTTTTAATTTTAATAAAGTAATAATTGCTAGTTTTAATAAAAAGTAAGCTGTAAGTAAGCCCCTTACTGATTTACTTCCATTTGTTTTTTTATTAAAATTCTTGGGTTTTAAAATTGCATAAATAAAATTTCAAATTGGAAATTGACAATGACGAGTTTAAATAAAATTAATAAAAAGAGTACAAAAAAAGAATATAAAATAGCTGTCAATCAAATCTCCTAAAAATATAGAAAATAAATTTTGTAAGGATTGATTAAAATAAGTTTGAAATTCCAATTTCAGAAATTAAAGGTCATTATATCGGAAATTAAAAGGATAAAAATAACATTAAAAATGAGTTGACAGTGTGGATCAGGGTTGTTACAAATATTTTATTTTATTTTATTTAGCACACCAACAGTACACAAACATAAATACATTCACAAAAAAACAACAAACAAAGGTGCCATTATATAGTAAATGCACAGATAAGAGGCATGCATGGCATTGAATAACTGTAAACTCAAGTTAATACTCAAGACAACAAACTTAGGTAGGTACCTACTAATCAATTATTACAACATCTTAATTAAATAATATAAAGACTTAAAAGCAGAATATAATATTATATATAATCTATTTTTCGGTTAAAAAAGTATTAAAATATTAAAAAGTATTAAATTTATTATTCAAGAGATAATGTATATGCACATCTGCATCGGTAAACGCGGAGGTTCTGGATCTGTATCAGATGTAGCTTATTACTGTTTTATTTCTCCACCTATATAGCCATTACATACTAAAACAAACGGTTGTCTCTCTGTCTAAAATAGTACATTATGATACAAGTGCGGTAAGTTGATAATTACAGCCGAGGCGATATTGCTAGCCCGAGCTGCAGGCGAGGGCTACAAGAAAGCAGAGGCTGTAATTATCAAACCGCACGTGTGTCATACGACGTTTTATAACATATTTGCGAGGAAATAAATAAAATTCGGACTTTCTTAGAAAAAAACAAATACAGCGAAAAGAAATAGCGCGCGGAATTATTTTTACTTGTCACAATTTATCGATGCGCGCGCATCAGCGCTTTTTTTTTAAGGCAAAAACACAAAAACAGCCAGTATTACTAATAAAGTAAATTAATATTTTTGTGTTTTAGTACAGATAAATGGTTGTAATTTATGGTCTAAATTAATTAAATTAAAGAATTAAATGTTTATTTTATATAATTATATCATAATTATTTTATCTACCAAAGTTAATTAATGTTGACCACTTTTTTGACATAAAAACTCTTTGCTAAGATTTTAAAAAATTACCGTTCGTTACGTACGGAGCCCCTTGATTATTAGTATGTGAGCATGAGAAGCCGTGCAATTTACTTTACATTACCGCACTAGTGCGTAATGAGATACATTACAACACTGAAATTGGTGAAATAAGAGACCCTTTACGAGCAAATATGATGAGAGTCAAAGTGGCGGGTGTACCATTGCGAATCATGTTGTACCACTTACCAAAAAAATGTACCTAAAATGTACTAATAAGTACCTCGGACTAAAAAATAAGTACCTGATTCAGAACGAAATTATTTCGGAATTAAAATACACCCGCCACATTGACGTCAATACCGCGGGTGTACTGTAATATTTTATTACTTAACCATTATTCATAAAATATAATTACACCAAAAAAATGTACCTAAAAAGTACCTCGAGTAAAAAGAAACACACACTTGATCCGTTGGATAGTTTCTGAGAAATAAACCAACCGTGTCTAGTTTACTTACGCTTATTATTATAATGAAATAATTATCTAGGTAGTCCTGTTTTGGGCGCAGTTAACTATATTTGTGTAATCAGATTACTAACTACAACGAGAAGAATGTAACTACATGTAATTATGATTAATTGTAGTTTAACTACATGTAGTTATGATTACTTGTAGTTTATCAGTAATTATAATCAGTAATTATAATCAAGTAATTATAATTACTGATTGCTTTGATTTATAAGAACTTTAATTTTGCAATTAAATAAATTATAATTATATTGTATAGGTTTTGGTACTTGCAAAAATGGTCCCCATCTTGAACTTTGCTGTTTTTGGGCATAGTGACTCCAAAATCGATATCTAACGATCCGTTTGACTGTTTGACATACTAGTAAAGTCAACATTTGGAAAAATGGCTACCATCTTGAACTTTGCTGTTTTTGGGCTTTTTGAATCCAAAATCGATATATGGCGATTCCTTTGACTGTTTGACATAGTGCTGTGATCAGAGTTTGAAAAAATAGCCGCCATCTTGAACTTTGCTGTTTTTGGGCTGATTGACTCCAAAATCGATATCTGACAATCCCTTCGACTGTCTAACATAGTACTGAAGTCAAAATTTGGAAAAATGGCCGCCATCTTGAACTTTGCCGTTTTTGGGCTGATTGACTCCAAAATCGATATCTGACGATCCCTTTGACTGTTTGACATAGTGCTGTGGTCAAAATTTGGAAAAATGGCCGCCATCTTGAACTTTGCCGTTTTTGGGCTGATTGACTCCAAAATCGATATCTGACGATCCCTTTGACTATTTGACATAGTGCTGTGGTCAGAATTTCGAAAAATGGCCGCCATCTTGATCTTTTCTGTTTTTGGGCTGATTGAACTCAAAATCGATATCTGACGATCCCATTGACTGTTTGACATAGTGCTGTGGTCAAAATTTGGAAAATCAGCCCAAAAATGGCAGAGTTCAAAATGGCGGAAATGTTTCCGAATTCTTACTACAGTACTCTGTCAAACAGTCAATGGGATCGTCAGATATCGATTTTGAGGTCAATCAGCCCAAAAACAGCAAAGATCAAGATGGCGGCCATTTTTCGAAATTCTGACCACAGCACTATGTCAAATAGTCAAAGGGATCGTCAGATATCGATTTTGGAGTCAATCAGCCCAAAAACGGCAAAGTTCAAGATGGCGGCCATTTTTCCAAATTTTGACTTCAGTACTATGTCAAACAGTCAAAGGGATCGTCAGATATCGATTTTGGAGTCAATCAGCCCAAAAACGGCAAAGTTCAAGATGGTGGCCATTTTTCCAAATTTTGACCACAGCTCTATGTCAAACAGTCAAAGGGATCGTCAGATATCGATTTTGGAGTCAATCAGCCCAAAAACAGCAAAGTTCAAGATGGCGGCCATTTTTCCAAATTTTGACTTCAGTACTATGTTAGACAGTCGAAGGGATTGTCAGATATCGATTTTGGAGTCAATCAGCCCAAAAACAGCAAAGTTCAAGATGGCGGCTATTTTTTCAAACTCTGATCACAGCACTATGTCAAACAGTCAAAGGAATCGCCATATATCGATTTTGGATTCAAAAAGCCCAAAAACAGCAAAGTTCAAGATGGTAGCCATTTTTCCAAATGTTGACTTTACTAGTATGTCAAACAGTCAAACGGATCGTTAGATATCGATTTTGGAGTCACTATGCCCAAAAACAGCAAAGTTCAAGATGGGGACCATTTTTGCAAGTACCAAAACCTATACAATATAATTATAATTTATTTAATTGCAAAATTAAAGTTCTTATAAATCAAAGCAATCAGTAATTATAATTACTTGATTGCAGTAATCAAATTAAGAAATGTATTTAAACTACAAGTAATCATAACTACATGTAGTTAAACTACAATTAATCATAATTACATGTAGTTAAATTCTTCTCGTTGTAGTTAGTAATCTGATTACACAAATATAGTTAACTGCGCCCAAAACAGGACTACCTAGATAATTATTTCATTATAATAATAAGCGTAAGTAAACTAGACACGGTTGGTTTATTTCTCAGAAACTATCCAACGGATCAAGTGTGTGTTTCTTTTTACTCGAGGTACTTTTTAGGTACATTTTTTTGGTGTATATATATTTTATGAATAATGGTTAAGTAATAAAATATTACAGTACACCCGCGGTATTGACGTCAATGTGGCGGGTGTATTTTAATTCCGAAATAATTTCGTTCTGAATCAGGTACTTATTTTTTAGTCCGAGGTACTTATTAGTACATTTTAGGTACATTTTTTTGGTAAGTGGTACAACATGATTCGCAATGGTACACCCGCCACTTTGACTCTCATCAAATATGTTATAAAAATATATAAAATGTGTCTGAACGCACAGCACTCAAAAACTATCACAACGTGAGTTCTTTTGCGACGGTTACTTAAAACCTCAGATACAATTATTTTGTCCTAGCAAAACAGGTTTCTATGAAAATGTTGGCGCGAGCGGATGTTAGTTCTTATAAAATATGTTATGATTCGCATCCATATCCTCATCCGCGGATGTGAGCCTTCAAATATCTGCCTTCTCATCTGGATGCGCAGATGTAAAAAATATGCATCAACCCAACATCCCTGGTATGTGTCTGCTATTTGTCTCGCCATAATATATCTCAAGAACGGTTGGGAACTTGAAAAAGTGTACAACGCTATAGTTGTATTAAATTTAATAAGCTTTCATTAAGTAGTTTCCTAGAACTAGAACGCATCGTTTCTGAATTACTTATAAGCTGAAAACTCAAAAATGGTAATCTTTAGCCCTTAGCCCTCTTCTTTGTGTTGGCTAAAGATGGACTCACAAAAAACATTGTACACTCCATTGCGCTTATCAGACTGATACCCCCTTATTACAAAATACGGACTAAGCATTAAGCCAGTTTTAAATTGACAACTTTGACACTTAGACAATTTAAAGCTGGTTTAATACTTATCTAGTCCATATTTTGTAATATGGGGGTTAATGTTTTTTTTTAATTGTTATGATTTGCGATAGAGATGTTATTTGAAATTTATACGTTATGATAGATAGTAATAGGTACAATGAATTCAAAAAAATAATGTTTGGTGTTTTGTTAATTTTGTAGACCGTCATCGTTCACAGCGCTCTATTCCTCTTTCAGTAAAAAAAAAAAGGTTATTTTTTAATTGACTAAAAAATATTTATTTAAAGCAAAATAACGTTTGCCCGGTCACCTAGTAAGTAAGTATTTTATAATTAGATTTGTTGTTTTTAGCTTTCATCTTTGTCTATTAAAGTAGGTAGGTAATATACCTACATAGGTACTATTATGATTCCATTACCTATGTATATTGATAAATTTAAAAAAAAAATCTACAATAGGTAGGCCCTACCTTATTGCAGCGTGTAGTCAGGAGCCCTAGCTATAGGTAGGGCTCCTGACTACACGTTGCAATAAGGTAGCGCGCGATGCTCGGTGACTTTCTGCTACAAGTATATTAATATACTCACACAGCGCCAGCACTTGCTGTAATTATAGCATAATATATTAAATAAGTACTTATAGAATCTGAACCATTATCAAGTTGCGGGGCACTCGCTACACAATCGCTTCAGGGAAGATGTTTCGATGAACGTCGAGCGTGCATAGGGTTCGAATGGTATGTTTGACTACTTACTGGCACTATAAAAACAACGAATCAGCATCAGATACCTAAGGCAGATGGCTAGTCGTTCTCGGGTTCCGATATTATCGCGAAATCTGGTGTGATGTCGTCTGATCCGGCCCGCCAGCATGTTGTGCAGCTCCTCGAACTCGAACGGGTTGAGGCCGAAGCGGTTGATGAAGGTGTTGTCGTCCAAGAAAAACTCTTGCATCAATTGGGGAATGTAGCGCGCGTACTCGAACGGACTCCTTCTCTGTCTGCGGTAGATACGCATCATCCTCAACATTTGAGCGCGCTCCTCACCCTCGGAAGACGAGTCGGAAGAAGACATGTTTGCCTTGGCACCCCCTCGATAATGTGATCAATTAAGCGAGGTGCGGCGCGCCGTGCTTAGGGTACGACGTCATCGCGGTCTGTGCGGGCCGAGCGTCGCCGCTGCGCGCGCCGCTGCGGTGCCGCCCTGCGCAAGTGAAATGCGCACCCCTGACCCCTCGCTCACAACGCCGCGCCGCCCCGCCACCGCCTCGATGCTGGCACACAACAATTATTTTAGACACAGTCATTTGATTCTTGTTCCCGTAGTAAACTATCGCATGTAATTTTTTTTTTGTAAATCAATTCGAATTAATATTACTTGTAAATCTTTATCTATACAAACACTTTCTCTAAATAATGAGTATCTACTTATTAGTATTTAGTGTTTATGTTAGAACACTAAAGGAATTTATCGTCATAATATTTTATTATGTTTATGTTGCATAAATATTTACATTTACTTACATTGATCCTTGTTTTTTAATCTCATGAAGCTGAATGAGCTTGTCTATATAGAATTTGTAAGACAAGCTCGATCAGCTTCATGAGATGAGAGTTATTAACTTAAACTTATTGTTTGGCATTGAGGGTTTACACTAACAGATTCCTTGATCCCTTCTGGTATTCACCAGAGATCACATTTGGGATAATTTTTATTTACTCTATAGGTATGTCAATGACATAAGCACTTGCTTTCAGGACTCTTGTTATCTGCTTTACGTAGACGACACGAAAATTTTGTCTAAAATTGCAGTCCGACTTACAAAGATTTGAAGAGTAGGTGTAGTACTGCAAGCATGACCAATTATATTATTTTTACCTACCAGTTGTAAAGTCATATCTTTCACCCGTAAACACGACCAATTAGTATGATTTATTGTTGTTTTTTAGATCATAGGTAATCGTGCTTTTGATAGTATAAAATATGATAAAATAACCAACTTAATCAATGGAGATGGAACAATACGCCATCTATGTTTTAGCAACAGGTTCGATTGACGTCACCGATCCGATAAATGGGCCATCCAACACAAAGAATAAGAAATCAAATCGGACCAGTTATTTAGTTCCTAAGATTGTCGCGTGCAACCAAATAAACAAACTTCAACTTTATAATATTAGTATAGATGACTGTATTATGGGTAATCAATAAAACACATCGCATAAAATTAACTATTTATTTTTAGATCACATTTATAATTCTACAAATTAATATAATACAGCCAATGGAACCAGTCCCCCAGTAACAACCAATCGGCTCGCTCACCCTCCTCTACAGCACACCAATACAAATTATTTATACAGTAAAGAGACCTGCGAACGAGGTGGGGAGGCTGGTTCTCGTACTTTTGTTAGTTATACAAGCGATATATTACAACAACTACGTAAAACACAGAGAAACAAAATAACTAACGATATAATGATGACACTTTCAAATTATCTTATCAATACGATTACGAAATCACGTTTATGTAACGTCACATATAAAACAGTTTTATTGTAAGTAAATTACACAGGTATTAAACCAAAACTATCGGCCCGTTAACATAAATATGAGCCATAAATACGAGCTCCACGTATTTATTATAAAACAATTATGTTCTTTTGAATAATAAAATATGGTGGTACGAAGTTCTCCGGGTTAACTAGTTAAACATAAAATTGAAATATAAGTTAACAGGCATATATAAAACTATGAGCTATTAAAAAATAAGTTATCAATTCAACAGTTTGATTAGCAACTATATTTGTGGTGCTGGCGCTAGATTGGCGAGTGGTGTCCGAAGAGCAAGTTACATAGCGTCGCACATGTGAACAGTAAGTAGCCTTAGTATACAAGAAGAGTAAGGAGAGACCAAAATGTTAGTAAACACAATGGTCAGGCTCCTAATGGTCGACCCTACGGAGTTACAGCGCGGCAAGTTGGGCTGATTGGCCTAACCAACAGAGTTTCTTTAGACTTCTCAATTAAAGAAGAAAATCTTACAAATATTATAAATGCGAATGTTAGGATGGATATTTGTTACTCAATCAGGCCAGAAAGGCTGAGAGGGTCTGTATGAAGTTTCAGAGATTCCAAAAATGTTTTAATTAAAAAGGTTTTTTTGGACCTAAATTTCATCTAAGTTTAATTTGTTTTCACAAATAACATTTTTGTTATATATATATATATATGTCTGTGTAAGTATATTAACTTTATTATTGAGTTACACCACTTGATCTCAAGATTATCAAATAACATGTTATATGACCATCATCATCATCATCATATCAGCCGCAGGAAGTCCACAGCTGAGCATAGGCCTTCTCAAGAGATATGTATATGTACTTTTATAAAATTATTTAATACAACTATTTCTAATGCCATATGTTTCATTATTTTTTTCACATCATGTGCACTCTATTTTATGATTGGCCTAAACATTGGCCAGCCAATTCATTAAGGGCCTGTTTCTCCACCTTCAAATAAGTGTCTAATAAACTACCTGAAACATTTTTGTAAGATTTTATATGAAAAATACGTCAATAATCTGTCAAGTAAGTTTCATATAGGCTATCTAGTACTTATTTGCCAGTGGCGAAACAGGCGCTTCATGTTGTATCAGACGTACAGACTACTGTATATAATTTAGGCCGTTAGTAAAAACGGTGCCGTTTAGTTAAAAGGCTAGACTGTTAATTGAATGGTTTATTAAGCCAGTTGGCTGCGACCTTATACAGAGTGGAATTTTGTAATGCCACCTTGAGGAAAAGTACCTTAAATACTAGAGATAAGAAACAACGGTAGCACTGTCTATCTGCTTACATATTTTGACACTTGATTGTTGGGCACGATAGTTTTGTACTTGTACAGTACGTAGGTACTATGTCATATATCTGTACTACTGCTTTTTAATAATACCTACATTCTGTTGTTTAACTATTTCAGTAATAATCACTTATGAGAATTTACCAATTACATTATACAAATATATACAATCAAATTATACTATTGAATAAATATACATTTCTGTAATATGTAACAATGAGAATGATACATTAATGATACACTAAAATGTATGTCGACATATAATCTTTATATACCTATAATACAAAACAGGGATTAACACAAAACTTTCTTTTGTTCTGACCGATCAAACAACGCCCCGGTCAAAACTACTAAGTCTACAAAGCTCAAACTTAAAACATTTTATTTTTCGATATATTTTATAACGTAATATATCAACTAACGAAGTATTTTTGGAAAAGAAAGGCTTTGTTACAGGTCATTAGATACATAATTATATATATTAAATATTTAATAGGCATTAATAAACCAAAACGAATACTCGAGTTAGTTTATATCGCACACATTGCATGTCACTCATTATACCGAATAATCAATACACAGACTACCATAGTTTATATACCACAGCGGTACCATAGTTGACAAGCAGTAAGGTCAATTTGACATCCATTGTCGAGGCTACTATTCAATAGATATTAAATATAGAAATAGAAATATAATTATATATTTACGATAACCATTAATAACTAATAGTACAACAAAAAGATATATCGCACTCACACTGCAAAAGTTATAAGACGAGAAACACTGCTTGGTAACTTTAAACCTTACAGTTATAGATTAAAGATAAAACTTGCCAGACACACAAGTCTCAAATTATCTGTTTTACATTGTCAGTGCGATATTTGAATAGTATTACTGTCTAATTATCACAACGTATGTATATGTTTAATAATATTATAATGTTCGCGATATTAACCATGTCCTTTCTTTTTATTGAGTTTCCGATATTTCGGCGCTGTTGCTGTTGTCGTTTGCTCTGAAAATTCTCAATACACCTGCAAATACTTCAGTTCTTCCGTGATCATGGCACTTGCAACCGCAACTAAATATTGGAAACTCAATACAAATAAAGGACCAAGTAAATATCCCAAACATTATAATTAATTAAATTAATGACCATGACAATTTTAAAAACGTATATGTTGTTGTCTGACGAAAATAACAAATAGTATTATTATTATTACACTATTTCTTATACCCGCTATAGGAAACAGGTCCTATGAAGCGGAGGACTTTACAAACACACCGTTACAGCACAAATATTTGTGGCCCGCACAAAGAGTTGTCCTGTGTTAGGCACACTATTCAAAAGGTGCATATGTTGACTACCAGAGAAACGAGGCACATACTAATACTTGCAGGAGTTGCAGATGCTACAGCAAAATGCAAATGAATAAATATTAGATAAATAACAATTAACAGACACAATCTATTTATAATCTATATAATTATATAACCTTTTGCAAGTCATTCCTTTATTCACACTTGAAAATGTGCACTTAGTTTCTTAACAATAGGTAGCATTTTTGTTTACGTTTAGGAGTTTGGCAAAAGGTTATTATTGAATTATAATATTTATAACATTTTTTATATTACATATATCTACCATTGAAATAAACCTAAGAATAATACTACATTTTATTGCTTACTCATATGAGGGCGCACGTAGTTCGTAGGTGGAAGCTTCACCCTCCAAAATGAAAACTCTCTTACATGCTTACTAATCAAGTATTACAATGATATCCGCTCAAGACATGACCGCTGAAGACATTCATGTTACTAGGAATACACCTGCGCGCTGTTGTTTTCATTTTTTTAAATGTCCCTTCCACCCAACCATACATATTATGTATTCCGTAGGGGTAAATACAGGGTAACAAAAATAGATAACTATTATGTAATTCGATTACCCTAGGACATGTAATGTTATATTTTGTCCACATTTGTCCCCTAATGAATTTAACCTTAATTTGTAATCTAAAAATATAACTATATCATCATATACTAAACTACTAATAAATATTACTTATTAACGAGGTACCTACTCGCACTTCACATGTTTAGAATCAAAAGAACAACGCATTTAACCTTTAATTGATAGTTACTACTGTATGGTCATATTATCAAGGCATGTTTTGCTAAAAATATACAGTCCTGTTACCGGCAAGTGGGCATTGTCAATTGTTTGCATGTATTAGCAAACCATAATTATGTGAAATACCTGCACAATTAAATTTCCGCACATTCAACGTAGTGTGTGTACTACGTAATTGTTGTTACTCATATCACTAATGCACTTGGTACTAGGTATGTTGTAATATAAAAAATAATTATTTGTCAATTTACTGTGCTGTACTTACATTGCTGGTAATTTAAATTTTGTTGGAAAGTTAATAAATTCTACATTTTAGTTCATTAATTAAGTTAAGGTCATAGTTAAGTTACAAAACCTGCCCGTAAAGGGTCTCTTATTTCACCAATTTCAGTGTCGTAATGTATCTTATTACGCACTTGTGCGGTAATGTAATGTAAAACGCACGGTTGATCAAGATCACAGACTAATAATCAAGATGCTCCGTCTAAAACGAACGGTACTTTTTTAAATCTTAGCAAAGAGTTTATATGTCAGAAAAGAGGTCAACATTTTATGAATAAAATTAACTTTGGGAGATAAAATAATTATTATATATATAAAATAAACATTTAATTCTTTAACTTAATTAATTTAGACCATAAATTTCAACCATTTATCTGTAATAAAACACAAAAATATTAATTTACTTTATTAGTAATACTGGTAGTTTTTGTGCCTTTGCCTTAAAAAAAAGCGCTGATGCGCGCGCATCGATAATTTGTGACGAGTAAAAATTATTCCGCGGCCGTTTTCTTTTCGCTGTATTGTTTTTTTCTAAGAAAGTCCGAGTTTTATTTATTTTCTCGCAAATATGTTATAAAACGTCGTATGGCATACGTGCGATTTGATAGTTACAGCCTCTGCTTTCTTGTAGCAATATCGCCTAATGTAGATAATATAAAATTAGTTTTATTGTATACAATATTGAAAAATAAATCGTTTGTTCAGAATCATTGAATTATTTGAAACGATAAAATGGTATAATATACTAGGGGTGTCCAACCCATCGAACTCAGCTATTTGTCCAGTCGATTGTGGCACGTCAAAGAAAAATAAAAGTGTTATAATTATAACATAATAATTATATATTCTACTAGATCTTACAGTATGTGGGCAGTACAAGTAGACATCAAGTTGGCCACCTCTGGTATACATTATTGTTATCAATTCTTGGCTGAAATACAATTTTTAATTTATACTATATTACGATAAGTATTGCTTGCTCATATTGGGCACACGTAGGTTAGACATAAAATATAACACGATCGTGGTATTTCTACACCTGACTTGGATGACGCGTTGACCGTGCGACACACGCAGACAGTCACGACTGATCCTTATTATGAAATATTTCATCCAGGCTAATTTATTCTAACAAAAAGTTGCCTTACAAATTCGAATTATGATGACTTCTTTATTCCATTGAATTGAGTGCAACATATAAATAGCTAAGTTACACAATGATATTGCTTACTCAGTGAGAGTACACGTAGGTGCTTACAATTATTATTATCTATAAAATATATATTAATAGAAACTTTAAATACACCTTGTATACAAGTTGGTCGCCGGTGATTTCCATAGAATTTCCATTACGTTTACTGGAGTGTCTACCAAAGCGTTAAGTTCTGTGTTGACTTGGGTATGTACGATTTGGTTGAGCAACATGCAATGTGTGACGCTAAATCAACATTTCTTCCATCGTTATAAAATTTTAAAACACAAATGTATGTTTAGACTAATATAGCCTCTAGTTATCAAATAAATATCACTGTTAACATCTATAACTGATAACATAGTATGGAGGATCAACTTCGACTAAGTAGTTATGATAGACGAACCTTGAGCAACCATTTCTGGTAATTATCTAGGTGAGTGCAGAACAAGCAACGTATGTTTGAGGAAATATGTACTTTCGTATTGTTGTCGTTGTAAAATGTTGCTTACCGATTACAAACTGTACGTTACTTAAGAGCTAAGCGTAAGAAAGTAAGGTTATCTTCGAGAAATTACTAGGGAGGGCCTGTCTATTGTTATTACATGGTCGAAGCATCATCACAGCTGATTATAATTAACTTAACTGGTTATATTTAAGAATGTATACATTGCAGTTTATTAAGTATAATTTTTCTTCTATAAATATATGGGTTAACTTCCAAATTTGTATTATGAAAAATATATACATCATTTACTTTATAACTGTAGTGTATTTCTGACAAAAAAATAAATGGTTTAAATATGTACTTATAATAATTAGCAGGTTTGCTACCATACATTTACAAATAGTTTACAAAGTTCTCTAACAGCGAATATAACGAATATTGTACAAGATTTAAATATATCGCTACATTAAAAACATTTTTGTTTGTGAATACGGAAGAATAGTTGTGTGGCTATCGGCTATAAGGATTATACACAAATTACGTCACACGTCACAGAAAAGAGTGGGCATAAATAGAGGGGTTTTAAATTGCAGATGATAGACAAGCTAGTGGTAATTACTGCCAAAGAACATTGGCAGTCAGAAACAGCTACCTCAAAACGAAATTGCTGTTGGCGACCTAAGATCCGAAATTCACAATGCCAACACAGCAGTTTTAATCCCCTACTGCCATTAGTTTCCCCCTAGCCAACAATGAGCTCTGGAGTGAAAGTGTGACAAGAGGGAAGCACGTGACATGCGTTTATTTGAAGCGGTCCCGTCTAATGTGACCACCTGTGTTATGGACAAGTCAATCGCTACCTAAATTGTGACGTAATTAGTAGACAGTCTTTAAGATTACCCTTAAGGATCAAGACATGCACAGTATATAATTGAAGCTTGTTGTTATAAGGTGGACTTGTAAGGAGTCAGCTCGAAGGTGGCCGCGAGTGCGAGGTGGTCCGAGCCGTACACGGCGTTGGGCAGGCGCCCCAGCACGGCGCACTGCGATGACGACGGCAACCGCAGTCGCTCCACCAACTTCAGTGAGCTGCAGTAACTGCACATCACAGTTTATTACACAATTCTTATTATATATGTTCAATTTTATTTCATTTAAACTAGACTAGGCTCATTTTGATCAAATATATATACCTGAAATAAATATAATCGACGGTGACCCAGTAGTCCTGGAAGGTGGTGGCCTCGTAGGAGCCGTCCTCCTTCATCTTGTCGTAGACGGAGCTGAGACGCAGCGATTGGATGAGCACGCCACTGTTGAACATCTCCCGGAACGTGTCCAACGGCTCGGGGTGGCTGCACGCCGCCGGCTCGCTCGACACGCAGTACTCGGAGTTGTATAGCTTTACACAAATATACAAACATTAAGGCTCTATTTCCTCCAGACAACCTAACTCATCATCATCATCATTACAACCCATAAATGTCCCACTGTTGGGCGTGGGTCTATTCCAAACGTTTTGGAGAGAATTTAGTCTACTATATCACGTTGGCCAGACAGACAGGTTGGTATAGGGTTTTGTATCGAATTTTCCTTTTCTCGCAGTACTCTTCTCTGCTCAAGGACAACCTATCTGCGACTTATAAAATCGGTCATTAAAAGTCAGATAATTTAACAGACACTTATGTGCCAATGGTGAAAGAAAATTGTTTTTAATAAACTGGTGGTGGCGAGCAAGCTATAGCGCAGCCTATGGACGCATGCAACACACTATAGGTATCACATACGCATTGCTAATATCTATTATAAGTTTTTAAGAACTAAGTACTTCAATTAAAGTGACACTAAGTACTTTATATTTGTTTATATCTGTTTATATCTGTTGTGGTGTCTGACGTAAACTGATGAATAAACCAAAACCATTCAATTTGTTTGCTCATCCAACAATAGTCCGAGTTTGTGTAAGGTCGCTTCACCTTTATGATTGTAATGAAAATCTAATAATCAAAATACAAAAACCCAAAGTCAGTGCACTAAACTTGAATAACTTAAACTGTAGAAAGTATAGGTAATATATCTGCACCTGCAGTTTACTAAAGTCAGTAGTAAGTCCTTCTTGTCGGTTCAAGTACACGGACAGATGCTGACAGTTGTCCGTCACACCGATGCGCTGCCAATCCGAATTGTCCCGGAACGCACTGGCTCTGTAACAAATTATTACAACATTTACAACAGGGCTATTAGCACTAGGAAAGAAAAACAAACATAAGATCTGTTTACTACGAAACAGACTTGAATTGTATGACAGGAACTGTTATGTGATTGCTAGAAAGGAATATAACAAATTACCCAAAAAGTCTAAAAGATCTAACAATGTTTCTATGATATCAGAAGAATACATGACTAATAATAAATGTATAATAACATTTTGACATTATTAAAATCACATGGACATTGTTACTTGAATTAATGAATTACGTTATACATTAATAATATATTTACACACCACATTATGGTAGAACATATCCCTATACGTCTAATATAGTTTTCTAACATACTTTGTAAACCTACGATTTTGTTAACAATATGATTTTTGATTTGCTTTTGATTTTAAAATAAACACAATAGGTAAACTGAACTTATTTGACAGAGTGAACTGTTGTGTCTAAGATAAAACTTACCTAACATGTCCTCTGTCCAACAGTTTGATGACGGGGCTATCTGGCATCGAATTAAAGTCGCCCGTTAATATTATAGGCAGGTGACGCGACCTGCAATTTATTATCAAAACATATGTTTATTATTAGTTCAGTAAATAAAGGAGTTGAGCAATTTCTTCTGAAACTTGTTAATGTGAAGTGAAATACCAAAAGCCCGAATTCCCAACCATTTTCAAGACATCCCAAACATTTAGACGCTGCGGAAAAATGATAATAGACAAAAAATACTTTCATCAAATATTCATTAATTTCTTTTTAACTTATTTGGACGGATGAGGGTTTAATCCAGATTTAATAACGAAATACTATTAAATAAAATAATAAGGTGACTATGTGAGATCCCTAGAAAAAATAATCATAAACTCCATCCTTTATAATATAAATCATACTATTAACAATGATATTATTATGATTACAATCCGATAACAATCAGCTCAACGGTCTTATGTGTAGTGTGTAGACAAGAAACACGTGACGATACACGTTCTTAGCTATCGACGTTGTGCATAGCTTCGGTATGTGCTGACTAAATGTTTCGCTTACAGGGTACATCGTTTTAAAGTAGCCTCTATCTTTCTCTAGACTCTCTAGTCGTCCTACACTTCCAATCATTTAACATTTCAATTCAGTACTTTCATGAAAGCGTTACAGACCGTTACTTTCGCATTTAATTTTATAATAATGTATATCGGCGGATATGTATTTGTCCAAATTTGATCATAAAACTAGCTACCCCCCGTATAACCGGCCAGTTAAACGGGGAACCAAATGTTGTAGGGAAAAATTATATTGAAATGCCTTTTTACTTCAAAACTTTGCACAAGTGCTCAGAAAAACGAACACGTGTACCTATTAGGTCATTATGAATGATTAGTATGATCAAGAGCATAGTACTCCAGTTAAGAAACGAGCAAATAGATAGTTCATGTTGTTAAAACCAGCCCTGAGATATCTAATAGGGGTAAGAAGTACTATAAATGGGGTGGATGTCATTTTCAAGGTTTTCAGGAAAGCTGATTACGAAAATCGTATCTATTTTAAAATTGTAAATATTGGATCATCATCATCATAAAATAAAATTCAAATCCTGATTACATGATCTGCATTTTTTAAGATAGGGGGAGGAATTCGCGGGATAAAGCTATTAGCCTGTATGTTTATGATGAATAGTCTATATAATGTATTAGTTTTAAAGCCACTCCGAAATGTATGTCGCAAAAATTCACACAAACTGAAGCGTTGTAAAATAGCAGTAGAACAATACTTACTCTCTTCCATTAGTGTAATAGGCGAACCGATCAATTTCAGCCAAGAACACTTGCATCTGCGCGAGTCTTACGTCCGTCCTCTTAGGATGGTAGAGCAGGTGTGTGGTGGCCACCACGAAGGGCGAGCCGGGCAGGTCACGCGGCACCAGCTTCACCATCAAGCCGATGTTGTCGCGGTTCAGTATTGGCAACTCTGGCTGGTAATATTCCACCTGGAACAATCAGCATTCTCTTTGGAGATACGTCTAATTTGACACCTGGCTGTTGTAGTTCCACCCACCCACCATCACCCTCCCACGAGCTCCACCCACGTCAAAATCGATTCCAGTGACCATTTTTTCAATTTATTTTTTCTTCTTATCAAAAACAAATAACCGAATTAGTTCAAACATTCTGAAGTTATATCCTGATCAAGGGAAATAAGTATTTATTTCTATATATTTAATAACAACAATAACTAAAAGTCAATCATATTTATTGACGGCCGCTTCCAACCGCGGCTCCGCTCGCATGGTGTGTCGGACTATATAATCTATCCGTATCAACTAAGTAACAAACATACATTCATACATCCTAACTTGCACAATCATAATTTTAGTAGGAAGTAGGATAAGTACGATGACATTTTTGTTTTTTAAGGTTATTAATATGACTTTTCCAATTTAAATTTGCATCAATTTCAATACCAAGGTATGATGCTAACTGTTTTAGATAAAACGAAACAGTCACAGGCGTTAGAACCAATACAGTTCTAGGTATGTGCCTTCAATTTTAAATCTCATCGGAGTTTTAGGTTATCCTGAATACTAAAAGTAATATATTTAGTATTCTGAAAGTTTAAAGTTATTAGATTTAAATTAAGCCACTGGGTTATATTTTGTAGACCTTGCTCAGCCGATGACTTTACTTCTGTTGTCTATTATCATCGTAATCAGCCTATCACCGTCCACTACTGAACAGAGACGCCTCTCTTATCTTCGGCTTCTCTCATCCAACTCAATAAGTTACAGATGTAAACAAAATCCGAACTATAAAACGCCCATCACATTTTTTGTGTATTAGAGTTAATATATCGCTAAATTCTACATTAATGCGAAATTGCGAATAAGAGCACCTAGTATTTTATTTTTAATACATACACATGTATTTCACAATCGCTAAAGTAGCAAGGCAGGCACGCACACCATAGGCATGAACAACATTAATTCGAATTTCGCATTACGTGTCCATCTTATTTTACCCCTACGCAATTTACATAGCAAATTTAATGGAATTGGTACGAAAAACCACGATAATAAGTCGCACTGATGTACACAGGTTAAATATTAACAGCAGGTAAGGTAATAATATGTTTAGCTCACTGCGGAACATAGCGTCACGCCTGTCTCCGAAGGGATCGGCTGAGTCGCAACACACCTACATTTCACCAGCTAAGTTTGCCGCATACAGTAGAGGGCGAGCTTATTGCCCTAACCGGACACTTTTCCCAATTCCGGACTAATACAGAGAATATCAGGACAGAAAAACCAAGTATCATTTTTGCATGAACCAGGAGTCGAACCTGAACCTCTAAATCGATATCGTGTTTTGGAGCATTTCAATACAAAGTAAGTGATTAAATCTCTACTTCTTTGGTATTAAAACCTCGGAATTAATGAAGAAATCTTCACAAAGGTAATTTATGCTCATAACATCACTGTTAACCAATTTGTCATCCATCATATTATGGGGCACGGTCTTTTCCTACACCGTGTGTGTGGAGTTGTGCTCAAAAATGTTTGTAAGATAACACAGGCATCACGCTATCATCACGCGTGGTGGGGTAGGCAGAGGTGAATCGCATTCACATTTTGCCAGCTATGTTATTTCCCATGTAAAGGGGGCGAGCCCACTGCCATCATCCGGACACATTTTGCAGACTCCGGGCTGGTATTGAAAATTTCAAGACAGACAAGGCAATACCGTTTTTGCCCGAGCCGGGGATCGAACCTGGAATCTCTTGCACAGCATTCGTACTGCGCCATTTAAATAACAATGTACACTCGCAATACTAGGGCTCATCTTGAGAAAGGATTAATGTTTTTTTAAGATTTATTTAAAAGAAAATTGGAAAGACAATGGAAAAAAAAAATTATCCGCAACGTGCGGGGCTGGGGCTGGTCGCTAGCGAAAAATGTTAATTTCGATTCATTCATAGTACATGAACGATCGCCGTGGCTTAATAAGTTTTTAAGTTAATACTCAATTTATCAACGCACAGTCCAAACGGCTGCGTACGCAGATTCCTAATGTATGGCATAATAAGAAAGAATTTTTCAAAATTCCCACGGGTTATGTACATATTTTTGCTTTAAATTCGCACTACTGCCGTTCGTTACTATAAAAAAGGGTGAATAGGTTTCTTAAGGGTTGGCAACGCGCTCGTGATTCCCCTGGTGTTACAGGCATCCATAGGCAACGGTCACCGCTAAGCATTAGGCGGGCCGTACGTCTGTTTGCCACCATCTTGGTATAAAAAAGAATAATGTTTTCTTCAAATTTGGAATGTCCAAATTTGAAATGCTAACTCCCGGAGTTAGTGCGGGCCGAACACAGTATACATCGCCTTACGAACAAACAAAATTTCTTTTATGTTAATTCTCGTGGCATATATTAGATTAGAATAAATCGGGTCAAGTACGTCAGGTCAAATAGATAGTACATGATAAGTTGGCAGTAGTGTCTGTGTTTTAATTAATATTTACAAACCTTTCAAGCAGCAGAGGTGCAATTTGTATGTGAAAATTACAGCAATACTTGTTATCAGTCGATGATAATAATAATAAAACTTTTTTTTTATTGACAACACAGGCCCAATGGTTAGTAACATCTTAATCTAAGTGTTAGTAATAAATATGTATATTAGAAAAGTTCACAGTATTTACATTTAACTTAGCATAATGCCTCCACATAGGTGCATCCTGTTTCACCGCCAATGTGTTAAGAATGCTGTTGGTGAATGCTTAACATCACTCTGACAGAGTCAGCCGTTGGGCCCAGCAGCACCATGTCATCTGCATAACTTAAGTTATTGATACTTACACCATTTATTTTGCATCCGACTTGTGTGCTGCTGAGCTAAACGATCAGCTGATTAACGTACAGTGAACAGCTTAGGTGAAGTCAACCCCCCCTGCCGCACCCCGCATTCAAGCCTGTACGCTTCAGAGAGAGTATCATCCCACCGGACTTGGTTCAACTGATTCGCGTACCAATACTGAAGCAGTCTCGTTAACTCAGGTGGTACATAATATTTTCGTCACACCATTTAGCATCGTATAAATGCAATATTATGGTATTACACATACTATAAGAAAGATTTCAGTATAATAGTGACGCACAGTGTCGGGAGAACACGATTTTTGTTCCATTGTGTTTTTATTTAAAAAATCGATAGTTTACATCCTTTCTAGTCATTCCGTTCAACTCCGACTTTGATACGACTTCTAGTTTTTTTTTATAAGAAATATCAAAGTTTCTTAATATCGGCCTGATGAAAAACGAAAAAAAATATTATTAAAAAACTAAACTATATATACCAGTTTCTATTAATTATATGAATTCTCCGTACACTACCATTTCACCAATTTCTATTTATTTGCTATGTATGGGACGAAAGATATGATTTTTTTTATAGTTTTTCGTTTTTATTTTTTTATTCAACTATAACACCGTATCAGTTCGTGATTCCTACATCAAATAATTGTTTATACTTTATTCTACATAACCCTTAAAAACGACAGCCTAATTCCTTGTTATGTGGAAGTTATTGCAAATTTAGTTTATATCTGAAATATCCGCACTTAGGGCTGTCAAAATTCATTCAATTCAATTCATGTCTAAAATGCATCTACGTTATACTCTATCTTAAGCAGACAAGAGCATTGCGAGGAAAGGAAAACGAAGAAACCCTACACCAACCCGTCTGGCCGAAGAAAATTTTTTTTTTAGTTCTCATGGGTTAGGGAAAAAAATTAATAAAGTGGCTCTAATGCTGTAACTATGGTTACAGGTTTAAAGTAAAACTTTAATTTTTTTTAAAACTCTGCATATATAAAGATAGGTTTGACAATTAGTTCCAATACTCAGAAATTTAAGGTCAATAATTCAATAAGGTTTTTTAATAGAAACACGTAGACAAACAACGACGGGAACACCTGGGTATATAAAATAAGAATCTGACCGACTGAAATTAATTGTGAAAAGTTGATACTAGGAACGTAAAAATATAAATAGAGTTTTCTTTTACGAAATACTACTTAACTAAGTATGTAATTTAGAAATAATGTTTGTAAATTCAATCTGTAATAACAAGAGAAAATTCCAGTGACTACATGAAAATAATAAAAAAATACGCGCGGGGGAGTCGCGGGCAACTTTAGTAATGTAATATATAGCTGTCCTTGGCTAAAGATGTTGTCATGACTATACACCAACAACTTGTTCTGCGATACAAACTTGTTGACGTCGAGCTGCCGTTCTATAGGTATGCTCCAGTGCCAATTCTAAAATGGTCATGCAACGTTGTACTGGGATCGGTCATTCATCGATCGGTTCAATATCAAGGACAGGATTATTGTAGCCAACTAGCCAGACAGATCTAAGCATCTTGGAATGATGGTTGATATCACGGTCCCTAATCTCGCGAAAGCTGAGAAGGATAAGCAAATCAAGTATATTGACTTAGCTCACGAGATTATCGACATCTGGGATGTGGACTCAGTAATGATAGTATCAATAGTCGTGACGGTCAATGGCCTAATAGCAAAGAGCCTCGACCAACATCTAAAGAGGCCCGAATTTAAAAGCATTATAAAGTGCCTGATATTGAAGGCAGTGCTACTCGACACAGCACGTATTGTGAGGAGGTTCCTTTCTCTATACCGTCGGCACCTTAGACTCTGTTCCTGATGTCGGCTGGCCCCCACATTTATATAATATATTTAAATGTATTTTTTATATATATCTTTAAAAATGGTATTTATGAGAAACTAATACAAAGAAAACTTAAATTCCAAATGATTATACAAATACTGACATCCAAGTTTATTTTAATTTAAACCATTCTGTAAATGACTTGTGTTCCGAATTGCCAGACGCCATGTACCTATTACATATGCGAGACTGGAGTCAAGGCGATGATACTCTCGACGACAAAAGAATTAAAACAAGAGAAAAGAACTTGACTGAAATTCACTAGCCTTCACCTGATGACACCTATGAATAAATGAAAAGTTAAATCGAACAGCATACAATAAGATCGCAAGCTATTGTTTAGTTGACATCATTGTTCCACACATAATTTTTTTGAAGATATATCGGTCTAAAGAATAATTTGTACGTTTGGGACTTTAAATGATTTCACTTTTGCAACCACGTTGATTAACACCATCGATACATAAATTTTGGACTTTGGATTTTGAATTTTTTGCCAAACACTAACAGAACAAAGTTTATAGCAGTACATAACCTTGCCAATAAATAACTAACTAATATGTATATTTCTACATTTGTTAATTAAGCTAAAATAATTATAACCTAGAGGCAAAAACAAAACTATACAACTAAAAATTTTAATTTTTTAGCCACATCTGCATATTTAGATTGTCTATATTCATACTACAACACTTGTATTGAGCAAAAAAAAACAAAAAAAAAAGTGTGTCAATACGCGGGCCTATTTATTGTAGAGAAAGTGATAAAATTAATTGTTCCATGTAAAAAAGTGTCAATGTTCAGAGAAAATAGCGTCGGCAGAATGTATGGAGTGTCCTAGACCTACCTAGACCCTATTTAAATGAAATGTGTAATAAAGACAATTACACATTTCATTTAAATCGGAACATAGCTTAGTCGTGGATATATTAGCCCATAGGCATTTTATTGTATAATAAGCTGCTCAGAAAATATATACAACTTAAATAATATAAAAAACATATTATAATAAAAGAAAATTTAACTCACACTGATGTGGTCCTTCATCTCGAAGAGCGCTCGTTTGAAGTAGATAGCGCACCCATCCTGCCTACGACCTGTTTTCTGCTTGAAGATGCCGTTGTATCCGATCTGATCGAACTTAGCGTAGAAACTGTTCAGGTGCGATGCCTGCACTTCTTGGAAACAGATTATCTGTAAATTATGAGAGTAATTTTTTTTAAATTTATTATCCACCCTCGTTTAAATATACAAATAATAATTAAAGGTTTTTTTAACAATCATACATTAATGTACACATAGATTAATGGCCTTACATATTGATTTTATTTCCTAAATTACTTTGTTGCCGTCCCTCTAAATATATTTTTTGCCCGAAGGCAAGAGGTTACCATAGCCTATAGACGCCGGCAACACGATAATCATAATATGTAATGATTATTGGGCCATTATTTTGTTTTTACCCAAGTTTTTGTATTTGTGTATATAATAACAATGAACTTTTAAACAACATTCATAACTATCGGTCAGGTGATCTAAGTAGGTAAACTGTAAATATTAATAAATACAAATGTACTACACAATATATAACACACAACTCACATCAGGCTCATAGCTGATAATCTCATCGTACAAACGTGAAGCTCTGATTTTCCACTTGAGGTTCCAGGGAGTGCAGTCTGTGTACAAGTAGGGGTGGCATTCCAGCAGATACTGGGCTAGCACATTATATGATAGCACTCTGAATTGACATGAGGAACCTGCACAAACAAGCAAGTTTACGATATATTACTATTTGAGGCGAATTATTGTCTTACAATTTGATGCGAAGGATATGGAGCGAGGAAAGAGACGCCATACAAAACATGCGGTCCAGGATCGATTCCAACCCGCAATACGGACACAACGTCCACCCAGAGACAAATATCTATGAATCACACAATTATTTGTCTCGTGAGGCAATCGAACCCACAATACCCGGCACGACATGATATTAAAGTACTAGTCATGAGACATGAAAAAAAATGACATGAAAATGTTAGGAGAGAACCCCTCCCCTATCATCTTTTATAAGTCAACCAAGGTGATGCAGAGGCAATCCAAGTACAGGGATTAGATCTTTGAAATTACATCTATTGCAAAAACAATATGTCCACATTCTAACCATGGGATAATCATAATATATTATTATACAAATCTCTGGTTTCTGAGATTTGAATAATTTGAAAATGATTTGAGATTTGACAAATACATGAAGCATTAATATTGATTGTTGAATTTAAATAGCATTAACAGTATTTTACTTATTTAAAGTAATCATAAAATATCTATGTACCATCGATAGAGCTCCTCTTGCCAACATTCTCCCATGTCCTGAAGCCTTGTGGATTTAAAACCGAAGTGGTTGTATTACCCCCAACTGACGGCGCTGCCTCATTGTTCTCTCGTCGCCACCTCTCTGCTGGGTCATCATCACTGACACCCAAGTAATATACATATATTGTATACAATAATGTCATTGCAGATAAAATCAAATATTTTATTATACAAAAACATCTAAAACTAGTAACATGTACATATAATGAAATACTTACACATTAAAACGTCCTCCATAGCTGACGTGATTAGCAGTGGGTTGCAGCGGATCAGTCATTGGCTTGCAACTATCAGAGTCATCTAAGTCAAAGGGTGGTATTCTGATTTTCAACCGTTTCTTGGGGTGGCCTTGATGTTTATTCACTTGTACACTGCCGTGGAACTGTGCTGTCAGTAATGAGTCGGCACAAGCCACGCTACATGTCGTTCTTTTACAACTTATATGTGAATATCTCCTCACATGTGCCTTGTCAAACTTCTCACATGTAAACCAAAAACATCTGTAAAAACTGTTTGTCAATTTCAGCATAGCTTTCTATGTATTAGTAATACAAATCATATTTAAATAGTCACAACTAGCCTAGCTCTAATTCTCACAAAAGTGTTTTGTACATGCATTAACAGTATTCTTGATACATTATGTTGTGCTTAAAATATTTTTTATTGTAGCCATGGAATTTGCTCTGTTGATTTATATACCCTGAAACAAAATTTTTGTCACTTAAAGAAATAAATTTTATATAATATAATGTTGCCCACATTTAAAACAGTTACCATGCTTTGGCACAACACACTCTTCAACACAGTTTATGATACACAATTACCTCTTATGGTTTTTGATAATAGTTCAATTAGCAATACTATAGTAACAGGCAATAATACAAGTATACAAAATTATATATTAATGAAGGCATCACAAAACTTTGTTTGGCCAATTTAGGTGTTAAATAGTTGTGTGATTGAATGTACAGTAATGTAGTTCACAGTTTGTTAAATAGTTAAGGTTTGTTAACGGTCAGGTAGTGTATCATAAAATGTAGCAAAGCACATGACACAATAAGCAGATATTGTATGACAATGACATACCTGTATTATTAAGCTAACCCACTAACACTAAATAAAAATATATATTCACATGCAATGAACAATCCACAGATTTATAATAGAAAATCAATGTTGTAATATAAAGTCGTAAAAGTATGTAGTTCATTTATACATTCTAATTAGATTCAATGCTAAGAAACATTTATAACTGAGAGGGAGGGCAACATATCAAGATGAAAGTATCCAAAGCAAACAAGCAATAATGTGACATGCCATTAAAGGTAAATAGTTTGCCACTGGAGCACAACACCCACAATAAGTAATCACTTACTACTAAGTAATTACTTACTTTGGCTAAATTAAAATTTGTTATAAAGACAATTTTCAATTGATATGACATTAAGTATATTAAAAATATTTAGTCAAGCATTTTATTATAAAATTAGAACAACACAAGAACCATGAAAATTCTTTTAACTCTTTAGAATAAATTATCTCACGAACAAAACAAAAATGTATTTGCTATATTTAAAGACTTCATAGGTATTTTATTTAAGATTTATATAATGATTTGTTCAATGCATGGGTAGCACTGATTTTTGTTCTTGTGCTATGTTTCTACTTATGAAAAGCTAATCTAACTTCAATTATTAGCTGTTTATTCTTATCCAGTTGAAAATAGTTGTAACACCTGCAAATGGTGGCGAAATAGCTTCTTACAATTTTACAATATGGGATTATGGAAACTTAAATGTTGCCACAGGTTAAGCCTTAATAGCCGGTTAACTGATAGATTCAGGTATACTTAGTTATATTTAAGGTAATAGGTAATGTAGAAGTATACTTTTAAGACAAATTTAATTCGAAAAACGTACCTGCGTACACAAGAAATATTTTTATTTAAACACGATATTGACTCACTAAGACTGAGGACAAAGGAAGCGTAACAATTTTATATAAAATGAAACAGTACCACACGATTACCTATTACATAATTTAACTTATTTCGTAAAATATAACAAAAACAAATTGTAGCAACTGCGACAAAACATAGCAGCTATGACAACAAATATTAACCTACGAGGAAATATTTGGAATGTGAACAAAATTAACTTACATGCGTACAAACAAAACCATTGTTTTAACAATATTTAAGGCAACGAGCAAAAACCATGACGAACATCTTAAATCTACTGTAAAAATACATTTTTACTGACCCATCGACCTTTCGTATCGTGTCTCTCAATCTGTCATTTCATTTGTAAAGAACAGGATTCAGCTCATTCTGCCAGAAGCACAGATAATAAATAACTTTATTTCACGACCCGTTCATATGAAGGCTAGGCTAGGGATTGACTGCTCATGCCTCACAAGACACAGCGTGCTCACAGTGTTCGAAGAGAATAATAGGTATAATAAATTTGCATAATATTAATAAATAATAGCTGTGCCACACGGTTGTAAGCGTGTTGGGAGCTTGGTTGCCATCCGCGTAGTTTGTATGAAATTTGGTTAACAACAGCCACTCGCTGTGTAGTGATATGCCTACCGAGAATATTCCCACTCCCGGCAATATTCCCAAATATTGCCAATTGTGTCAAGTGGAAACTTTCCATTATTCCCGGCAACATTTTCAATATTGCCTGATATATCGTCTTAGGTAATTAAAAACAATATTGTATTATGAATGTCTTTTAATTATATAGGTATGGTAGGAATTGGACAGTCTAATTTCAAGGGAAAGGTAGATACTTATACGTGTAAAATTACATACAGACACAATAATCACTACTTAGTATAAAACAAAGTCGCTTTCTCTGTCCCTATATCTCTATGTATGCTTATCTTTATCTTTAAAACTACGCAACGGTATTTGATGCGGTTTTTTTTTCTTGAGCTACAGACAGAGACAGAACGTTAGTGTATATAGGTGCTGTTTTTGTTTTACGAATCGTGTCAGTACCACAGAGTACAATTATCTATACATACATACAAATAAATAAATTTGGAGTGTCTGTTTGTAATATTAAAATAACCGCTTTTTACTAAATGCATAAGAATGTATATATACTGTACATATACCAAAATAACATTTTTACAATTTTTTCTGTCTGTCTATCTGTCTGTTTGTTCCGGCTTATCTCTGGAATGGGTGAAAAGATTTTAACGGGACTTTCCCTGGCAGATAGCTGTTGTAATAAGGAGTAACTTAGGCTAATTTGAAAAATGTAATGTTGCTTTTGTTAAACTCCACGCGGACGAAATCACGCGCACAGCTAGTATATACATATGTCAGTACTGTGACAGCTCGAAGACTGTGTACACGAACGTCACTCACCATGTAAACATCCATCCGTGTCGACAGCAAATCATTAAATTTGTATCAGCCCAAAATTGTTCCTGCGTGCAGTTTTTCGTCGTCTGAGGAATGGCACCACTCCTGCGCTCTAATTCGGAACCTCTGACTCTTATGTACTAGAAATAGCCACCGGGTGGTTTCCGCAGCGCAGAGGTTATCTTTCTGGCGAGCCCCTAAATGTCTAAGCGTGATGTTATGTAATCTATTCTCGATAAATTGTGATTTTAATTGTGAGATTAACGTGTTCTACCAAACAAATAAACACACTCTACAAATTTATAATATAAGTACATATAAAATGTATAATGCATTGATTTTAAATATTATAATTCTACATTATAGAAATCGTGTCATTTTCACAATTTTCATTCGAAGTTTATTTAAACAGTATTCCCCTATATATCCGCTCCCGTCAATGTTGCCGGCAATATTGCCGCGTATATTTCCGCTTTGTGCAATATTTCTGGCAACGGCCCATCACTACCTCTGTTGAAGGCAAGTTTACAACCGTATGGCACGCGTTTATAGGTGTACGAAAGACAGGCTATTGCAGCGCACAAGAAGAATTATTCATTTTGATTCTATAATTTTACTCACTGTAACACGATAGATCGCACTAATGTAAAATATATTTTCAACTCAATGTTAAATATATCCGCAGGAGAAGAACTAAAGTTACCGACATAGCTCACCAAATCGTATCATTGAAGTGACAATGGGCAGGCCACATAGCTCGTATGATGATGAGAGAAAAAGGCTTTTGTGTGGCCGCCACGTATTGGAATGCGCAGCATAAGCTAGCCACCCCATGAATGACAGACGATCTCGATGATCGATTCAGAACAGGAACAGCCTATACCATCGCTCGGTAGCCGCTTGAAGAAGGAAATAAGTTTTTATTAGTTTTGACAAATATGGATAGTTCAAAAATACACAGACATGGATAAGTTAATGGTTTATATGTATTGAAAATAGGAATGCAGCTGTCTGTGACTTTAAAACCGAACATCGCTCGAAGGCATCGTTTTAGAGCTCTGAAGATGCCGATGTTATGAAACGCATTTCTATTCTTAAAATATGTGGTTATCCACTATCTCTGCTTTGGTTTAATTTTTCTCCTTCCATCCTTACTAAATAATATTACTCATAGATTATTTTCTTATCATCATCAGCATCATCATCATATCAGCCCAACGACGTCCACTGCTGAACATAGGCCTCACCTAATTTACGTCACTGCGCACGGTCCTGTGTGCTTTTCTTATAATACAAAATAAAACTATACCTAATGTAAGTTTGTTTAAAATAAATATTTCTGAACGAATACGTTTCTGAACAGAATCCAGTTGGCATTGGTAATTTGGCAGATGGCAGGTTTTTAGCAAAATCAGACAAAAGAGTGCGGTGTTTATATTTTGCTCGACCAATTTCGCTTTCATTTCTTTTACCAAAGGAAAAATTACTGTGTTAATTTATTTAAGTATAGTTGGGTTCACATAACAACTGAGTTAAGCTAAATCTTTCGGCATAAAAGGTAAGGAACTCTTGAGTGAGACTTTTGACAGTTAGTATTTGTTTATTTATCCATGTATCATTAATAAAATGTTAAAGCGGTTTATAATCAACTATAGTTTTTATTGATATTTAATAGTATTGTTAATTACATTACACACATACACAATAATTATTGAAAATATACTTAATCAATTTGAAATCATAATATCGAGTAACCTCTCGGAAGGCGGTGTTTTGAATTCATTGCGTTCAGGAGGTATTTACAATAGCATTTTATTATATTTTTCAATTGCCACCAATATGTAAGCTATTTATTTAATTAAAAGTTTGCACATAAACCTTATTTTAAGGAAGTGATGCTTCAATGATATAATTTTAATTTATTTTTAATATGCAGTGGGTTTACTCTGCTCTTACTTTGAAGGAAAATAGAGTAGGGTAAATAAAACATCTTAGATCAGCAATAAAATAACTTTGGAGCATGTGCTTGTGTCGAGAGAGATTAATAGGTCTATTAAATTACGTTTATTTATGTAGTTTATATATTTAGTATTTTAATATTTATATTACGTACCAATCACACATGCACAGTATTGAAGAACTTACATCATTAGTTGATCAGTCTATTATTACTTATCTATACATTATGAATTTGTGAATGGTTTTTTTAATGGAGATGCAAATGATACCTAAAAATATTTCATGCAATGCCAGGAATAATAATAATCTAAATAGGTGCATCATCATCATCATCAGCAACCCATTAAGTCCCACTGCTGTTGTTATTATATTAATAAAAGTTATAAGGTCTTAACAAGAAAGTAACTGAGTAAAGACAAAATGGCCGATCCAACTGGCATTACAAATGTGGACTTTACTTTCTAGAATTTTGTAATTACCTATTTTTGTGTTTTTGTACAGTCCAATACTAATCAATTCATTGCCTATGGCATGCCAGGCATCATCATCATCATCATCATCATCAGCAACCCATTAATGTACCACTGTTGGGCTGTAATGCCATTGATTATTTCCCCAGGTGAGCATATCCGTGTAGTGATGGATTAAGAATATGTTATGTCACTACCCCATCTCAACTCGTGAGTGTCGAAAAAGGCGACTAAAAGTGTAACCATATGTAGAAAAGAGCACAGCAAGAAAAGGAAAATTCGAATCAAACCCTAAACCGACCCGTCTAGCCAGTGTGGTATAGTAGGATAAATTCTCTCTCCACATTCATTGGAGGAGACCCATGCCCTGCAGTGGGACCTTTATGAGTTGAAATGATGATGATGATGATGAGCATATCACATGAGTCATTTTTGAGTTTATTGTAGGTAACTCACTCAATTTAAAATTTTGTTGTTGTGTGTTGAGCGACATATGTATTTATTATTTTAAAATTAAAAGATGCCTAGCCTACACACAGTATTCTCCAAAATCGAGGTGAAACATTAGTTTGCCTCCACAAATAAAAGATTTTGAAAATGGATCGATAAATAAATATGTATAGAAACAATTTTTTACATATTTTACATTTGTTGCAGTTATAACATTACTCATGATGTGGATAAGCAAACCATAGAGGCTATAGTGTAAAATGTTTAAAATAGAATCATATGTAACTCCTATCCTGCTGAGCTATGTGGACAAGTATGTGCGAGACTTCAAACCAGCCAATGCACAGGTGAGTTAGAGTGGTTATGTAAGACTCGAGTCTTTGAGTCGTAATTCATAAGACTTGAATCAAATTTCCAAGACTTGGGGAGCTTAACAGCTTGGAGTCTAAAATCAAGCAGAGTCATTTATTAGAAACTTGTAAAAAAAAGTGAGTAATTAAAAGAACTGGAGTCTAATTTGTGGTACAAATTTTAGAATTCAATGACGCCGATAAATCTTTGATATCCCTGTGACAAGTTGGAAGCCATATAGCCGACTTGATAGTGTTCAACATCAGTTGCTGCCTCCAACTCGCTCTGTCGAGCGAAGAACGATAAGAGCCGCGACGTTCCTATGTAAATGTTAACTAGTGGTATGTACTGTAGGTATCACTATGGGGCGGCGGAGTTGCGCTGCACAACCTGGTGCTCAAGGAAGACGTGCTGCAGCGCGAGGTGCGGCTGCCTTTCACGCTGGTCTCGGGCCGCATCCACGAGCTGCTCATACAGGTGCCGTGGACCAAGATCATGTCCGAGCCAATTGTCGTCACCATTGATACCATAGGTAAGTTTTTAAAATAGAGCTTACAACTCCATTACTGTGTGATGGGGCACACCTATCTCGGGAGAAAATGTAAACGCCCTCAATCCTCAGCCTTCGGCTCTATTCAACTCATGTGTTCAATGTAGTTAGTGGACTCACTTAACCTTTTGTTTCGGGTTATAAGATATACCTACATGTTTTTAAGTATTTATTAACGGGTATTTTATTATTAATTCTCTAGTTCAAATAAAATAGCATATATTTAATTTACTTTCAGAATGTGTATTGAATCACAAACCACCAGATTCAGATGATGCACCTCCACAAACACCATCGACGTAAGTATTGCCACATAAGCATTGTGATTCTTTATATATATATATAGCTAATTATTAGCTTGTGTTATGGATCTAGATAATTTAAAAACATATTTCTAAATACATACAGAATACAGATTATACATACATACAAAGTTGCTCGCACTGGCGGAAGTTAGGAGAAGCCTATGTTCAGCAGTGCACGTTGTTGGGCTTATATAATTATGACAATGAAAACATACAGATTATACATAGAAAAGCACCGACACTCCGAAACAAATACTACAGATCATACAAATATTCGACCCGGGAATAGGACCCGAGAACTCAGTCAGTCAGACCATCACCGTCCACACTACCGCTACTATTTTTGAAATATTTTTATTTTTTTACTGAGTGTAGTAAGCTACAACCATAGAAATAATCGACTCCAAAAATGCTGCTTGCCTTACTTTATATCGTTATATTGGTATATGATAATACACAGTGAAGCCATTTCACTAATAAATGCTTCATCATCATCTTAATGTCCATTTCAACCCGTGGGTGTCGTAAAAGGCGACTAAGGGAGTATAACCTTATGCAGACAGGAGCACTGTGAGAAATGGAAAATTCGAAACTAAATTCTATACCAACCCGTCTGGCCAGCGTGGTATATTAGGCTTAATTCCCTCCACAATATTGGAGAAGACCTGTGCCCAACAGTGGGACGTATTTGGGTTGTAATAACGATGATGATGACAATATATTTATATACACTTGTATAAATTGTTCAGAAATAAGACGCAAATAGTGGAGACACCGCCGGGGTACATGCAGGCGTTGGTCCGGCGCATAGTGAGCAACATCGCTGTGAAGGTCCACCACCTGATCGTCAAGTACGTCCAGGACGACATCGTCATGTCGCTCAACGTCAAGCACTTGTCCATCGACTGCGCGGGCTCCAACTGGGAGAAAGCATTTGCAGGTACTTCATATCAATTACAAGATATCATAGATTTAACAAAGTATAAATATATATAAGTATAAGGCTTTACTTAAAGTTCCTTGTTGTTTTGTCGAGTACAGCTCAAATACTTTAATCAATCAAACTTTGTATACTGATCATAAGAAAATCTACTAATAGTCTACTTTCCATAGCATTCAAAATCAAAATTAAAATATTATTTATTGCCTCAAACAGGTAGAGATGTTACAAATCTATTTATTGGTTCCACATATTTGGCTGTTTTAAAACATGCTACAATAGTTTATGTATAGGTAGTAATTTACATTTAATATTATCAATGTCAAGCATTCTCAGTATACAAAAATGACAAAATTCTAATTATAATTTAGAAATCATAATCAAATGTTATTGTATTTTGCAATAAAGTATTATTGTTAATGTTTAACAGATATAGACGCGAATAATCCGGTGATCAGAAGACTGGTGCAGTTCGACGACTTCACCCTGTGCCTCGACAAGGCCGACGCGGACGGCAAGATACGATTCTACCAGGAGCCATTGCTGTATAGATGTCAACTGGATCTCAGGTAAACTGACACGCCTTAAACTCTTTGTACTTGTCGGATTATATGTGTTCTTATATTTATTATATTCTGTTAGTTTTAGTTGAGGGATGATCCTATTAAATTTGAAATAATATTAATTTGAACGCCAGAAAAATGTATGGAGGAGCTTATCGGAACATGTACCTTATACAAAAACTAGTTTTCAACACTGAAACCGAGCAGCGATATTATGTAATTTGATGGGCTAATATTGGTACAGCTCCACTCAGGCAGGCTAAATATAAGGGTCTAAAGATGACTATTTTATTAGACAAAATAAATAAATATTTGATCCATGACCTGTATTGTTATTATTGCAGAATACTAACACGCTTGGTATCAGCGAACACTCGCCGCGCGACCTCACTGAGCGTACAGCTGCGCTCATCGAAGTTGGCGTGGGGTGTGACGTCAGACCAGCTGACTCTGTTACTGAGACTGGTGAATGAACGGCCGGGGCCAACCAAAACCCAACCCTCGCCCGCCGTCAAGCAGAACGTGCCACCTCTTACTTCACGTTAGTATTATTTGCTTTGTTAAGTTAGCCGCCGGTGTTGCAGGCGCCCATAGGCTACTAAATATATGTTGGATGTCTGCAGAAACGTCGCACGTGACGGAGCCAGCGCGGTCGGGCAGTTGGAGCGAGTGGGCTTGGTCGTGGCTGCCGTCGTGGACGGACAAGGAGGGCGGGGTGGACGACGTGCCCACTGTGCCCATACCGCTGCCGATCTACTTCAGCGCTTACTTAGATAATATCTCGCTCGTTTTTAAGGTAAGTACTCTTTATCATTACATTTTCTTGAATCTACTTTAGATATAGTTGTTATTCACAGAGCAGATATATTTCTGAGAAAAAACAAAATGTTGTTAAAAAAATGGGGGAAATATTTTGTTTGAGGCGAGTTGGTAATGCATGTAGCTTGCTTTATTTTAATATGGTGGTTTGTAAGACGAGAGAAGTAGTTAAGAACAAACTAGATTTTATCAATTAAGAGTATTTTCACACTAGCACTCATTTTTCATACGCCCATGTGTTCGATCGAAAAAAGCACTCGTTTTCTTCGCATGTAGTGTACCGAAGCGCCATAATAAAGCCAGTATAGAATGCTGGTTTACCAGTTAGAATGATTTTAAAAGTCAAGTCAAAAGTTAAAATCTCTAATCATTTGGATCACATTCATGATACCAGTGTTGGGAAAATTTTGATTGCAATTAACAACCGATAACGAATTTCTTGTTAATTGCCACCAAACAACTACCAATTAACTAACCAACCGCAATAACGCTGCGATAACTATCTATCATCATGGGAAATTAATGTTGGATTAATTGTATTTTTCAAAAATTCTTTCACTATTGGAATGCTACTTTATCCCTGTGTAACATAAGCTATATAACATCACGCACATCACTTGCGGACGACATTTTGCACACGGCAACTGGCAATGACTCAAATGACCTTGGCAGGATGTAAATTGCCGGCTAGACAGTTGCAATCCACACGCGCAACCGCGAGTGGAAACGCGCCCGTCCACCATGGATTTTGAAGGTCAAATCAAAATTTAGTTTACAACAACCGGCTAGAGCTAGACCGTTGGAATCCGCCAAGGTCACCTCTGTGGAAAGCAAGTTTACATCCGTGTGGCACGGTTATTAGATATAAACATACTGTAATTACATTTAATGTATTATTATAATAACAATCGTAGTTGATGGAACAAGAGGTTGGCACAAATCGGAAGCGATTTCGAAGCGTGTTAGAAATAGCTGCTAGATACGCAGCACTAAAGAGCGGCGTCTGCTTGCCTACTGCGATACGCGCGCGCTTCGGTGCCAGGGACATCGAGTTGCGATCGTTCGGCAAGTGTGTCTGCGGCTTCCTCAACTATGACGGGGTGAGTATTGTAATATATTACTGTACGTCACTGAGACAAGTACTAGCGCTCAAAGTGCGGATCATTAACCTTAAAGTAAGAATATCATTGTTTTTGTAATTATTAAAGTTAATACCTATTTACAAGTTTTTTTATATAAGCGCTGTAATAGGTGTAGTTAGCGGTTTCCTTCAGCTTAATATAAATTGGGTATTTTGATAGCTTGTGGTGTCACCGTATTAGACGCGCTAACTAAGGGTAGGCAACGCGCTCGTGATGCCCCTGATGTTGCAGGCGCCCATAGGCTACGGTAACCGCTTACCATCAGGCGGACCGTACGTATGTTTGCCACCGTCGTGGTATAAAAAAAAAGCTATCGTTTAGTGGGACTATGGGGTAACAAAATTACCCGACGTACCCGCTGGCGCTGGTCGGTCATGCTGTTTTTATTTCTTGATAAATAACAAATCTACTTATAACCAAATGCTACAAAATAATTATAATGCATTGTTGTAGGTGCGCGACATGCCCACGATATTCCTGAAAAGAATTGAGGAGGTAGCTGAGACATGGGAATGGCCGACCGACCAGTCCTTAGGATGTGAAGACACGTCTTTTAAGGATTCTAAACCTAGCACCTCTAGTGCTACACAGCCTGGCACTGCTAGTGAGACACCTACCGGAGGACTCGACAACCGGTCTGCTTCAACCACGGCGGATACTGAGCCTCCCACCGCACAGACTACTGCAGATCCTAGTCTCACCGTGTCGGAAGGCGTGAGTTTTGTTTATTATTTGCATAAATAGCGCGCATCTGGTCACAAGCGCACACCATTAAGTTAATAAATAATAAGTATCGTAAGAACTACCTTAAGTGTACAGAACAAAGCTTTGTTATGGTTCCTAAAAACTCAAACACAAAGCTGGTTTCAAAGCTATGTTTTGTTCATAAAGCAATGGCTACATTAGTGATACACTGCATACTGAGTGAAAGGGTAGACCTCTCGCTACTGGACACTGGTGATACTGATAGTGATTGTTAACACAATGCGCAAGCTCAACGACCACAGTAGTTTCTGGCAGCAGAGGTACAGTCCGTACAGGCGCGGATATTTCGGGTCATTGACTTTTCTACTAACTAATCTGCTGAATTACCTAACATGATAATATGTCCCAATATTTATATGTATATAATGATGGAAATTAAACGAAAAAATATTTGCCATACTTTTCATTTTATTCTGATGGCTACACATAACTTAGCAAACCAGACTAGTTAGCCTACCTACATTTTGTAATGTATCTTTAGTGCGATTGGATCAAATATTTATTTATTATTTATTTATTTATTTAAACCTTACAACTATTTTCACAGATACTTAAACCTAATACAATAATTGTAGAACCTTGTAGATCTTAAATCTATCTTATATCTACTTAATCTATCAAAACTATAAACTACTTCCTAAACATACAACACAATATGTTGCCTTCGTGAAGTCGTTCAGTGAGCACGAGAATATAATCTATTCGGTCAGCGACCATGTTGAGTGTACGCAGTGCCCGCGTCATAGGCGCACGTTGGAGCAGGTTGGTGCGCGCTCGCGGCAACTCAACAAGTGGTGGCTGTCGCCGTCTACCCAGGTACTCATTGGGCACACACAGTCTGAGTTCTTGGAGAATGTTGGAGTTTTCTATAGCACCACTATACACAGCTAATGTCACTTCCCTTCTAATTTCTAGTTTATAATATCCTACCATACCTAAAACAAATAGAGTAGGATACAAAAGCGAATATCCTGGATATACTCCATACTGTTTTAAGTATAGAAACCTAATAAATTTATTTTGAATGCGCTCAATCATGAATTTGTATTTGGCTTCATGTGGTGACCATGTATTGCACTCAAAGTGACTCTTGACGTGAGCCTCATACAACGCAAATATATGCAACTGTATCACCCGTTTTCTAGGGCGAGAAATCTATTTCCACGCGGTATACCTCAGTGTATGTAAACAAGCCAGATTCTATATATTGTGTATTACTCTGTATTCTACGAAACCCAACAAATACTTGTACTTAGTGAGAGGTGTAAATGCCGCTATATCAGCCTTATCAAAGACCCTTCCCGAGCAACAAGAACCACGACGCGTGCGCAACGTTTCATTCTTTACCCTCCAATTGAACTTCACTGCTAAAAAACTCCCCGACGATTATTGATAGAAGAGCCATCTAAAGCTAGCAAGTTACATTACTGATGGTTGTTTTAAATCCCACACAGTCGTGTTCTGTTTTCCTAGATAGGGTGTTTTCTCAAACTAAAATTCAAGAATTGTATCCACAGATCCCAGAAGGGCTGATACCCAAAGACATGTCATACTCGTATTACTTAGACATGAATTTGTCACAGGATTTGGACTTGGAGAAATCGGACACGTTTTGGGGCGAAATGAACCCGGTTATATACATTGAGTTCAACCATGAGCGGTCACCGCCCAGCCCTTATCAGAATCCTTATGATAACCCACCGAAGCACTTCGAGTACAGGTAAAGTTGTGTACTGAGAGAACGGGAAACACTCACATTAATGAAAACTGACAGTGTTCTATCCTCCGCGTGGTAGAGTCACGTCCCCTTATCACCTCCGGTATGTTATAAGATGCGTGTACATGGAACAACCCTCGAAATACCATTTTTCATTAACGCAAGCGTTTCTCCTCCAACATAATTATATGTATGTTAGTATGATACTGCGACAATTCGAACAGTGAGATTTTAACCTTCGTAAATAATATATTTGGTACACCACAGCTAACATTTTAGCCAATATTTAGTTATATCGTGCTGCTAATGTAAAACTGGCAATTTTTACCGCCTGTAAACTGTCAATAGACATAAGGTTCAGAATTCCGTTACTCATCTCATAACTCTTTTTCATTATAAATGCGATAATAATTATGTATTTTTGCTTCTTATATTACAGTGACTGGGTAGAAGAATGTCACATCAAGTTGAAGTTGCGGCCTATTGAAATACGAGTTTGTATGGGTCTCGTGCATCGAGTCACGGCTCTCAGGAACATATTCAAAGAAGTATACTCCGAAATGAGATCAGGTAGTATTGTTATTACATATTTATATTAAATTAGATATTGTTATTTTTAACTAAGTATTGGAATGAAGTTCCCTCCACATTGTTTGGAGGAGAGCCGTGCCGAGCAGTGGGACGTTTATGGGTTGAGATTGATGATGATGATGATTGGAATAAAAAGATTTTATCTTTAGTTATTGTTAACTTAATACTGATTTTTCCTTGGCACTCTTCATTAATGGAAGTCGTATCTGTCTGAAAATCCTATACTAAATGTAAACTTTACTATTTTCGTCTTTTTTCGACCTGTCTTATGGTGTCATTAATGGGGTACCCCGCAGAGCTATTTGTTCAAACAAGCTAGCAAGCTTTCGTCGTCATCAACGAAAGTAGTATATAGCTATATCTAGCACAAAAAGTTAATATTTTAGATCGAACTGATTGTTCCTTACAAACAAACAGAACCACCGATGCAAGTATTAACAGTGGAAGAGTGCGACGCGCTGAACGATAACCTCCCCGAGCGGCGTGTGTCGATGGAGATGCATGGCTTGCGCGTGCACGTGGTGCCGTGGAACCACTCCGTCTCGGAGCGCGCCGTCAAGACGCCGCTGGTGCTCGGCCTCGAGCTGCCCACCACCAGCGTCTCCGTCACCGGCCCGCTCTATCCGCATAGGTACTCTCGCACACTGCTGTGGTTATGACACGCAATTAAATTATATTATTATAGTAAATTTCAAATTAATTTTATGAATGTGTAAAACTAAACACAAAAATGACTATGAAACTACATTTCAGGGTATGTGCGGCTGCGTGTCAAATGCCAGGCACAACTGGTCGGCTGTTGCAAGCGAGTAAACTCAACGTCAGCGTTACAATCAGTGAGGGCCACATGTACATAAGTACGTTTGAGAAGGAGCAACAGAAACAGTGTGCGCGCGTCAATTTGCGCCTCGCCATACACATATTGCTCAACACGCCCTACTTCCGGAACAAACAGATGGTCAAAATTAGTTACTTGCTCAAAATAGGTAAGTGTACAAATTACATTATAACATTGTTGTATTCTTACTGATGTGTCAAAAGAGAATGGTGTAAAGGGTTTGAATTGGCAAAGCACTCTTGAAGGCCAGGGTGTTGCAGGCGTCCATAAGTTACGTACGTTTCTCGTCTCGAACGTACGATTATCGAATGCGAGAACAAAAAAATGACATTATGTAAACCAAACATACAATATTTGTATGTTCGAGGAGAAAATCTCGCCTTAGCGTTGAAAACTTGATTATGACATACTCGTAGGCAAATTTTTATTTCCATGTAATATCCCTATACGGATAGTTAGATAGTACTTCAAGAAAAGGAAAATTCGAAACAAACCCTATACCAACCCGTCTGACTAGCGTGTGACATGTTAGGTTGAATTCTGGAAAACAACTACTTGTTTTTAGAATCAGTCACTAACTACTTAACCGTCAATAGGTAATTCTCAATACAACTTTCTATTTTAAAGTGCATGAGTTACTATAAAAACTGAATTCAAAGTCAAAACTCATTAATTCATCTGGATTGTAGATAAGTTCAGAAACAATTTGCGTAGTTAGTTTGGCACCTATATTAACGATACGTATAAACGAACGGTGGCATATACACTGCATGTTGTAATTACGTCACATTGTAACTAAATTACAGCACGCCTCAATTGACTTGACACATGTAATACTGCCAGATTGCTGAACGCAGGTTCAAGTTTTTCTAAGCTTCCCTATTTGGAACCAACTGTCCCAGTTCTCGAAAAAGTCATCACTCATCCTTTGACTGTCACTTGTTTGTGAAATTTCCCGTAAGACGGAACTTGTGCAGGTGCAGGCATTGTCTACTATCAAAAGACAAATAAAACGATATTAAAGTGTGTTGTATGAATTTATAGTGGACGTAAATATTTGTGGTTCGGCGCCACGGCTGCAGGCGGCGTGGCAGGTGATGGAGTCGATAATCACAGAACGTGCGTCCATCCCGATCGGATACTCCACGCTCGCCAGGGATGCGTTGAATGATGAAGGTATACTATTCATTGGTTTTTAACATACTAACGCCAGTTAGTATGTTTGGCATAGCTTGTTGTAGGCATAGCTCAAGACGCCAATTAGTTATTTTTTAGTCGCAGCTTTCTAGTTACAAATCTGCTGTTTTACATTATTTATTGTCTATAATATTTTGTCATAAATTATTGTTTTATAGAGTTTTTGCCAATATCTATAAACAATGTTGACTTTGTGTTCATAGATGAGGTAGCGATCGATTTGGAGATGGAGGAGATAGTCGTGCGCGGCTACCACACGCGGAACGTGAACACGGTCATAAGTACGCTACAATTAGCCAAAGCTACCGCCTTCCATAAACCTAGTGAGTTGACACTTTGTTTGTCTCGGCATTGTTTTGTGTTTGTTATGTTGTAACTGTGGGAGTCTTGCGACTGATATCATGTTGATGATGACGGTGACAGTGTTGTCACATGCACATCCAAAAATCGTGTATTGTATTCTTGAAAAGTCCTCCTTATCTCAAGAGTTATTATTAGAGATCGGATATCCCAGTGCATATTTACCTAAACTACGAGGAAGTAAGTAACATAGAGTGGATAATACCACCTCTAAAGTTCCAGTATACCGATTTTAATACCGGGATCAAAAAATCATAAATTAATATTAAATTTTGTAGAAATACTAGCTTTCCGGCCCCAGCTTCATCCGTGATTTTCGTTGTGTGCTCAATAATCTGCATCAAAAATAATAATTATTATAAAACCTTTATATCTCCGAAACGGTGCATCTGAGCGTAAAAATTGCCAGCCTTCAACACCCCATTCTCCACCAACCTACTTACTTCAGCAAAGATTAGGTAAATATGCACTGGAATATCCGATCTCTAGTTATAATACACTAAACACTCAGATAGATTATAATACGTCATTTACTTTACTACTATATCTATACTTATCTGCCGGTTTTAACGCTGAGATACCTATCGAACTACTGTAAATTGTTATTTATTGTATAATGTTTAACATATTTAAATTATGAAATGTTTTAGAACCTGGTGAGGTGAAACAAGCGTGGCTGTTCTCAGCACCGGACATACCGACTTCTTCGTAAGTATTTGTTAAAAAGAATAGCATTATCTCAATAGGGAGTACAATATAGGGATCATCATGGCAACCCATAAACGCCCCACTGCTGGGCACAGGTCTCCTCCAATGAATGTGGACGGAATAAGATAATTAATAATAGGGATAATTAAGATCTAAAATGATTGTATACTAATTATATACTAGCAGTACCTTAATCCTTCTTCTGCATTGGTTTTAAATATTAATTCAGAGCGATTTTCTTTATCTACTTATAGTAAGAGAGTCATAAAATATTTTTTTTATTATTTTATTTGTATAGTCTGGACACAATTTGTGTTTTTTTCAATTCTGAAATATATACTTAACTTTGCTATTTATTAATCGTGGCTACAATCCTTGGCATTGACAGTTTTTTTATTTCTCTATTTCAGTTCTTACATGCGTTTGGCGTTTCAATTCTGTAACGAGGTGTCGAACGACTCGTTTGACTACCTCGGCCTATGGACAGAGCCCACTGCCATCTCTGTGGACCCCCTGTTCATCATGTGGCTGGCATACAGACCTGTCATTATATCCAAGTCAGGCGGTTAGTTTTGTTAGATAATTTTATTTAATGTATGTCCACACTGTGCTTTATATTTTAGCATGGAATGTAATGTTATACACGAGGTGAGAGCATATACGAGTACAACTGTTGCGCAAGGAGTCTTTGATATAATCCGAGTTAAATATTGACCTCTCACATTAAATTGTCATTTGTATCAGCCCGGAGTTTGAAAGTGTGTGTTTAATGGTCTCGGCCTCGATGACACGGGTCTAGGACTTAACATTGACGGCCAATTGTGGTTGTGATTCACATCTCTCTACTCTTTTGGGGAAAAGTGAGATTATTTACGTAGTACAATCTTTTCGCTTAAGATGTCCGAGACTTATTCACTAGTTCTGTTTTAATTATCTATACTCTCTCTTCTTCCAACTCAACGAGTTACGGTGAACATTACTTGTGTAAAGAATTATTAAAAGATATTTAATTATTATAAGCACAAACAAGTACAGTAACTTGCTAAGTATTTTTAATTAAATTGATAATCTCAGTCTAAATAAGATATTTTCATTTAATAACAATAAATACCTATGCAAAAATGGTATTGCTTAATAAAGTAAAGTAAATAAGTAAATATTGCCATTAACATAATAAGTACATAATATATATTATTTTTTTCATGATTAAATAATATTAATATTGAACTTAATGTTGTGTTACAGAACACATCACTAATAAAACGGGCGGTTCAACACACCACTTACAACGGATGCGTGCAGTACCGGTAATCAATTAACTTATTAAATATTGTTAACCCTTATTGAAAAATCACTGATATAATATAATTATTTTGTTATCAGTCAGTGACGACGACGAGCAAAGGCAGCCACGTATCGGTGTCGGACGCAGAACGCGTGCACGTGCGACAGCGCAGTAGCGTCGCTTCGAGCACTGAACCTAGCGAGAAGAAAAGAACTTCTAACGAGCCCGTAAGAGTTCCTTTATTCATTGAATACTTAACTATAAACATGGAAAGTGTACCAGGATAGCCCTCTCGGTACTGAACTCTGGGGGAAGTGTTGATGATTCCTAACGTATCGTGAAGGCTTCCGAAACCAAAAGTGCATACCTACTGAGCAACCGCGGAACGTTCGGGTTAATAACCTTTAATTCACCAACCAAAGGATTTCCATTACATTTATCAATGCTAGAATATTAAATAACAATATTTCTGCAATAATTTGCATTTTGTTCTTCAATTATTTAGGTTAGAAGGCTATAATAAATAAATACATTTTTAAGTAAATTTCTTTACCTACATAATATGGTTATTCAATTTTGGTGACCCATCTATTATTTCGGTAGGTACCTAATTCAATTATTTGGTGCTTTTTTTTTATCTGAATTAATATTTAGGTTACCGTTTTGATATTATTCGGTGATATAATTTTGGTGATAGATTCTATTTTAGACACAAATATTATTTATTAGCTCATTGAAAACATTTATTTGGTGATCGATAAAATATCCATATAAAAGTATCTCCTTGAAATTCGTAGTGCCTACATAAAACTGTACCCAAAGCGTCGTGTCGCCCGTCGGGCTTACACACAGACCTACTCTATTTAATTCTACCGCCACGATTATGCAGTTTTTTTAATATATTTTTTTGTGGTAAAAATGTAAGAAATGAGTAGGTAACGGGATAGGTCAAGGTGTACCAAAGGGGATGCACTAAAATTAAACAATTTTTTTGTAGGTTTAAAAAAATAGAAGTCTAAAAACATTTTTTTTGGACGGAATTTGCACGGAGCTTCGACATTATATATAACCATTTTATATTATACATATATTTTTTTTATTGACTTGCCTGCTTAGTTTTATACTCTCAAAGATTGGAACTTACGAATTATAATAATAATAATAATATTGTATATCATTGTTCCGATAGTCGTCTCAGTCAATGGACTGATTGCCAAGAGCCTCCATCGACACCTGAAGAGGCTCGCGTTAGGTGGATGGGTCGTGGCGTGGGCCAGATGCAGAAGGCAGTACTTCTGGACACGGCACGCATTGTGAGGAGGTTCCTCTCTCTGGAGCCCTAACCACCGGTAGCTTGGTCCCTGTACCCGATACCGGTGGGTCTCCAAATTTTTATATTTTTAAATGTATTTTTTATATATATATTTAAAAATGTAATTTTTTGTGAATCTATTTTAATAAAGAGGAATAATAATATTCTACCAAATTCACACAGTGCCATCTAGTCCCTAATTAAGCAATTATATTTGCTTGTGTTATGGGTACTAAACAACTGATATACTACATATTTTTTTTTTGTAAATACATACATATTATAGATAAATTACACCCAGACACAGAACAAACCTTTATGCACATCACACAAAGATTTGTCCTAGGTGGGGATCGAACCCACGACCTCCGGCTTAGCAGTCAGGGCCACTAACCACTAGACCAACAGGCCAGTCATAGAATTAATAACAAAAAAAATAAATAACTTAGTTTTACGTTTATAAAATGAACCTCAAACATTGGGCATAAATATTTTCATGCCAATTAAATTACTGTTAAGGAAGTTCAACACAAACTTATTCGGAAGTTTTCCAAAGAAGTATATTAGTGTTATACATCATTAGATAGCTTAGAATGTACACTTTGCAACCACCACCAATTTTTAGAAAAAAGTAAATATTTTATTAAAAAAAAAAAAAAATTATTGATGTAAAGAAAATTTTGTTTTTGTTTATTTCAATTGGAGTTTTCCTTGTTGCCGAAGGTTGCCGGTGTCAAGTTAATCACTCTATTAGGTACCTTTCCTATTCAGTAACATGAGGATTAAAAAAAACCTTGCGCGTTTTTTGCGCCAGTGGTGATTTAGAAGCAATAAGTCTATCAGGGAAAATAAAAAAATCCCCAAAAATTATGGTTCTTCTTTTTTATTATGAAATATTATATTTAATTATTGTATTTTGATGTCTATCTTGTTTTTTTTTTTCATTTCTATGATAGAACCATACATTAAACAAATTTAGCACGTTTATTAGCGGTAATCACCTTAACCACAAGTATGATAAACTATATTGCTGCGAAAGTTCTATTTATCTGTTGTGGTAATTTATTAAGATGCATTTAAACACGGATTGTCGACACTGCACGTATGGTTAAGATTTATGGAGATGATCTTAAGATTTATGGAGATGATCTTCCATATTTCTTACAATTTAGGTTTTGAGAAGTGGTCAGTAACAACTCCAGAAAAGAAGCAACTTAAACAAGACAAGAAAAAATATGTACAAAAACGTTTCCGAGAAGTGCTTGGTTTGCACATTGATAAAATACGTCAAGGTTCCGGTAATAGCAATGACGGAAATACGACAAGGACATTTTTCCAAAATTACCAGTGTTCTGGAGGGATAACCGGAATTGATGAAGAATTAATCAAGAGATTAATTTATGGGTTGTAATGATGACAATGCTGTTCCGATTTATTTCCTATTTTTACCATTTTCAAGACCATTGCCATTTTTTATTTTTTAAACTTTCTGCACATAAGAAGTACTTACAAAAACAGACTTAATGTCTGTGGCATTATCTACCACTCAACTTTTGGGTGATGTAGAGACGAAACTGAGGTAGGTGCTTTCAGTTACAATATTAATAATGGGAATTCATATTCTATTAACAATAAACATTTACAAGTAGGTACATATAATAAAAGTAAATATAAATATTATCCAAGTAAGTATTAGTATTTAGTGGCCAGTAGTGGGACGTTTATGGGTTGCAATGATGAAGTATTAAACGACGTTTAAATTTATAAAAAAGAAATATTTTTGCTTATTTGCTCTGATATGCATGATATCTACGATGAAGCAGTGTAAGTGAATTATTTAACATAGTCTTATTAACTAACTATAATGAAAGAAGTTATAACAAATAATACTGAACTTATATTTAAACTTTTCTTAACTTAATCTTATTTAATTACAACTGGTTTGACATGAATAGCTAACAAATTGAATGTTGTAAAAAGCGTCTTATTTTATAATATTATAAATACTGAAATTTTCACTAATGGTTACTTAATTAACCTCTTTTGAGTTCGTTAACATTTGTTTATTAATTAATTACTATAGGCGAGAGGACTTGTTATTGGCGCCTTGTTATTTAATCAATTTATTTGTCAAGTCTCAAACAGCTGTAAATTTTTCATGCTCTAAATAAATAAATTAATAATAATGATCGCATTCGATCGGTGCGGTCAAAAGGTAATCAAAATATGTGTGCTAATTAATGCAGCTTCAATAACTTGTCAATCTTGTCTTCAAACATACTTTGTTGTCTAATGAATTAATAGGTCAGTGATCAACCTCGGGCGTCTAATAAATACTTTACAAGCGACCGTATAATGTAATCAAAGCTAATTTTATTATGATTGTGAAATTCTGCATGGTGGTTATTGTACTATGTCTGCACTAATAAGAGTAGCAACTGCATCTATAATTAATAGACATCTATTAATTAAACATTAGCTTATGTTATTCATTCATCATTATGTTATTGAGGCTAGATTTTGATTTTATTTTAACCGACAGAAGTTGACTGTCTAATCGTAAAGTTATTAATTCAGAACATAATACATTATTACTACATGGTAATAGAACAATAATACTTTTGAGTTACATTAATTCTTGTAAGTAAATTTGCGCTGCTTTTTTTTGTTCCGTATCAAAAGTTAGAAAAAAAAGTACCCCTTCTCGGAAATTTGCATAGTTTTAAACAATGCTGAGCAAACACTACTAAAATTTAAAACATTTATAAATGATTTTATTTTTGCAAATGCGGCCGAAATGGGCAGCTGAAATTTGATATTGAGACTAATACATCAAGGGGGATATCTAATGAAAAAGCTTTGTTTCCACATTCTAAAACCGATTTTCATTTATCTTTACGCTCCACAGATTTTTTTGAGTTAGGATTAAATACAGAAAATGTACCACCCCCCTTCCCTTATCTCCATAATTCTGATGAGAAAAATGTGACATAATTCCAGATACGTATTACAGGCAAAATAGAACGATGTTTCTATCTAGTGAAACTTTGTCATCACCCAAAAAAGCCCGACCGCATCACTAAAGTTTGCTAAACATTATGTTTGCCATTATGTATTTTTTTGCCATAATAACACATTGTCACAATATCTGATAGTATGGAACCCCTGGCGCGTGAGTTTGACTCGCTCTTGATAGGTTTTTAATATTCTGAGGGCCTGAGGGTGTAGTAAAGATGGTGACATGTTTTGTCAAAAAAATTGATAATTTTTTCCGTTTCTTTCATATAAAAAAGACGTCAGTTTGAAGGTACTAAATAAAAGTTTTGTCGCTGCACTTGTTACTAGGTGTTGTCGGAGGAGTGGTGGCGAGGCGAGCGGCTGGTGGCGCTGCACAAGCGCGTGCGCTTAGTGCTCATGAATGTCGAGATCGGGCTCACCATCGTGTATATGACCATGTCCAGCGTGTCCGCACTCGACTGCGCCACGCTCGGGGACGCCATGGAGAGACACGCCTGTGAAGCGCACAGGGTTTTAGCGCTCAGGTAACTTACTATACATCATACAATGCGATACATGTTTTTGATTCTTTCTCGCAAACTACTGAATTGAATAATATGACTAAACTTCACAGTAATGTAGCTTTATCACTCAACCATTCATGGCAAGTCTACTTTCCAAAAAATCTATACGTCAGTATTACTGTGGATAATAATAATTTATTTATAACGATAATGTTGTTCCTGTGAGTAATTACGAAGAATGAAACGCATTTGTTTTTAACCGACTTCAAAAAAAGAGGAGGTTCTCAATTTGATAGTATTTTTTTAACAAACATAAAAATATTACATTTATGAACCGATTTGGATTTTTTTATAACCGTCTATTCTATGTCATTGCTTGGAAGTTCCTCAATTTTCAAATTCACATATTGGGCTGATTTTATTCAACATCTTTGAATGATATTACTCATTGCCTTCGTTATACTGAGTGTTACATGTACGCAGATGATCTGAAATTATGCAAAGTGATCGAAACAGCTAATGATCACACTCAACTTCAGAAAGATGTCGATTCGCTTGTAGAGTGGTATAACGAAAATAATATGGTTTTAAAAGTGAATAAATGTTACCACGTAAAATATACTTGCAAAAAGAAAATGTCAGCTCAGCATATCGTGAGGACTCAAGCGTTATCCAGGAGGTGGATCAGGTTAGGCATCGGTGCGTCATATACGATAGGAAACTAACTTTCGTACCTCATGTCGAAAACAGAATTAAGAGGGACCTCAAAAATGCTTGGATTTGTCATTCGGAATGCTTGAATGAGTGGGCTTCAAACTTCAAGTGGGAAAAAATTAAATGTTGAGTCCCAGCAAGATACCAGCGAGCCCCATTTTATCCCATATACCCTTGCACTCTTTTTTTTCTACCATCCCACGGCTTTGTAAATAATAATTATTAAATTGCTATAAAGATCTTTTTAACGTGCACTCTGTTTCACTTGCCAAGTTCCGCAAAACAATCTCCGATACTGTGTAAAGTTTGTAAAAATCAATTTCTTATACTATTTATTGTCAATTAATCATAAATATTACGTGAATTAATTTATTTATTAATAATAGTGATTCATTATTTTAATGTTTTTACTATGTATATTGCAATTATTTATTAATTAACTTGCATGTTAAAGTATTTTTAATCTAACTGCTAGTAACAAAAGTGTATGCGGTACCTTCTTGTAAGAGGTAGTTACATTTTTATAAATTAATGAGGCGCTCGTTGCATTGTGCTACTGAGATGTTCGTTACGATGTTAAGCAACACTCAGCATTGTCAGTCCATGATGGGTGACCGTTTGGCAATTTCATTGTCGAGCATCTCCGTGCTTCGGAAGGCACGTAAAGCCGTTGGTCCCGGTTACCACTTAATGTGGTAGTCGTTGGAAGCTTTTTGAGTGACTTGATAAATTCCAACACCATGGTCTGCTTCAAGCCCACACGATAAGAAGATAAATTAATTGTGAAAATATTATGTAATCTTCAGTGTGAACTGTTGGTTGGCTAATAAATTAAATAAATAAATAAACAGTGACTTAATTTGGTGAATATTTACTAGTTTTTAAAATTTATTCTATGGCCATTTAATAAACAAACATAAATTATATTGTTGTAGTTTGGGACGTATATCTATGTCTACAAGCCAAGCTACATCATACCTGTGGCAAGAGCTGAAACACGATGGACCCACCATTCTAACGAACAGTGAGTATATTATTCTCCCGTTTAAATTGGTTACGATAAAATCTTGTGACTCATGCACCGAATGTCTCATTACCTATTGGACCCATTAAATTATTCTCTTAACATTAACCAACATAATATGGTTTTAATACGTAGTTCTAAAGAATAACCGAATGAGTGGCCTGAGTTTCTTGCTAAGTTCTTCTCAGGGCTCAACCTTGTCAGTGAACTGGCGCAGCGCGCGGAAAATTTGCTGATACCTTTTTTGGCTTTGTATATATTATAACATAGATAATCATATCTATGTTCTGTATTTAACTTATGAACTTCTTCAGTTCATAAGTTAAATACATGTTGTATTTGATCTATGTGAAATAAAGTTATTGATTACTAGAAGACGCGTGGGGCTTCACTCCCATCGTACTTTATTTGGCCACTGCTCAGCTCCTATTGGCCGTAGCGTGATGTTATATAGCCTATAACCCTTCTCGATAAATACACTAACAGATATCCAATATCCAACACTAAAATATATTTTCATATCGGACCAGTAGGTCAGCTTTATAATATTACTTGTCTTGGAACTTGTCACTAAGTTGGATGTACAAGAATTTTCAAAGATTTCTATTTGAAAGAAAGAAAGAAGCATTTATTTGGTGCAAGATAAGTAGGTATGCAATGATAGAAACAATGAAAAAACACACAAAATAATAACAAGTAGGTACACAGAATTAGGGTAGTTACCTCGCAGATACATAAAACGGTTATCCAATTCAGCGTGTGGTGTGGTGCCAGGTAAACAGAACCTGGCGCTGATTTTCAACTGATAGTAATGATAGTAGTAGTAGTAGTTTGTGGTGTGTGTGTGTGTTTGTGTGTGTGTGTGTGTTTGTGTGTGTGTGTGTGTGTGAGTAATATAAGTAAACAAAAAAAGTATAAAAAATTGATAACGATAATTATAAAATAAAATAAAATTGGCTATTAAAACTCTCCACTCCATAATGGAGTGCCCCCCTTAATAGTAGTGTATGCAACTGTCATATAAGAAGGGGTATTAAAACACGATAGTCTGTTTATCTTTTTACTCGAGTGTGGAGAGTTGGCGTGCAATTGGAGAGGCCTATGTCCAGCAGTGGACTAGTACACATGATGAAGTTGATAATTACAGCCGAGGCGAAATAAAAACAAGAAAGCAGAGGCTGTAATTATCAAAGCGCACGTATGTCATACGACGTTTTATAACATATTTACATAAATTAAATAAAACAACCGGCCCTATTGGAAATCTCTTGAGGAGGCCTATGTTCAGCAGTGGACTTTCTGCGGCTGATATGATGATGATGATGATGATGAAATAAAATTCTGACTTTCTTAGAAAAAAAACAAATACAGCGAAAAGAAAAAGCGCGCGTAATAATTTTTACTTGTCACAAATTATCGATGCGCTTGCATTAGCGCTTTTTTTTAAGGCAAAGGCACAAAAACAACCAGTATTACTAATAAAGTAAATTCATATTTTTGTGTATTATTACAGATAAATGGTTGTAATTTATGGTCTAAATTAAAGTTAAAGAAACTAAATGTTTATTTTATATATATAATAATTATTTTATCTCCCCAAGTTAATTTTATTCATAAAATGTTGACCACTTTTCTGTCATAAAAACTCTTTGCTAAGATATAAAAAGTACCGTTCGTTTTAAACGGAGCATCTTGATTATTAGTCTGTGATCTTGATAAACCGTGCATTTTACTTTACATTACTGCACAAGTGCGTAATGAGATACATTACGACACTGAAATTGGTGAAATAAGAGACCCTTTACGAGCAAATGTGTTATAAATACTATTTATATCCTGGATTTTTAAGTAGTATAAAAATTACTGAATTTGTACCTGTATTTTGGTAAAAATATAACATATTTCAAAGGATACATTTTGTGTAAATCGTGTTGGTTTCATGATTTTCTTTACTTTTAATATTTTTTCAAGTTGTATTTTTATAAGTATATGTTTGTGCTGATAATATTTTTTTTTCATAGAACTTGAAAGGGTATGAAAAAGTATGCACAAACATTACGCTAAAGTCAGATTTTTGACAAAAAAACTGTTGCACAAACATGAATTTCAGTGACTTATCTAATTAAAATTTAAGATTTTCTCAGAACACTCTTTTTTACCCGACTGACAAAAAGGAGGGTAATGTTTTTAAAGAACTTAATTAACCCGTGTAATTTTTTGTTTTAGTTAAATCTTAACTTTTCATTCAACAATCTTCATAAATAATCTCTCAAAAAACGGTAAAACTAGGAACGGCCTCTTAAGAGCATGTCGGACCATGCTCAATGTAGGATTCCGCATCAACAGAGCGTATCTTAATAGCGCTAACGTCCTTTTGTTGCGAAGCAAAAGTTTTTCGGCAATAACTTCAAGCGGTACATCCAATCTATTATGCGTTATTTTTGTGATTTTTTCTTAGGGTTGTACGGTTTAGAAAATAGATACAATTTATGCTACTTTCGGAACGTTTATTTCCTTTAATATTCACATAATCAAATAACTTTGTGAGAAGACTTAGTGTTTTTATAAGATCTGTCGAAGTATTTATATGTGTCATTCGTAAATGTTCGCTAAAAAAAAAGTTTTTCAGCTTCTGTTACATGTGTGGAGTGACCCCCTAAAAATATTTATTTTTATTATTTAACCACCTAACCTATTAGCGGCCTACACAAGACACCTCTTCTTCAAATTTCATCAAAATACATCGAGTAGTTTTTGAGTGAAATGGCTGTGACACACGGAGGGATGGTCATAACGAAACTATAAGGGTTCCGTTTTGCCATTTTGGTTACGGAACCCTTATAGGATCACTCCATTGTCTGTCTGTCTGTCTGTCTTATCTGTCTATCAAGAATATTTTTCTCAAGAACAACGTGTAGAAGTATTAAGCTGAAATTAATATCAAATACTCGAGTCGCAAATTTACGCAAAATTAACGCGTTCTTAATTAACGCAATTAAAAGATTAGCCCGTTTATGCTCCATTTTTGTCGCATATCTTGATGATCAAAAAAGTCATAATCGTACCCTACCACAGTGTCGCGGGAACACGATTTTTGTTCCATTGTGTTTTATTTAAAAAATCGATAGTTTACATCCTTTCTAGTCATTCCGTTAACTACAAGTCGTACCAACGTCGGAACTGAACGGAATGACTAGAAAAGATGTAAACTATCATTTTAACAAAAATCGTGTTCCCGCGACACTGTGCCTACGTACTTCCCGTTGACCTAGAATCATGAAATTTGTGCGCAAGTCAGTCTAACACTTGGCCGGGTTTTTTAATATATTGCGAACTTACTAACTTGCAGGCCTTAAACTGGATTGTGAATCATTTCCTTGGAAGATATGTCTGGCTGACGTGTCTTGCTACACTCTGGAGTTTCACAGAGAGGTAGGAATAATTGATAAGAAATTTGAGACGCCGCTGCGCTCGAAGATCAAGGCTGGTACGAATATTGCGCGCCGGCGCACCGTGCTGGAGCTCGTCACCACCAACGTCACCGTCACCGTCGTCACCAAGGCTCAACATGCCCACGTTTCGCCAATGCCCTTCAGGAAACACACTTCTGCGGGCTCGCAACAAACGCCGAAGGGCCAAGCTGAAGATCTGGTGATTATCATTTGTTAAGTTCTTAACTTCCAATGTTTATATATATGTATTTTGGAAAGTAAACGTGAATCGCTTCTCGGTTTCTGATTAAGTTGAAATGTTTGAACCGAAACCTGTTGGTGGCCTTGGATAACACTGTGATGGAGCGACAGTACCTCATCGTGTTTAAGTTCATTTGATTTTAATAGTCTTGATAAGAATTCTAGTCTACAATAAATAGTCCGGTTTACTTTTTACCTTGTTTTAAAGAAAAATATTTTCTAAAATAGTTTAATATTTGCTAGCTGATGCCATTAATATTATGAAAGTAAAACTTTCAGAATTTCACGATTTTACTTGAACTTTTTTTCTTTCTTTAAATCCCAGCGTCCACTATTAAAAAACCTTCGTATAATCTAACATGTAGCTTGTCTCGAGTCACTTATCAGTACACAGTATTAAACTTATAGAATGAGATCCAAGAGCTCCCAGACGTTACTCATGTTCTGAGAAACAAAATGTAGACGAGAAGGTAGTGTTGGTGTGTACTATGAACGTACGCATTCTCGCTAACTTGTGCCGACGGACAATTTTTAGATATCCGGTACTAAAGGTACGTAAAATTGTTACGAACTTTACTTATTTACCGAGAGCTGATTTTTATAATTATATGTATTTTATACAGAATAATGTTAATAATCAAAAACTAAACTCCCAGACAAAGCCCCGCTTCAAAGTTCCTAAAAAACACTCAAACCTTAACTTTCGGGCTTAAGTTGTGTTATTATGTTAGCAAACTAATAATATTTTTAAAGACCTATCTAACGATACCCCACACGTTTGGTTATTGATTATTAAAATTATTCTGTAAGTATAACATTTAAGTAACGTCTGGTAGCTCTGGGATCTCGGTCCATTAATTTTTTATGTTTAAACAATTTAATGAATTATTTTCTTGTATTTTTAAGTTAGGGAAAATCTATATATTTTAATTAATAAAAGGCAACTCAATTATGGTAATTATTTATTTTTAACAGAAAACGAGGTATTTCACGACTGGGAAAGATTTCAAACCTACTACTTTAAAAGAATTCTTCCGCGGTCCGAGGTAATTTTATTTTTCTTGTTATTAATTATATTCCATAGTAATATATATACTCAAAAATTATTATGAACTTTTGTTTAAACATGTATAAAATAGTTGCTGTAAGTTGAGTGTGTTGCCAAAAGTACTTTTTACGTATATACATAAAGAATGCTCGGACTCCATGTTTTGGTTCAGTTTGGGGCTCTAACGAAGGGTTTCATTCATTGTCAAGGTGATCACATCAAACTAAGACCAATGTGTGCAAGTGTGGTGCCAACGATGCCAAATTGTATTGAATTGAATTTGATGATTGCTGCTGACGGTGCGGTGGCCGTGGCCAAGATTTCGGCTGATACAGTTTGATTTGCTGTAGTCACGAAAAGAAAAAACATGAGTATAACACATACACAAAGATATTTCACTCTCTGATTTACTCTCTGATTTGCATTCAGAAATCTGAAGAAATTCAGTTGGTTTGCGAGTTGGAAGACCGCCGTTGACTCGAACTTTATGCGCTTATAGTTCTGTAGGTAAACAATTATGGGGTCGGTGACCTTAACCATTGTATTAAAAAGTCACTAAAACTATCCCTAGTTTTAGTGACTTTTTAATACAATGTACTTTTTAATACAATTTAGTGACTTTTTAATCGTACCGGTCTATCGTTACACCCAGTATATAAGACATTAACCACCAATTAAAATATTAATTAATTTATTTTTTACAGGCAAGCCAAATCCCAAAGGAACCTTGAGTCTGAGGTGAGAATATATAGATTTCGCTCAAATAGGAATGGAAGAATCGACGTGTGAATGTAAACGGTTAATAATGCTACCATGTTTCTGATGTGCCTAACTTATTGATATATTATTATCTTAGTGGAGGCACATACTGACATGCACCATTTATCTATTTGATGTATAATCGTTCCAACAGATTGTTCCTAATATAATAAATAATAGTCACACTTAATAACCTATGATCAAACTGCAACAGTGCCAATGTTACGGTAGGTAAATTTTCCAGTTTTTTGCGATTCACATCTAATTCTCTTCATAATACTGGTAGATAGTTATTCCTATACACACCTACTAAGAAAACTTCTAAAAATTATGTGTGTGTGTGATCTAACAAAAAATAAAAAAACTGGCCAAGTGCGTGTCGGGCCACGCACAGTGTAGGGTTCCGTAGTAGCCCGTTATCACAATATAGTACAATTCTGTTGAGGTACTCGAATGAAAACTATATTATATATATATAAATATAATAAATAACCCGTTTGTACAGCGCCATCTAGCGGCAGTATTGAAAAACTTATGATTTATTATCATGACTGGCCTGTTGGTCTAGTGGTTAGTGACCCTGACTGCTAAGCCGGAGGTCGTGGGCTCGATCCCCACCCAGGACAAATCTTTGTGTGATGAGCATAAAGGTTTGTTCTGTGTTTGAATTTATCCATAATATGTATGTATTTACAAAAAAAAAAATATTTAAGTAGTATATCAGTTGTTTAGTACCCATAACACAAGCAAATATAATTGCTTACTATAGCACTAGATGGCGCTGTGTGAATGTGGTAGAATATTATTATTATATTATGTCTCTTTTCTCACGGCTATACTTGTCTCTAAGGTGAGAAGTATACCCGGTCCTTTTGGAAGGCTTACGCGGGGACACAGGTCCAACACGCAGAGGCCCTTAAATAATTTTAATTTAGAATGAGATGAGACACTTACCGCCGCCACATCACAGCTGCACTATTGTAGTATAGCTCTGATCTGTCACCGGTAGGTGTAGAGCTATTGCATGATATTATGGAGTAAAATAAAGTTGGGCTTTGGGTTTGGGTGTTTGGTGGAATGGTGATATCTGGCATACGGGATTAACGTCGCCTGCTTGCCTCCTCCAGCGGTGAATATATATGATGTTAAATGAGGATTTGGGCAGACGGTGACTCGCCTTACACTAGATGGACCCCTTCCACAACCGACATGGGCCGAAGTCCACGGGTCTCAGGGCAACACCGTAGTGCGCGGCTAGGGGTGTCGAGCGGTGCGGCGCTGATTTCGCCATCGCGGGTCCCAAGCGGAGACCCGGAGCGGGTTTCCTCGTAATTATACCATTGAAAAATGACACTTCCACCCCCGAGTATATAGCTCTGGCGACCCCTCTCTGGTCAGCTGGTTAAGGCAAGCCAGAGTTGAGAGTCCTGTGGTCGCTCTTGGAGATTCACTCCAGTCAGCCAACAAAGACCTGCTGGAGACGAGGCCCAGACCGACTCTCAGAGGCATTCAGGACCGCAGTGTCGCCACTCACATTCAGCTCGCCACTAGCTGCCCTGCGGTTTGTGGGCTCTTCATTTAAACTTACAGTACATTTTTTTGTTTATATGGCAAGTATTTGAAAAGCCACACTAATCTGCCCTCCAAGTTTGCGTTAATCTTATGAGAAGATAACGACTGCCTATTATTATTATTATATTATTATATACTTGATATTTTGTTTTTAAGAGCGTTCATACATTTTCAAGTTGCTCGCAAATAGGTTTTTAAGTCACGCACACAGAGTCGGAACACGCACACTTGGCGGGCATTTTTACAATTTTGACTTCAGAACTATGCCAAGTATCCAATGGGGTAGTCAAATATCGATTATGGTATCAATCAGCCCAAAATCAACAAAGTTCAAGATGGCGGGCATTTTTACAATTTTGACTTCAGAACTATGCCCAGTTAGCAATGAGATCGTCAGATATCGATTTTGGTATCACTCAGCCCAACAACAACAAAGTTCAAGATGGCGGGCATTTTCACAATTTTGACTTCAGAACTATGCCCAGTGACCAATGGGATCGTCAGATTTCGATTTTGACATCACTCAGCAGCCCAAAAACAACAAAGTTCAAGATGGCGGGCATTTTTACAACTTTGACTTCAGAACTATGTCCATCAATGGGATCGTCTGATATCGATTTTGGAGCCCATCAGCCCAAAAACAGCAAAGTTAATAATTTAATATAAGGCGTTTTTAGACTCTTTTTAAAAATCATTTTAAAATATTTCTAAAGGGATTTCGAAAATATTATGGACATTTATAAATGACAACATCTTGCTTAATAATTAAATGTAAAAAAACACATATACTCGTAGTGTACCAAAATTCTCATCAAACTTGATCAAAATTCAACGCTTTTGAGAATTATATATAATAGTTAATATAATAGTTTTTAAGTTTTAGTTATAAAAAATGAATATTTATAATATTTTCTCAATAGATCGACTAAAAGACTATATGTAGACCTTAAAACAAGCTTTTTTTCTATGAATTTCAATTACTTTAGTCCCTGGCGAATCAGAAAGTGGGCTTGTTTCGTAGAATTTCTTAAAACGCTGTGCGAAAGAACTGTTCTAACTAAAATACGTATAATAAATAGTCTATTTTTCTTAATACACTTTTTAGACAAGAAAACTGTTGTTCATATATGCCAATAATTACTAAGCTACATAATAAGTTAGTATCTGGAAAAAATACCGCTTTAAATGCGTATCATGGATATGTCATCAATACTACGTTACGGCCTAGTCATATGGGGTAATTCAGTAGACGTGGAAAAGGCTTTCATTGTACAAAAAAAATGTATCAGAGCTATATGTGGAGCAGATTATTTAGATCATTGCAGGCCACTATTTAGGGAATTAAAAATTCTTCCACTTCCGTGCCTGTACGTTTTTGAAATCTGTCTGTTCGTAAAAAATATCCTCATTTGTTTCCATTAAATGAACAAGTTTCTGCAAGATTAACAAAAAAATATCCTGGTAAGTTACTTGTACCTTTTATATAAATGCTAAACAAGTAATGGAAAAATTCAAACCCACGACAGGACTTGAACCCGCGATCCTGCCATTCCGTGTGTAGTGCTCTTCCATCTGAGCTACGCGGGTGGACGTCCCTGAGATCGAATTTATCCATTACCTGTTAGCATGATGACGTCATGACAACGTTTATACGACTTTTATATTTTTATACGTATATTTGAATGTTTATATTTTATACGAATATATAAAATGTTAAACCAAAGCGATGGAAATTGCTTAATATTTAATGTAAATTACTTGTACCTGTCCAAAGATTACATTTATACAGTAGAAATGTTTATTGTATGGCAATTAAAATTTTTAATAAATTACCGCCTTTTATTAGGATAATGACTCTAAATAAGTTCAAATCAAAAAAAAAATCTTGGCTGATAGACATGTGGTTTTATTCTGTTAACGAATTTTTAAATCATAAATTTTGATAATGCAATAGCTTCTATTAATTGTTAATAATCTTCTGACTTAGACTTCGAATATGATTTTATGTGACATTTTAAATTATACCTATAATTTGACATTGTAATATTTTTTGACATTTAATTTTATATTTTGACATTGTAATTAATTTAACTTGACATTATAATGAGATAGTAATTGACATTGTAATCATAATAATTTTGAGCCTAAATTTAATTTAATGTAATAATTCTTCTTATTTTTCTTTAATAATTCTTATAATTTGCATGTTTAATTTTTTATATTTCTACACCAGCAATAGTAGTGCAGTATGCGCTTCACTATTGTATTAATTTAAGACCTCATGTACAATATACTGAGAAATAAATGTCATTCATTCATTCATTCATATAAATAAATACATATTCTGTAGCGAACGTGGAAATCTCGTGATTTCATGTATTTCTGTATGAACCCTCTTAAATGCAAGTCTTTACCCGTTATAAACAAGCGACTACTTTATCTTAGTCACTATAAAGGATTAATGCTAAGGATTTTGTATTTGGTACAAAATTATCCAACACCCAAGTTCAAGGACTATTACTGCTAAACTAATAAAGTTATCTTAACCGTTATAATTTTCATTTAAAGTTCATGAAATGCACTATCATCATGAATTTTTCCAGATTTTTTAAGCCAACAGTTTAGCTTTTAGAGGGGGGGGGGGGGACGCCCTACTGGAACAAAAATTTGCTCTTTAAAGTTTAATATTTCGTAAATGGGCCATTAAATCGAAAAATTATGTTAGTAACCCCCAAATCATTTTAGAAGACCTATTCAACGATACCCCACACGATGAGGTAGACGACAAAAAAAAAATTCATCTCCACTTCACATGTATGGGAGCAACACTAAAAAAAATATTTTCAATAATTTTATTTTACCACATTGTCGACGTAATGGATATACACACTCCTATAATATTACAGGTCTTTTAGCAAAACCTCGGACAGACAGACGGACATAACGAAACTATAAGGGTACGGAACCCTAAAAATGATAGCTTATGATGATTCCAAAAAAAAATCCATTGCTAACCATCAAGCGGGCCGCACGTCTTTTTGCTTCCGTCGTGGTATAAATTAAATCTATATGTCCTCATCTTTTCTTATTTAAATACATTCAAAAAATGTTAGTTCGTTCATAGATCAATGATCGGCAATTTCTGCGCCTGTAGCCGACTTGATATATGCGCATGAAGTATTTCGGTCCTTGAACCCGCACATTCTGTTCTCCCCTAGTTTTCGCTAGCGAGAATGTTGTTTTGCACACGTTATGTATTATGCAACGTTAAAATGAGTTGGCCTTATCTATACAATGTTTATTTATAGCTTTTGATGAATAATAGGACAAAAGCCAATGGTCGCCTGACACACATTATTTTTAAACGACTTCAAAGAAGGAGGAGGTTATATGTTCGACTGTATGTATTGTTTTCAACGATCTCTTGGAAATGCCTGAGCCGATTTAATTTTTTGTTTGAAAGGGTATACTTCCGAATTGGTCCCATATTCACCAAGTTAATTTCTGATGATGGAATCTGAGGGAAATCGAAGGCAACCCTCAAACTTTATAGCCACATGTTACGTGTTTCATATATTTTCTAAAGTTATTTAAGTATTTACATCTGATAGTCATCATCTCATGTTGATCAGCTGATGATGGAAGGTATAACTCCTCAACGGTTAGGAGTTGGAGGATAATTATAATAATAATAATATTCTACCACATTCACACAGCGCCATCTAGTCCCAAAGTAAGCAATTATATTTGCTTGTGTTATGGGTACTAAACAACTGATATACTACTTAAATACATTTTTTTTTGTAAATACATACATATTATATAGATAAATTACATCCAGACACAGAACAAACCTTTCAAAAAATCTTCCGTAATTCCAAAGTAATTCCGTAGTTCCAAATCGGTCTAGTCAATCGGTCTCTTTTATAGTTTTCAGCGATCCATTTATATGTATATATAGGGTGGAATTTTGTAATGCCACCTGGAGGGAAACTACTCTTAATACTAGAGATAAATAATTTTACTCAAAGGAAACATTCCTTTGTTTTTAAAAAGAAACAAAACTGCATTCAACATTTTTCGAAAATTCGCTTGCCACACCCGGTAATTGAACCAGTTAAAATCCAAAAAAATAGCATCCTGTGCTTTTATGGCATTGATCGATAGGGTTAACCATAAGGATCGAATCTTACTAACAAACATAGCTAATTAAATAAGAATAAAACCATAAAAATCTAACTTACGTTACATACAATGAATACATTTGAAGTTTACGTGGTAATTCTAGTGCCTTATGTAGTTAAGTCGCATCTTTTTTTTCATTTGACCTGCATAATAAAAATACATTGTGCATATCGCAATCTCCTTAACTAAATATGTAGTTCTTTCTTATTTTAGTGAATAAATGACGTCAAAGACAATTATTAATTGCGAACATAAGAGTAAAAGTGCTTTAACTTTAATTTCATGGAATTTATTAGTTAAGATTATTTTTATGGTTTTGTTTTTATTTAATTTACCACGTTTGTGAGAGATTCGATCCTTATGATTGGCCCTATCGGTGAACGCCATAAAAGTATAGTGTTATTTTTTTGAATTTTATCCTGTACGATTCCTGGGTATGGTAAGCGAATTTTCGAAAATCGTTAAATGCAGTTATATTTCATTTTAAAAATTTCCTTAAATAGTAAAATTATCTATCTCTAGTATTTAAAGTACTTTCCCTCCAGGTGGCATTACAAAATTCCACCCTGTGTATACATATTGATATGTTTGGCGATAAGTTTACTCTAGTTATGGTGTCTGTCAATGCAGGATCGTGTTTTATGAATGATATCCTGAATGTAATACCTATTTAAAAATCGGGCTTTACACTTCTCCGGATTGGGTATCATTATTTTACATGTCTGCTGTCTTATAATATACGTGACAAAACCAGTTGTACTTATGATCCATAAGAGTGGGCTTAACTGCAGTAGTCTAGTAGTAATACTTTTATATAAAATGCCGTAAGTGGTGCGACCGCGGGCTCTCGGACCATAACGTAAGTGCAATGACATCGCAATCGACTTATTTCCATGTTATCAGTTATGAGTTACAGCTGCGTTGTAGATATAGCGAGTTGCTATGACAAGTGACCTACTTACGATATGCGATAGTAACTAACTGCGTACCGAGCGAGATGTTATCTCATCTCTCAATATATTTACTTACCCATATATTATCTGGAAATGTTATACGTTATTTCCCTTTAGAATCATTTTGATTAATTATATTATTATGTGTATTATATATACTTATAATATATTTTTTCTCTGGCCAATATGTTTCCTTTATAATTTTATATTCTACTAGCGGGCCCGACAGACGTTGTCCTGCATGATATACAAATCGATTGCATTTTTATTTTTAATTTGTGAATCTAAACCATCCTCGAATCCACTTGAACACATACACAAAAATTCATTCAAATCGGTTCAGCCGTTTAGGAGTTCACTGTCAACACACGTACAGAAGAATTATATAAAGATAGATACAATTTTACTTGTTTCTTCCAATAATTGAAATCCATATCAGCCAAAAGTATTGAAAATTGTAATGGCTTAGTTCTTGGCCAAGAAGATTGATTTTTCAAAACGTTACCATTCAATAGTATCTATGAATCAAATCGAGAGGAATATCATACTGTGTATTTTAGATTAACACTGCACTAATTTTGATTTTGTAATTCATCATATAAAACACGACGTTATTATTACAGGCTGAAAACCCGATATCGCCTGTCCCTGTACCTGAAACGACTCCACAAGCAGTTGGCAAGCCGTCCTTAGTGACAGGACCCCTTGTGTCGCTCGGAGTGAACATTTACGCTGAAACACCACCCGTCATCGTCAGACTCAAGCAGGACCAGGTAAGCTTTCTATTAATTTGACTCAATTATTATCTAAACACCACTTTTTGTGCATCATTCTAATAAAGCATATAACCTCAACAGAGTCAGAACAGAATCTCAACAGAGATATTTTCAAGGAACGCAGAATCTCTTCTCGTGATCTCATGTTTTTCATCATGTCAACTCCTAACTATATTTAAGGTGGCAAATTGAATTAAAATAACCTCGCTACTAGTACTAGCCTGTACTTTGTCAGACAATTTAAATAGAAGAAACAAGAAAAACATTTTATTTGTCTTGATTAAGCAATATATATGAATTTAGAATGAAAATTCCCGCCACCAGTAAACTAGACTATATTACTCGTAATTAAACTATACATATAATAATAATAATCTAACAGACTAAAGAAGAGAAAACAAAATGAGAAATAAAATAGAGGACAGAGAGAACAAACAAAACCGACCAAAGTCTAATGACTATAGTAGTACTACCGTATTACTTAAAATTTAACTCAGTAAATAATGCTAGTGGTTAATGTTATGTCCGTGTTGTGCAAAACGCAATTTCAACAACATCCAATGTATGTAAATGAAACACGTAGTATGTGGATATCCGCCATTTTCTCCTGCAGTCCACAGCTGTTAAGTTTATTCAATGCAACATTTAAAAACCTTGAAAATGATGATGAATGTGATTGAGTATCTTCTGTGGAGAAAAGTTCAGTATCAGCCTGTGATCTTAACTTTTACGTGTAAGGAGTCGCCCCGCTGTCACATAGCTGGCGAATCATAAAATTATTCACATCTTACCGTTGTTTAGAAATTTACGATTAATTGTCTGACATCGCGGTGTAGCGGTTAAGGTGGTCGGCTCGCCACTAACATCACCTTACCGAGTGATGTGGTCCACACGAGACAAATATTTTTGTTAATAGTTAGGTGTACTTGGTGTCACTTAATTGTATGTTTGTAGAGGCTTCCGCGCACATAGTATGTTGTTTTCTTGGTCTCTGTCACTTTAGTTTTTTAGTGCAGTTTTGAATAATTAATTTAATTCCAGCTTGCATGTCATATAATGTATCACATAATATGTATTTGAAATTTTGCGTTTAGTTCACTGTATTTGGACAATTGCTAGAAGCGCTTCTATTCTATTCTATAGGTATGTCAAGTGATATACATTGTTTTCTTAAATGCTTTATTTAATTAAAGATTACATAAAATGTTGAAAAATACAGGCTAGTTAGTGGTTAGTAAAGTAAAAGTTAGTCCGTATTAGTACTTACATTATAAATGATTAGTTTCCAAAATAAAAATACGCTAATATCATTCTATTGAAAACATTTTAGTCAGCTAAAATAAGGTTATAATAAAACATCATACTCTCATCTCATTTTGTAACCAAGTTTGCTATTCTATTATCAAAAAATAATATATAATGTGAGTTGCATTGCATTTCGCTAAGGCGGCTATTTTATAAAAAAAATACGTATCATCGCACTCGCTGTAGGTAACTTACAAAAATATATAAGTATTATATTTTATGTCTAAGACATACTAGTTTACTATTACATACTTTTTATTACAATTTTGGACCAAGGTTATGGATAAATTAGATCATTGTCATGATATTCCAGCAAATCATGTTTTGGAGAAAAATCCATCTTAACTAGAGTCATTATAAAACTGTGAAATAATACGTTAATCATATATGCTAATGTTGTGGTATTAGCATACATCCCCGCAATTGTCATTAAAGACCGTCAAAAATGAATACGAATATAATATAAAAACACCAGTGGAACAAAACTTGCGGCTGCCTAGATTTAGATATAAATTGGTAACATATTAATTTTGCTTATGTTTTGCTAAGAGTCTAATAATAATACGTTTACAAGCGATTAATATACGAAATAAAATGTATAATATGAGCGCCAGTGTGACGGTTGTGGTACCCATGAAAAAGGCGATAATGTCAGTCAAGTAGTACTGGACCCAGGAGGCGTTGGCCGAACACGCGCGCAGGTGCTTGCCGCTGCCGTGACGTAGCACATGCTCGGTCCACCACACGGCGCGCTCCAGCGCCTGCTGCGGCTGGTCGTTAATCACGTTGCGCAGACGGCGCAAGTTCTGCCTGTACCTGCTTAAAATTGAAAAATAACCTATATCGTGCTGTACTTGATAAGCGACGCAATTGTAAACCATTTAATATAATAAACATTTAAAAAACATTATTATTACATTCATCACCTAGGTGACGTAGTTAGTTAGTTTCTCTAGCTGAATACCTTTAATATAATTAATCAAAATACGTATTTTTCTAAAAAGGAAGAGTTTCGCATGTTAGATATGTAATGGAGCTGAATCTCACCTGCTGTTTGCGATGACTTTCTGTACTGCATTAACTAAATCGGCGGCGGTCATAGTGAGTGCGTCCACTTGCTCGCCAATGCCCAGCTCCAAGTACTTGTTGACATTGTACCATTGGTCACCCAGCATGGGTATGCCTACGAGGGGTACCTCGGCGTCGATCGCTTCGTCCGTCGATTGTAACCCTCCTTGCGTTACGAATACCTTAACATTAGGATGCACTGGAAATATAACAAACATGTTTATTATGTTCTTTATAGGTATCAGAATTACTTAATAAAGTAATGTAATACTTACTTAATAAATCTCGCTGGGGAAACCATTTTTGTATTCGTAAGTTTTTGGGTATATTTACTAGCTGATTACCATCGTACTTCCACAAAATGTCATATGGTAATGCTTCGATAGCAGACAGGAACGCCTCAAGTAAGTCCTGCTCCATCATGGAAGGGCGTACATTAGTGCCCAAGCTTATGTACACCACTCCTCGACTGGAGTTGTCTAAATGCGCCTTCAGGTCCTTAAACAATTTAATAATACATTTTGCTATAATGGAGGAATCATACAAAGCAAATATGAGATTGAATTAAAATAAGTTAGTTTTACCTCTGGTAATGGTTTGACTGGTTGTAAATGCAGTGCGCCCAAGAAGACGACACTGGGGGGTACAGGTCGATTGTTGCCGAATATTGGATGGGCATTCACGAAAAACATTTGTATATTTTTCTTCATATCCTCTATAGTAGGCGCGTCCGGACCAAACCGCTCCTTTAACATCTCGTTTTCTTTCTCTTCGGTAGTTTTAACCATTCTAAATATTTTCCATTCCAAATAAATTTCTTGTAGTAGTTCCCAGAATGTAAGGTTTCTGTATTTGTGTCTATAGAAATTGGGATAATACACTGGATGCCATGCGACCGCACCCATAGCCTCGTAGTGTTCGGGGAATCCAAAAAATGACGAGAACAATATTGCCGGAGCGTTCAATATATGGGAAACGATTAAATTATAGTTTGCGATCGCTTCTACGAACACGAGATCAAACTTCTGTGATTTGTTATTTAAAATTTCTTTTACTTCCGCCTGTTCGAATTGATACGAAATTAATTCCATCATACCTCTGATAGAGTCGCTCTTGAAAAGTGTTTCAATGTCCATCACGACCCCCCTTTTTAATATCTTATTTACCCGACCTTCTTCTAATAATCTGTCCATAAGCTCATACGCTTGTCCAGTATCGACCTCGGTAATGTTGTCGGGGGGTCTCTGTTTTGGCAGAGCCGGGTTTGGTGTAATGACAACGACCTCGTGCCCTCGTTTCGCCAGTTCAAACATTAAAGCTCTGAACACAACTTGGTGACTGATGGATGGTATCGGAAATATACCTAATATTTTTGCAGATTCCACCGGAATTGTCGGTGACTGAACACAGATTAAAATTAATAATGCCGCACACAACATGATGTCTTTTAATATTTAATGAAATTAATATCAATATTCCTTTTCTTACCCTTTAATTTGGCGATATCCGTTAAATGAATGAAGTTTTATCTATGTTCACGTTATCTTAATTTTCACCAATAATAAAGTAAGTACAGATTGGACTTCAGCGTTTCTAGTCAACGGCAGATTGCGTATAGTAGGTCGCGTCAACTAGCTTTTATTGTAGGCAACGTTGTCTGTTTAATATTAACAAACGAATGCACGCGTTAGGTTTCTATTACATTGGCGGGTGCAGAGCGGCCGTAGGTGACAGGAAAATTGCAACAAAACGATGTGTTTCGTAGCGCGCGCCTAATAGACTGCCTCTCCGAGTCATTTTCGTCGCAACTTGTATGAAAACTACCACAAGCAACCTTCTACGTGTGCAATAGAAAATCTGCACCGATTTATGCAAAAACTACATACAAAGGAACACGACGCGACGCTAGCATTTAAACGAAAGGAAAGCCTTATGTCTATGTTTTAGAGTCGTAAATGATGTAAATTAAATTGATACATACAGCATCTTACGCAAAATGTCGATGTAATACATAAATAATGTATAGGATAACCTCAATATATCGATGAACAGTCAACTTCACATTTGTTAGGATTAATCTTTAATAAAATATTTAATTATTGGATTTAAAATATGTTAGCTTTAGTTGACTGACTCATCATCATCATCATCATCTCAATCTATTGCAGTCCACTGCTGGACATAGACTGACTCAATCTATACAAATAAATTAAATTGAAGTGTCTGTTTGTAATATCAAAATAACAGTTTTTTGGAATAGGCAAATGAAGGAATGGGCGTTACATAATATGACAGAACACACTTATTAAAATTGTTGTCTTTCTGTTTGTTAGAGGTAAACTCCGTAAGGTCTGGACCAATTTAGGCGGGACTTTTACTGGCGAATAGCTAATGTCACATGGAGTAACCTAGGCTACTTAGATTTTGGAAAAAATATCAGGGTTCCGTGAAAAAACAAAATAGGTAACTAAGAAATCATTAACAATGCGAACGAAGTCTAAACTAAACTAGGTACAAATAGCTAATTTGTTATTCGGTATATCAATAAAATTAAATATTACCGCAGCGCAGCGTGATTAGTGAAGAGAATAGTATAGGTGTTTTAGCGGGACGGGTTACGCTTTGGCTGCAGTTTTAAGTAGACCCTATGAATTAAATGGAGACATTTTTATATTTTACATCGATTTAGTAGTTTAGAAGTTTATGAAAATTATAAAGGGCGTAAGTCCCCGGGCAGCTGGGACGGGTGGGGCTTACTTATCTACGACGAGGTAGTAACATGTGTAATAACACAAACGTAGTTGGTTACGTAATGTGATAAATGAATAAAAATACATATGTATTATTATTATTATTATCGTCATCATCATTTCAACACATATATCTCCCACTGCTGGGCTCGGGTCTCCTCCAAAGAAGAATATTAAATATTTATTATTACTTTTTTTTCCTACCGAATAAAAAAAAAATATCTACCAAAAATGACGCTTCGGGTAGAGAGCTATTGTATTAAAGAAGTTTTATAATTATACGATCTACTTCACAATTAAACTGACACTCGGGCGAAGCCGGGGCGGGTTGCTAGTATAGTATATTTTTCTACCAATTTCCACTCTATCAATTTCCCATAACTTAAAAGGTAATAATCGGTTGTCGGAGTCAAGTCATGTCCACTCATATCGAACACTAATATAAACAGCAGTCGGCATTTTGATTGTGAAAAATGCGGCTATGTCGTCAGCAGCGCATAAGTACGCAGTAAAGATAACAGAAGGCCAGTAATGACGTTGCCCGCTAGGTGCGGGCCAATAAATACAGGTCAATCGCTGTCGCACAACATTGTTGCACTGCGTGTACTTTGTGCACTTAGCGTTGGACCACATAATATAGCCAAGTTCTTCACAGAGCTCAACCTTGTCAGCGAACTAGCCTTAGGTAAATTTGCAGACACCTTTTTTGGCTTTGTATGACATTAATAAGTATCATGTATTATCACCTCACACTTTAAAATCAGCCAAGGCGTTTAGGCTACAGAAGAGACACAATGGAACATATATGCCCACATACATAGGTACATAATAATATTATAATATAACACATACGTGCGAAAAACATTACCCTCCTTTTTGGCAGTCGAGTAAAAAGTGTGAATGCCAAAGTTGTAGAAAATTTTATCAGGTTTCATTTCGTAGTACAAAAAAATTTCGTAGTATGCACCGTTTTCGAGATGTAAGCAAAAAAACAAAAATTCTTTGTGCCCCCCTCCCCCTCTGGCCACCTCGGAAGGGTAAGAATTCTTAGTACGTTTATCTCCTAACTAGTTTTTTTCTGATTTTTCGACTTTTCCACTCACAATCATTCATTGAATGGCCTAATAGTTTTTTAAACTTAATTTTTTTATTTAATTAGTTTCCGTTTCCCGATATGATATATATACATATTTGTAATGTGCTTGCCAAAACTTTTCTTTTGATACTAAAATAAAGTCAAACTGCATTTAAATAGGTACCGTATATACAGTGTACACCTGCGCGCGCCAGCCTACGACTGCACGCGGACGCGCGCGATCTTAGCCGAAAGGATTCGTCAGCATGCTGTCGCGCTCGTCCGCGTTCCGCCGCCTACCCACACGCGCTTCTTCTTTGTCGTTACGCTCTTGCCAGAGCGGTCGTGGTCATCATGTCGTAATTTGTGGATTGAGCAGACATGATCGTTACGATTTCTCGCCATCTCTCTCTGCCGATGGTCATTCGGCTGCAGTCATTCAATGAGCCGCCCACAGCAGACTTGACTTGGTCGGTCCATCGTATGGGTGACCTCCCGCGTGGTCTTGTGCCTTCTACCTTACCCTGGACTACAAGGCGTTCTATGGACTGGTTATCTCGCCTGGAAACGTGTCCGAAGAAGGTTAGTATGCGAGATTGTACTGTCGTAAATAGTTCGTGTGAAACTCTGTCCACGACACACCAAGCAATCTTCTCCAGCACCACATCTCGAGAGCATCTATTTTCTTCTTTTCTACCTCTCGCAACGTCCACATTTCAGCTGCGTACAGAAATATGGGGAAAATAAGAGTCCGTACGAGTCTGAATTTTGTGAACTTGGTGATATTTCTGTTCCACCATATTTTTTAACTTGTTTTTTTTAGCCGATCTTGTTATTGCCATGCGTCGCTTTATCTCATCTATGCATCCGCCGTTATTCGAGATTAAAGATCCAAGATATAATATATGTAGGATTGGACCACGTCATAATTCGCGATTTTTGTCACTTCGGGCAAGTTACGGTTAGCGCGGTTGACAATCATCATCTTGGTCTTGTTGTGGTTAATCTTTAACCCGAACTCAGAGCTCACTCGTTCCAATCGTAAAAGCAGTTTCTCCATGTGTGCCGCACTGGTTGCAAATAATGTGGTAACATCTGCATATCACAAATTTGCAATTTTATACCCACCGATTATAAATTACACCGTCTGTCCAATCCTCTAAAGTGATACGCATTATTAGTTCAGTATATACATTGAACAAGAGCGGTGATACTATGCATCCTTGGCGGACTCTAGCACTTGGATGAAAGCTATCAGACAAAACGTTATCTGTGCGTTCTGATGCCGTGCCATCTTCGTAGAGGCGTCTTAAAAGGTGTACAAGATGTTTTGGTGTACCCATTCCCAACAAGGTGTTCCAGAGAATAGGTCATTTACTGAGTCAAAAGCTTTTGAGAAATCAACAAAGCAAATGTACGTTGGTTTGTTGAATTCCCGTGTTTTTTGTTGGCGCCTCGTCGATAGGGCCGCGTGCAGTCGCATTCCGATCTGTATCTCGGCCCAACCCTAGTCGTACACGCCGATAATGCGCAACATCATGGAATATATTTGCAGAAATTTGATTAACTTTACTATTTTGTTTAGTGTGACGACCGGTCTTATTTGTAATCTCTTGAAAGGGCCTGTGTCCAACTGTGGACGTCCTACGGCTGATGTGATGATGATGATGATAAATGTTGGGTGACGATTCGAACTACTGCTATAGGCATCTATGTAGATTTGTTAGTAGGTAGTTAAACATAGAAGAGTGTGCGGTGTTTCATATTCATATAGGTATGTTATCGCTCATGCAATTATATGCTAACACACGCGCTCCAGTTTTGAGTGCATTGCACCTGGGTATTGTATGGGCAACGTCTCGTTTATCTCGTCAAACTGTCATTGTTTTACATTACTTACGTCGCTGTTTAAATTGTAAAATGTTATCACATAATACAGTGTTAGGAGCAGCATTTTAAGTTTGTTTATGAAATTTATATTAAGTGATGTATATATAAAAGCATATTGTTTCAGTTTATGTATTTTGCGTTAAAGATAAAAATAGGTACCTAGATGTTCAATTGAAAAAAATAATCTGTTGTAGGTACCTACCTACCTGTACGAAACTCGATGGACGTTACAGACCGAGTTTAGGCAATAAATTAAATAGTTGTAGTGTTCGATACTGTGAAAGTAAATAAACTGAGGTTTATGTTTCACTTGTAGGCATATAATATTGGCAGGTCCCGCATCCACTTTGCTTAGGTATATGCAAGTCATGTTTTGGTGTATACTTACCTCTCCTTTGGTGTATACCTATTGTCGGAACACTTGACTCGCGGTGAATGACCGATTACATTATAGAAGTTTACACATATTTCTTACAACACAACGCACTTATTATGTATGTATTTGAGATGTTACGCTTCATTGTTCAGTGCTGATATATTAACTGAAACTTGTCATTTAGGTAATTATATTATATTATAATTTTATACGATTATGGCTCTTAAAAATGGAAGAAGTTCCATATGATTACGGTTTGTCCAAATCTTTGCTATAGAGTCGGATACTGTTTTCCTTTTTTTCCTGGGTGGAGTCTTATCGCGTAAGTTGCACAAGTAAAGCAAAAAGTCCGAAAACCGTAATCCTGTAGTTATATTATTTTCACTGAATATATTAAAACTTTATTGGAATGGGTATAAAATGATATTCGTAAAAATTTTGAATAAGAAAGAGAGTTTATTCCAGACTGATGTGACCTTTACGTGAATATTTATTATAACTTTCATTTATCCCGTTACCTTCTAATATCTTACATTTTAATCACAAATAATAAAAAAAATGTATAATCGTACGGAACCCTCGGTGCGAATCCAACGAATCCAACTCGCCAGCTCCACTCCACTCCAATTTTGCCAGCTATTTTAAATAAAATACCAACAACCTACACCAATCTTGCATCCATTATTAAGCGTGTTTAGGAATATACTTATTAAGACTAGTCTTACTTTTAGAGCAGCCATATCAAATCGTTGCTCTTATTTACTTAATAAGATTATCAGATCATTAGCTACGACAAATACCTACAACACAAGTCAGAAATTAAACTTACATTTTCACAATTTCATAAATAAAAACAGTAAATCATAAATTAACAGTAAATCATAAATTAACAGTAAATCATAAATATTATTATAAATATCGACATTGATGGACTCCACTAGAGTATCGATAAAAAAATTATCGACAGATACCACTTCCCTAGTCATATACATGTGAGTGACCCCCTTACCTCATATCACCCCCGAAGAGTGCAATAGAGACAGCTGCTACAGCTCAGACATATTTTAAGACAAAATTTTTTTACGTAATGGACGTTACGTACTCCCCTGTTTTCTCCTCGAAAACTGAACCGATTTAATTCTTTTTTACACGAAAAATTCCAGAAAGAGTATCATTTTTTCATGTAGGTAAAAAACCAATAAAATTCCTCTGGTAGTCCTCTAATTGCGACAGAAAAAATACGGCAATTTTAGCAATATTTGGAGGGTCATATTTTCTTTATTAATAAGTTTACTACTACAGCCGACCTTGAATTTTTTAGCTAAAAAAATTACCTACCTACCTACGCATTATTTACTTTTACGCATTATTCAGGAAGAAAACAGGGGAATACGTTTGTATGAAGAATCGTGTGCCGCGTTCCCTCTTAATATAGGTTATTTGCTTTTGTTTGGGCAGTTTTATCTATACTTACATTAATTAGGTAGTTATTGAGTGACACTATGACAAATATACATGCATTTATCTTGAAAATCTTTCGTCTAAACCTATTTAAATACAAAACAAAAATGGTCAGTAGATATAAAAGTATAATAAACCTTTATTATATTAGATTGTATTATATCAGTGCAAATAAGTAATAATGCATTATCCATGTTGCCAATTTGGTTAAATTTATATGCCGATGACAAAGTTGTTTGTTGCAATATTAATAAATAGGTAACTAGGGTAAAGTCACCTAGTATCGGCCACAGCCTAATATCGGTCATTTTCACTCTTTTTGCAATGCTTATTAAAATCTGTACTATAGTAAGCCTAATTAATAAGCCCGGCTGAGGTTAGGGATTAAAATGAACTAAAAAATGTTAAACCGGCCTAGTGGCCATTTAATAAAACCTAAATTCGGCCACTTCGTTACTCCAACATTCACCAGCTGTGGTGGATAAAAGGTGCAAACTATTGTTCTGGCCATGGCGGTAAATTTATGAGAGATGTGTTTCTTACCCGTGCATCAGCCATTATTTGGAATTTAACTAAATATAATATATATTTAAATAATAATTAAAATAGCTGTTTCGTATGTCAAATTTAAATCGTCATTACTATTTTAATTGTTTACCATACCCATTTCTTAGAACATTACTTTGATTACATAGTTGTGAAAAATGTTACTTACAGAATATGCCCAAACTAAATCAGCCTCACAAACAAAACGTAATAAAACCTACTAAATGTATCAAATACGGCATAAATGAAAGTAAAAGTAATTCAAAAAATAAAGTTTATCCTCAGAATTATGCCACCTCAATTATCTTAGTTTGAAATAACAAAAATAAACTTAATTCGTTTACATCCACCTTCAAAGGTCCAAGCACACTGGATCAGAAATAGGCGCACAATTGCGCCAAAATTTGGTTCTGGTAGGTAATAAAAGAAAAGCTAATAGAGCTATATCTTCTGTAAAATGTAGTTAATTAAGGACAAAGTTTTGTATTATCTTGAAGATATAAACAATTAAAAAGAAATAAGGCAGAGATAGCTAAAAAACATCGAAATGGCAAAGATCCAAGAAAAATAAGAAAAAGGATTGTAAAAAAAGAATTTGCAATGCAGAGTTTATACACAGATGCTTAATTACAATATTTTCGGATATATTTTATACATAAACGGAACTCCATTTATCCTAACCGGTTAAAATCCTACTTAAATGTTATAAATGCAAGTTACATAATATGATTATATGGATTTATTATTACCTACTAATAAAATACAAAATCTGTTATTTAATAACTGATAGTTTTTTAACATAGTATTGTATCTATTTTGAATTAAAATTCTGCTTGTTTCCCTCCTAGTCCTAGGTAATGATATGCCGATATAAGACAACCAAATTGACGATTTTTAGCATGTAAGTCCTATTAAAGGAGTTTTTGACAACTCTGCACGTAAAAATTATTAAAAAATAACTAGGAATAAATTGAACAAATTAAGACGAAATAATGAATAATTAACCAATGTATAGCATAAAAATACCCCAAGTATGTATGTATCAAAGGCCAGGCATATCAAAGAAAAATGTTGACCTTGCCGATATTTAGCGCTTTTACCCTATATCGAATATTTCTGAATTACCTACTGACCTTTTATATCGCATATTTGACGTTGAAGAAAATCGTATGAAAAGTTACGGTATTTTACTATACCTAGGTGACCTATATTATTTAACGCTAATCTTTTCGTTTCTTCTTTTTGACGAAATTCTGATTTAAAAATACAATATAAGTACCTACTTTTAGGGAATAGGCTTAGTGTCTAGGCATCTTTTCAAATATTTAAACATAAACTGGACAAAAAGTACATCCGTACTGTGAGCAATTAGTAGGTACAAACTCGTGTTAGCTATGGTGTAAAAGCTATAGCTCAAGATTAGGTACCCACATATCAATTATTATATCTTCTTCAATGTACTCAATATATACTAGTTCCTGCATAATATCTTCTACTTGTTACACTACCTACCTATATATTAAGAGCGCAGTGTTTGAACATAGTTATACCTATATTAAAACTGTTGTAGGTGAATGTGATAGCCGCTGCGATACACTGCACGAAGCATATCCTTGCGTTGCTGAAGAGGGAACCTATCACCCTACCCAAACGTGTCTCTTCAACCCCTTCCTTTGTAAGCGCGAAGACTTTCACACGGTAAGTGTACTCAATTGATTTGGTTACGTGTTTATTAGCAGTAGATTTGACTTCCATTACGATTATTTTCTCTTTACTGAGAGAAAGGACAGCAGAGACTTTCCTCGTGAGACGGAAGCAACCAAGTTCGTGGTTTCGCTATACGTTAGTATTAGGTAAAGTGAACTTTTAATAAATGTATCCTTAGTAAGTAGTAACAAAAGTGACATAGTAGCAGGACTAAGTGTACTGACCAATGAAGTGGGATTATACACGATACGGCTCCGCGATATCCGTCAAGTGAAGTAACTACTAAAAGAGTAACATGAGATGCCTGGAATTAATTGTAACACCCACCACTAATAAGCGAGATCGTTATGTCACCAATAAGTATTAATATCGTCCAATTAATGCTATATAAATACTGGTGCACAGTAATTAATGTTCATGGCAACCTAGTGCAGCGTCCATGTGAGCGGTCGATGACCCAGTAACGTGTGTCACGCGCTCTGCATCTATATTATATATTCGCTAAACAAATTGTCACCTAGTTGCATGATAGATATGCGTGTGACTCTCGGCTGAATATATTATGCTACTGTTGAATATCTAATGTACTATTAAATATTTAACTATGAGAGGTAGGGCCTAACGGGATTTCTCACTTACGTTATGCAGCATGAATACAAAAATACAGCCAATATCAGATAGATAGTATAGTCAATATCAGACTAAGAAGATAATTCAATTTTATGTTCACGTATTTATCATGCAATTATTGTAATCATTCAGAATGTTCAATTATGTTACCTACTGCATTATGTAAGCTAACAGTGTATAAAGCCATGTATTCATTGAAAGTACCTAGTTTAAAGTATCTGCACGCTGCGGGCGTAGACCTTCTTTGTCGTGAAGTTAGTTCTAACAGCTTTGGAATTTAAGATCTGTTTTATGTTAATTGTGCCTCCGCCTTATACAAGACACTTTCTTATTAGTTTTGTGATTTCGCTTATGATTATAAATTGTCCTTCCGAGTTTGAGCGGGCATATGATCAATTTTAAAATAAGATAATTTTTTATAAGTAAAGCAATGGTGGCTGAATGGAACTGAAGTGACCAGCGTGCTAAACACGCGGTCCGAGTTCAATATCGACCAGCAGTACCAATCTGGATTTCACTTTGTGGGATTTATATGTACTATTCATATGACTTACCATCTGCTAACGGTGTAGGAAAACATCGTCTGGAAACCCACATACCTACACTAGAAGAAATTCTAAGTATAGGTATGTCTGATCCACCAACCCGCATTAGGCCAGCGTGTGTGGATTATAGCCTTAACTCTCTCAGCTCTAGATAGTGGAGAGGAGACCCGAGCCTATCAGTGGGAAATTAATGGATTGCTGATGATGATGAATTATTTTATAAGGGAGATAGCGCACAACGGCTTATCCCCGCTCAATCTGAGCCACCCGCCTGGGCTAGTAACTAAGTAATACAGTTATACCGCCGACAAACTGTTACGCGCAGTTTGGTGGGTTTATAAAACTATTGTTATGTTTAGTTCGGAATAAATACCTGCAAATATTATAATATATATATATATATATATAACGGGTGGCGCAAAAGTAAAGACCCTATTTGGTTCAGCTATAACATTTTTTCTAAATTAGAAAACTAGATTTAGATTTTTTTAAATGTATATTTGTGCCATTAAATTTCGTACCATTAGGATTTAAAGATGATGTCTTTTAAATGGTGACCTCCAGAGTTGATACACATTTGAGCCCTATTTATGACATTTTGCATAACTTGCCGTAACACTTCCTGCGATATGTTCGTTATTTCTTGACGAATGTTTTCTTTTAGAGCTGCGAGAGTCTGTGGCTTGTTCACATACACCCGAGATTTCAAAAAACCCCAAAGAAAAAAGTCTGGACTGGTCAGATCGGGTGATCTTGCAGGCCAAGGCAAATCGCCAAAACGAGAGATAACTCGGCCTGGAAAAGCGTCCCTCACTAAGTCCATAGTGTCGCGCGCTGTGTGTGCCGTAGCGCCGTCTTGTTGAAACCAGATGTGCTCCAGCCCCAATTCGTCCAAACTGGGTATCAAAAACTCACGTAACATGGTTCTGTAGCGTTCTCCAGTGACAGTTATCGCATTGCCTCCAGCGTCTTCGAAAAAATAGGGTCCGATCACTCTGTCAACACAGATGCCACACCATACAGTAACTTTTAGTGGGTGTGTGGCAAAGCGTCGAATTGTGCGACCAATCGGTGCCGGACGGTGGGGAAATCGTCGACGAAATTCACGTTGTGTTCTTATCACTGATATTCCACGTTCTTGGGGAGTAAAACGGTCCATGTTTATTTTCAGTGTATTTTACATTTGTTCACTACACAATTTTCAACAACAGAATGACAGAAAATGTATAATAAAAAAAAAAAAAGCATTTTCTTTAGTGCCACTACTTTTGCGCCACCCAGTATATATAATGCTGAAGTACCTAAGTAATAAAAAATAAAACAATTTTCTTTTCTTTCTTTCTTTCTTTAATATAGAGTGGATAATACAACCCCTAAAATACCGGTGTACAGGTTTTAATTTAGTAATGGATTTTATAGAATTAATATATTGTTAGGTACAAATTATTGATTTGAAGATAATTATTAATAAAATTGTGTATGTTTTGTTTTAATTACGTAAAATTAAAATAAGTTGGATTTGTTTAAGTGAATACTAGCAGAGGTCGCACACTTAAAAAAAATATGGTCGATTTTGACATTTCAAGGGAAATCATCAAAACATCGACTTTTTGCACTTTCTGTCTTTGTAAGTGGTGGTGAATGGGGTGGCAGTGGTTGGCAGGGGGGACGAAAAAAACGTTATTTTTACGCTCAGATGCACCGTTTCAGAGATAGGTATAAAGGTTTTATAATTATTATTTTTGATACAGATTTTTGAGCACAAAACGAAAGTCACGGGTGAAGCTGGGGCCGGAAAGCTAGTATTTCTACAAAATATAATATTAATTTATGATTTTCTAATATCGGTATTAAAATCGGTATACCGATATTTTAGAGGTGGAATTATCCACTCTATGTTACTTACTTCAGCGTGGTTTAGGTAAATATGCACTGAAATATACTGGCCTGTCGGTCTAGTGGTTAGTGACCCTAACTACTAAGCCGGAGGTCGTGGGTTCGATCCCCACCCAGGACAAATCTTTGTGTGATGAGCATAAAGGTTTGTTCTGTGTCTGGGTGTAATTTATCTATAATATGTATGTATTTACAAAAAAAAATGTATTTAAGTAGTATATCAGTTGTTTAGTACCCATAACACAAGCAAATATAATTGCTTAATTTGGGACTAGATGGCGCTGTGTGAATGTGGTAGAATATTATTATTATTATTATTATTAATATCCGATCTCTAGTAATAACCAAAAAAGCCTGACCGCATAACTAAATTTGTTTGCTAAAGATTATATTTTATTTGCCATAATATCTGATAGTACAGTATAGGAACCCTCGGTGCGCAAATTTGACTCGCACTTGACCGGATTTTTTAAATGTTACATATATTTTCCCGTTCGGTTGATTCCATTGTTATCAGTAAAGATCTTATGATGGGATCTTGGAAAAGTATAGGGCAACAATAAAATTTTTATAGGCACCTACTATGTTTTTCATATATTATCTGAACTTTGAATTTGAATGTTAACAGAATCCCTGACTTCTTTAAACATTAAAGATACGATGTATTTTTCAAGTTATTTGAAGTCGGTTTAATTAAAAAGAAAAGCTTCTTATATTTGTTCTGTACATATTTTTTTCACAGATCTGAAGTCGGCGAGACTCGGTCTCTTTCCGACATATCGAAGAGTTCAGAACTCATCAATATACTTGAACCGGAAAGCTCACGTGAGTACATTACGCATAATAAATAATTAATTCAGGTTTAACTAAGACATATTATACACATTTACTATGACATCCACACTAGGCATAGCCTGTATCGTGGATATCACTACACACCATTTATCCAAGCCCAGGACTAAACATAAAGTTATTGTACAATACCAAAATACAAACATCTTACAATTTGTTATTTTTTTAAATAATATTATACTGTGTGAGTGTGAAGTGACACGCACGCAGAACACGCACCCATGTGTGTATGTTATTGTATGTGAATGAGTGTCTAGGATGATCAGAGAGATGATGGTTTGATTATGGTTCTTGGTCCGATGGGGTTACACCATAAAGGTATCATTCCGATCTCGGCAGCACGCAGCAGTGTTGCCGATATCGGAATGTTACCTTTTATAGCATGTGTATGTGTTTTTAGCAACTTTTGACCTCCGCTTTTTCTATCCTTACTGGGTGTAAGTAAATCCCTCGCTGCACTCTTTATAGTATTTTGGTACATAATATCGTAATAACGTAATTTTAGTCGAACCCCACTTCATGCTCTCGAGCCACGCGTGTTAAATGTACGATCCATAAATTTAGTAATGAGTGTATATTGTTGGATGCGGGCGGCACAAAATCGCTCGCTGTGGTGGCAATTAGGTGAGGCCTATGTTGGGCTGATATTATGATGATATGTTGTTCGTAAAAAGCTGAAAACATTTATTGTGTCTGTATATAAGAAGGAAGGGTGCTCATCATCAGTATATCAGCCCAATGACGTCTACTGCTGAACATAGGCCTTACTTAACTTCTGCCACTCCGAGCGACTTTGTGCCTTTTGTGTTTAGTGAAGAGGGCTCAGATAGTAATAAGTATTGTATGTCTCCAGAGGTGCATCCGGTTAAGACGTTCTTGTGGTTCCAATGGGTGCTGAGTCACGCGCAGGTCGTTTTGACGTCACAATGGCTAAAGCTCGTCGTCGACATCGACGACATCATCGGCACCGTCGACATACAGGCTCTCTACCAACAGTTCAAGATTAAAGTCGCTACCGCCTGTGTAAAGCATTATCGATGGTAATATATACTATACACAACAGTTGTTTGTAGGCTGTAGGCACCAGGTGTCCAAGCAAACGGGATAATACAAAAATATGTATTGACTTTTATGCTGTAACATAAAGATTTTTTTGTAAAATACTTACACAAAAGTTCATAACGTAACTATCTAAACTTTAAACATTATCAACACTTAATTTCGAAGCGTGTAATAATAAAATAATTATATGGATATCAAGCATCTTCCATTTAAAATCAGTTACTTTACACTTTTCAACTGCCATTCCATATTTAAATATTTGTCCCCTATTCTTGGACACCCTATATGTAGCTGTAAATATGTATTAAGTTGTAGGTTCCATCCCAAATTCTTGTATAAGGTGATCTGAATGGTGTTGTGTTCACATACTGGTGGGCCAGGGTTCAACATATTGGGCATACGTTGTACCGACTACTTCTATCGTATCGCGTTTTACAACATCGACGAGAATGCCTGTGTTCGATGTGGCTCTTTATAAATTCAACTGATAATGATATTGATAAGTGCGCAGGTTGTATTTTATTGTACAAAAAGAGTCTATGGACCGTATTTTAAGAACTAAAAAATATTTTGTATATTGTCTACTAGGCACCACGGTAAGTCAGTGCATTTCAATCCCAACTTCGTCTAAAATACGTGATTTAGACACGTTTTAGTGTTAAAATCAAACAATGAATTCAACCTTTTCTAGTCAACTGCTGGATATGGACCTCGCCTTAAAGTGTTTAATGCAGGTTAACTGATATTTATTGGATCCAAAATAGTAGATCACCTAAGTGACATATCTGTCACCTAATATGTAGATCAATTTCATTCCGTACGTCTGTTTGCCACCGTCGTGTCATAAAAAAAAAAATTGATGAAAAAATGGGTTTAGGCTGGAACCGACATGTAGGAGTATAGGTTGGGTTGGAAATATCAACTATCAAATAGTTTATTTGGTAAATATTTTTTTCGGCGATAATTAATATTTTTTAAGGAAACATCTGTACATTGTATGGTGATTAAATTTTTAGTGACAATTCTACTATTTTGAAACCCAAACAATTATTTGATGACTCATAATATTATAATTTATACAAAATGTGAAATTGAAGCAAATTGCTCAATACTTAATGTATATAATCTACACTAATATTATAAAGAAGAAAACTTTGTTTGTTTGTAATGAATAGGCTCAAAAACTACTGAACTGTTTTTAAAAATTCTTTCACCATTCAAAAGCTACATTATCTACGAGTAACAAAGGCTAAATTTTATTTTGGAAAAAAATAGGGTTATATATATATTAGGGGGGACACAAGGTGTAAAAAATCAACCAGAAAAGTTACTTATTTTGCGTACGCTGCCTAAACTATAAAAGATAGAACCATAAAATGTTCTAATTAATTGTAGATTTTATAAATATCTACAAAAAAGTCCGCGACACACTATACCTATCCTACCTATCTATGTCGAGTGAGGCACAACAACCATTTTTTTATTTAAAAATCTTAAATTTTTTTTTGACTACATTTAAACGCATTTATTTTACTCATGCTATGAATCCTTATCAAAATAAATTATTTCATCACTATGTAGATAATATTTGGTCTTTGAATGATTAAAATTGGATGTATGGTTTTGAAGTTATGGCGAAATTAAAATATTACGCTTTCTGCTCCACCACCCGTTGTGAAGTAGTTATCTATCCTAAAACAACGGGTTGCACTCCGGGACTGCCGGCAAAAGTGAAAACTAAGTATTAATTACATTTAAATATTTTCATCATTAACAACTTTAACATCCTCATAAAGACAATCTATGCAGCCTGCGGATAATGACTGCGTCGTCGATGTTAGTGTCGGTGTCTGTGAATTGACCTGGGAATCATTTTGCTGACCGTGTCTTTTCTGGGTAGGCTTTTTGCAGCGGTAACCGACATCCACGCGGGCGGAGCCGCGGGCGACCGCTAGTTTTATATAATTTCACAAAGACATACCTAGTTTGCCTTTACCTTTGTAAAATAATAAAAAAAAGCCACTGAAAACACAATTATTAGGCGATTGATAAAATCATAGCCATGTTAAAATAAATTATGTTGTCAGGGTAAACGACGAATGGTTGCCGGGAGTGCTGGGTGGCAGAGTGCTGGAGGCGCGGGAGACGGTAGGCGCTAGCGAAGAGGACAGCTTCTTATGTATGACCGTCACGAAAGCACAGTGAGTTATGCTATACTATTGTGTAATGGCTTCTTTCTATATATACGTTATTTACATTAACTATCCTCATTATATTCTGAACTCTCGGATCATTCATCGATTAAAGTGTAAACTATATAAAAGTAAAACAATAGAACTAAGTTTATTCATACAACTATCGGTGACATACATTCGACGGTTTAGAAACCGGGCATAAGTTTACGAAAAATACATGTCAAAATTTTAAAAAGTAAGAGTGGATATTAGTATTTGTGTGTGGTTTCATATATTGCAATAATATTGCCTTCAGACTATATAGTGCTATGTGCTATGAATACAAAAATGGTAACTCCATGAAAAATAAATTATATCAATGACATTATAACTCCGTGTAGTGACGGATTAAGAATACATTATGTCGCTAACCTATCTCAACCCGTGGGTGTCGTAAAAGGCGACTAAGGGAGTAACCTTATTCAGGCAAAAGCACTGTGAGAAAAGGAACATTCGGAATAAACCTTATACCAATCCGTCTGGCCAGCGTGCTATTGTAGGCTAAATTCCCTCTACATTCTTGCAAGAGACCCGTGCCCTGCAGTGGGACGTTAATGGGTTGAAATGATGAATGACATATTTATCCAACGTTTGGATTCATCCAAAATTATTCTTATTTGTTATAGGTTTTCTAAGTTGCCTCCGAGCTGGAAACAAGAGTTGCATCCCAAGTTATTGGAACTACAGGAAGTAAGTACCTGTTCATCATAGCGGGCAGAACCACCAGGCTCACCACACTTGTTTATTTTATATTACCAAATTGGAGCATATTTAACGTAGTCACCCATGTTGTTTTATTTAACCGTTCCAAAGAAAGCTAAAAGTTGACATACCAACAATTTGCTCATAATGCTCATATTATTTTAATATTAGTTCACACTTTTGGCCTGCTATGGTCGCTATTTTGCTCAAATAATCCCATGCGTCTACAGCTGTGTAACGTTACTTTCATCCTAATAATACAGTAGTAAAAATACACGCCCATATATTGTCCAGGGCGAGGACACGATGTGGGAGGTGTACGCAGTGCTGGCTCCTCTGGAGGTGATGCTTCAGCCTGTCATACTGAATAGTATTTGCACACTTATAAAAGAGCTGAGACCGCCAGAATTCTGCCCTCTGCTTGTTGAGGTTGAACAAAAGTAAGTATTTAAAGTAGCGCGAACAAATAAAGCATGCGCGTTGCGCGTTAGTCACGTGACCGCAGTAGAACGAGACCTGGTAGTATTTAGTTGTAAGTAAATTCTAGCAATTTATTGTAATTAAATTTGACATGACACATAAATGTTTAAAAGTAGTCATGTTATGCTTCTTTTCACAATGATACATCACTATCTTATCGTATTAGTCTGATCGAGTTAGCCCAAAATGCAATATGTGGTTGAATATTGTTACGGATGTTGGGAACACCATTATAATCCAAATGTGAAAAACAGTAGAAAACTTTTAATTATTATTTACTAGGGACGTAAATAATAATTAAAAGTTTTCTACTGTTCGTTATAAGTATTAAAAAGTGTTTATTTTGTGACAGAGTGACTCGGCAGTGGCCATTCTGGTACTTGACAATGGGCAGCGTGCGCGTGCTCATCACCGGCAAACATGAGTCGGACGTCGCCGACGATAGCTTCGTGTTTTATGTAACTTTCTCTATTATATAATACTTGTACTACTTACTTTTAGCACTACATTGTCACACTGTGCATATGTTGTGGCTAATATCGAACTGCCAATTGTGTACGAGTGCTGCGCAAGGGCCTCGGGTTCGATTCCTGGCGTATTCTCAGTATCAGCCTGGAGGCGAAGTTTAGAAATTCTTTAAGCTTGAAACAAATATCAATGAACCACACAAATATTTGTCTCGAGTAGGAATCAAACCTACATCACTCGGTGCGGCCATGTTAGTGGCGAGCCGACCACCGTGTGTAGCGAAAATGAACCAGCTATTATTATGTGGGAAATAGCTTCTATTACATTGTACCGAACATGGTTGGTGCAATGTTGGTGTGATACATTTCTGCCTACACCTTCAGGGGAAAAGGCGTGACGCTATATTATGTTACTTTTGAATCTCCACTCTAACACAAGTTGGTGTTGCGTCGGCCGCAGCTCTACTGTCGTTATTCCAAACAACGCGATAAGTAAACGATGCTTATGTGTTACAGATCAGTGCTATTACTATGAATCCTCATCCAGAAAACCCAATCTGTAGGTAAGTATAATAAAAAATTTAGGCGTATTCCCAATAGAATGCGATCACGCGACGCAAGTGACGCGATCGTCGTTCATTCGCGCGAGTCCAGAACATGACCACGTGACGCGAGCGATGCGATCAACGATGTGAGCAGTAGCGGACCCACTGCACAGTTTGCATGGTGGATTACATAATGATTTGTTTACAAAACTGAAGCCAAAATTGCAAAATGCCATCGATCTTGCGACGATCGCGTATTCCCATTTTATGTCACGTGTTCATTTTAGAACACTTATTCGATCTCCATATTGTGTTTGTTTCGCGTTCGTGCGATGATCAAGTCGCTCAAGTCTCGTGATCGCGTTCTATTAGGACATTGCCTTAAATGTGTGACTTGTGGTATCAATACGCAAACATCTACGATCTATATTCTTAAAACCTTGTACCGTGTACTTAAGTACGTTGCAGTGTGTTCTTATAAATGGTACTGTTCTAGACGTTTGTTGACGTCGGCAACAGGCGACTCGTGGCCGGCCGCCTCGTCCAACACGGAGGGGCGCCAGTATGAGATCAACATCAAGAACTGTACCATACGATCCGCGCCCTTGAAACAACTTATCAAACTGGTAAACATTGTATTTATTTTTATTCAATGTTCACACTAGACAACACCATCGCATTCCTTTTTCGTGTAGAGTTAGTCAGAACAACTAGAATAATTATATGGTCTACATAAATATTAGTTTTATTAGGAGATCAACAAGCTAAGGATTTGCAATCTACTCGTATACTTATAAAATTCAAAGTCCTGACTGAATGACCTATAATAATATAATTATGAATGCAGAGCCTCAACCGTTTATTTATTTTTATTTATTTATTAAGGATCAACAAACAGTTACACCTTAGATCTTATGAGCTAAATTATAATATAAATACATTATACAAATGTGCAACCCACAACGTTGGTCACGGAATATAAACAGAATAACATGACGTGTTTTAAAGAAAATAAAAGTAAAATTTTAAATTTTAAAGAACATTAGGTAGAAGATAATATGATTAGCTAATACATGATTACTGTACCTATAATACCTATATATACAAATATGATATATATACATATAATTACAATTACATTAACTTAATGGTGTTGATGAGACAGTTGCGAAACCTATTTGCAGGCATAGAGAAAATATCTAACTCTGTGAAATGTTGATCCTAGAGATATGAAATTTGGAGGGTATGTTCTTAGTGATTTGGTATCCACTAAGAAATAGTATTTAGTAATTCAAACTTATGGACGTTAACACAGTGTGCGTGTGTTCCCGTGCGTGCGTGCATGCGTGTGTGTGTCAGTGTGAGACAAGTATACCTAGTAAAGGTGGCCATAGACTATGTCCACGTAGTTAAATCTGGACAATACCAAGAACTAATTAATTGCTCCCTTAATTCCTCAGATAAGGATGGTCTCATTTTATAGACTGTTGCGATAGAAACTATTTTGAACACCCTCAGCCACGTGTTTTTCGAATCTTAGGTTCGAGTTTACATACTGCCATAAATTACAAACTTGCTAAAGGCTATATACTTCTAATCTTGCTATAGGCTTTCCCATTAGGTTTAGATTTAGTGTTGTACTTAATGGTATATATCAATTATATATCGAAGTCTTAGCGTACAAAGTCGCGGGCAAAAGCTAGTAAAGAAATAAATTTTATTGAAGCTAATTTTTCTGTTAATTGAGACCAAGTTGCCAACAGCGTTCTCTGTAGCGATTCTAAACTTATATAGTATTATATAATTTTTTTCGTAATATAATATTATTCAAAATGAAAATTTTGAATTAACTATTGCAACAATTACGTTTGTCCTGTATAGTGGTTTTGGTGAGTGAAATTTTAAACGCTTGATTGTATTGATAGGAGAAAATGGCAGCGAACGATAACACTACTGCGAACCCTGCGTACCAGTGGAGCCAAGCTACTATGATTGTTAACATGGCAACTATTTTATTTCCGTAAGTATATCGTTAACTATATCAACCTACACGTGTCTACTGCTGACCGCTGTATACTTACAAGTATTTTAAAAAGTTGCGCAAATGCGTGGTACACGTTAGACAGTACTCATTTGCTTTTAGCGTACATTTTTCTCAGGTACGTGTCATCTTAACATTCTGCCATTATGTGGTACTTCAAACGAGATTTAAAATAGAGCAGATAACTTTTGCCAAGATATAGTGATTGGACTTTGTCTCTGGATGGCGGTAACTAATTACCATTAGGTCGTTTGTTACCTCCAACAGTAAAAATAATAGTATTCAATAGGTATGATGCGGAAAAGTAATAAAAACTGTCCTCTTTATACAAATATAAGAAAAGTTGACATTTGAACTTAACATAGGATGGTGGATACATTGTTTTAACAAAAATGTTGTTTATTTGTTGTAGTGTGGATCTGTGCTGCGTGCTCGCACCCGCTATGTACTCGGACGAGGTGATGACCATCCGGCCCGCGGTCGACATCAACGTGGTCTCTGATTGCACCAATCATGTAAACATATCGCAGATCGTCTTGTTGCAAAACATCCTCGTTGAAATGCAAGACAGCTTCTTAAGATGGGACGTCGACGAGGAGGACTTTGAAGAGTAGGTATTTGAAGTAACTATTGCCATCGCGCTGTGCCCCATCAACTGAGTTTTAAATGTGTGAAAGGATAGGTCTGTGTTCTAAGTAAAAGCGTAGTCAACTGTGAGTCCGACCGTTGTCCTGAGGGAAAGATTTGATCCGGCAAGTGAAGGCCAAAGTGGAACTCGTGTCGTATCAAGAAGTGGAAAAAAGGCAGAAAATAGAGAAGAATGCCGATTAAGTATCGACAAGTGCGAAGCTCTTAAATAAGAGAGAGATTATTTAACTACCAAACCTAGTAGCGGTCTACACAAGACACCTTTTATCCAAATATCATCAGGAATATACAACAAAGTACATCGAGTAGTTTTCGAATAAAATGCTTGTGACATACGGACGGACGCACATGACGAAACTATAAGGGTTCCGATATTGCCATTTTCGCTACGGAACCCTAAATAAAACAATTCTGTGCTTCACGCCCGCATTAAAAAAGGACTCCAGTTCAGCTTAATGCAGGCACAGCACAGGTGTCCCGCGCTGGTTTTCAAATGGAGCCTTATATGGATGGCCTTATGATGATAACTTGTATTTTACTTTACTTTGAGCTATTATAGTAAATTACGATAGTAGGTAAACCATTAATATCCCACTGTTGCGCAAGGTTCTCTTCTCCTATCTAAAGAGCTAAAAGGGTTTTGTAACTGCGGGTTGGTTGGTGGATCAGACATTACCTTTAATTGCTTCTCAGACGACTGAGTTTCCTCAAAATATTTTCCTTCACGGTTAGCAGATGATAAGTCAATTGACTTGTACATATAAATTCCACAAAATCCACATTGGTACTGCCGGTCGACATCGAACTCGGAACGCCTGATTTCCATGCTGATCACCACCATCGCAACTTTAAAACACAAATAAAAACTTAGTAATTATACAGTGACAGGCAGGAGTTACCTCAGACGAGTGAGATGGAGCAGTACCATTACTCTTGTCCCTACGCTTACTTCATTGCGTCCGTCTCTCTCCTTAAGGACGGAACACCGCCCGGACGTTCGGCCGAAGGTAACATAACACTTAACTACTTCTTATAACTAGATTAGTTTTGATTTATTTTTATTTTAAAAAGAAACTGATGGACTATTTTTATAATAAATTTCGTAGAGATATATTGAGTGGTTTCAATAAATAATTAATTTAAATAAATGGATAATTTTCTATTTCAACTAGAAGTCGAACTAGAAGCCGTAGCGTGATGGTATATATAATATATAACCTTCCTCAATAAATGAGCTATCCAACACTAAAATAAATTTGTCAAATCGGACCAGTAGTTCTCGAAATCCTAGCGTTCAACCAAACAAACAAACTCTTCAGCTTTATAATAAAGTACAAATTTGATCACATACTCGTACATGATACTTATGTACGTCAAACAGAGCCAAAAAAATGTGTCTGCAAATTTTTGTAAAGCCAGTTAGCTGACCAGATTGAGACTTTTATACCACGAGTTCACGTCGGTAGCAAGCAGACGTATAGCCCACCGGACCGTACGTCTGTTTGCCACCGTCGTGGTATAAAAAAAGAAAGAAGCGCGTTGCCGACATACAGAACTTACGTTGCCCAAACTCAAACCACTCTTGTTCATCGCAAAAATAGTTACAATTTCAATTGGTTACAGTTTGACATATCACGGAAACAAAACACCTTATTAAATAAAATTTAATAAAAATAAATTATATACTTATATAAATTATAATTATTATACCAGCAGTGGGACATTGTTGGTTGTAATAATAATGATAGCTACCTATTAATGTCCCACTGCTAGGATCGGATCTCCTCTCCTCTATCTAGAGCGCTGAGAGGGTTTTAGGCCATAATGCACACCTGCTGACTTAATGTGGGTTGGTAGTTCAGACATAAACGATGTTTTCCTTCAGCGAAGGCAGATGGTAAGTCACATGACCAGTATATATAAACTCCACAAAGTGAAATCCACATTCGTACTGCCGCGCCGCTCGGAATCGAACTATAACGGGGGTTTAGCACGCCGGTCAGTTAACCATTCGGCCACCATCACTTTACAAAATTATCGTAACTATTTATTAAACATTAGTATGTTTTAGTCGAACAATAAGGCATGTGGGATCATCACTTGATAAATATGGAAAAGGCCATTTTTGGAAAAAAAAAACCTTATTTAGTGATGTAAGTTTAAATAAAAAGAATTAGGTAAATTACAATTGAATAAATTTAACCGTGGAAGTATTAAAGACAGGGTTACTTATCCATTTATAATGTAAGTGTGGATAGCAAATGATATAAGTGTCATGTTGCAGCCGAACCAGCTTCAAGTATCACTGATGACTCGGGCGTTGAGACTCTTGCCTCCATGCCCACTGCGAATTCGAGGAATTCTGAGGACCCGTCTATGCCGCTGAAGAAAACTGTATCGTATGCTAATCTTGAGCACCCGCCGTGAGTATATCAAATAACATTTTTAGATATATTTACAAATGATACACAGTTAATGGGTACAATAACATAATCCTTATGACTGCGACTGATTTGTTTGTTGTGGTTCTATTATAATATGCCATTAATTCTAAATCTGTTCTTAGCGTCCTTAACAATTGAAATCAATTAAAAATCGTATATCAGTATATTTGGCCCAATAGTTAGTCATACGTGTATGTATTGTCGACAGAGCGAGTCCTTCAGAGTTCCTAGAGATATTCGTGACAATGGGCACCGTGGAGTTGTCCCTGTACATAGACGACAACGCTGAAGAATCACATTCATTACTACTGCTCAGGCCTGCCACACCGATCCATTACTACAATAAGACATCTGCAGGCACCAATCGTCCTACTACACCTACGCACCAAGTAACTACTATTCATATACTAATATTATAAATCTAAAGAGTATTTTAATGTTTGATAATCGAGCCTTGCCAGGCTGTAATCTATCACGTGGAGTGGACAAGTAAATCGTATCACGTCACGCACTAAGACAGTGGACACAGACCTCTCCTCAGAACAGACAGGGTGATTTACATGTTGTTGCCATACTGGCCAGACGGGAAGGTTTTATAGAGATTTCCGTTTTTCACAGATATATTGTAATTTGTTTTACTTACGATGTTTTGAGATTGTGATGTTGACGTCTCCATTCACTCACCTTTTACCTTTTCTAATGAATTTGATATCAAGTTGAACTATATTGCAACAGAAGAAGGCAGAAAAATCTCTGCATGCAAAAGACAGAGTGGAGTCAAGTAAGAGCATCACGTGGGGGCACCGCGATGCTGACATTGCACGGAGCCAGCTGCAATTGAAGGTAAGAACTAGTGAATCAAATATGCAATAGTCGCCTATCGCGGTATTGTGAAGGTTTGGAGTAGGGATCCGATGGCCCATCCCATAATGTGTAGTGTAGGTACTCAGAGGGGTTTTAGTCGGGCTAGCGAACCTCACATAACTCTCCCGTTCCCCGAACGGTACAGCATGCGTAAGCTACATTTTCCTTAAAAAACCGGTCAAATGCGAGTTGGACTCGCGCACGGAGGGTTCCGCACGATTATGCAATTTTTATATTTTTTGTGATTGAAATAACGTAACGGAATATAAGTTATAATAAATATTGACGTAAAGGTAAGTGTTGTAGGTGCACCATCCGGAATGTAACGTCAGTTCACAATAAACTGCCACTTTTATTCTCTTATACCCCTTTCCAATATGGTAATAATATTCAGTGATGTAACTACACGAGACCGGTTTTCTGATTTGTCCATTACGTTTGTAACTTGATATTCCTTCTTACCAAATTGTTCAACGAGAAGTACCCTACAGGTTTTGAATTTTTTGATCGTCTAGATAAGTGACAGAAATAATAATAATGTTTCGACATTCACACACAGCGCCATCTAGTCCCAACGCATTTGCATTATACATTATACATGCATTAGCGCATGTAATATCGATATTAGACAATTGATATATGTAATTGATATAATACAATAACTTTTTTTTTGTAAATACGTACATAAGATTATTATTATAGATACATTACACCCAGAAACAGTTCAAATTGTGGCCGTCTGAGGATTGATGTTGTTTGGGCGCAGTAAATTAAAGTCGAATGCCAGGAGAATAATGATCATTTATTTCTAGGTCGTCAGTCTTATTTAGAAAAGGTCTTACAAAGGTTAACAAATTATGTGGTACATATATAAGAATTTAAATCAAAACAAAAATACAATCTACAGGTACAATATAATATTTCTGCTCCGCGCACCCATCTCGCTCTCACGTGCGCGCGCCGTATATCGCCGCTCACTCTCGAGGTATAAAAGGAATTTGTTCGACAGTGCGACGTTAAGTTAGGCGCCTGCGCACGTCGCTCGGAGGCGCGTCGACAGCTGTTATCTATGACGCAACTATATTGGAATGTCCCATAAAATAATTGAATCTCATCACACAAAGATTTGTCCTGGGTGTCCTGTCCTGTCCTTGATATCTGTCTCAACAGTCAGATTCACTAACCACTGAGCCACGGAGGCTTCTACAAAATGCATAAGCATAAACGGATGTGTCTTTAGATTGCGTTTACTTAGAACTCTAATCTTGTTATTGCGCCAAGGGATTGCAGATCCGAGTATTTGATATTAATTTCAGCTTGATACCTCAACGCGTTCTCGAGAAAAATTTTGTTCGTTCGTTCGTTCGTTTTGCCTTTTAACCAAAATTATAGTATATGCAAAATAAAAATGTATCCACATTCCAATTTCGAATAGATTCGGACAGAGCCGGAGTCGTTGTATACTCCGCAAAGAAAGTTACTGTTTAATGTTATTATCGCTAAGGTTCACTATTCTACCGAAGTGAAACAGATTGACAATAAATAACGCATTGTTTATATGACGTATTGTCCGAGTGCCTGAAAATTGAAGTCATGTGTTAATCATGTTAATTTGACCTTTATTTTAATTTAATTGGCCATTCTTCAATTCAATAGTATAATTTGCCTTCTAAATAAATTCAATCGATATTTTTCTAAAAAAACTTTGCAACTGAAACTACTAAATAGTGAGAAATAATTTGATATCCATAACCTTAACCGAAACAGGTAGGTATAATATGTTTTTAAAATATCCGTATCCGTATTTAGATCCGAAATATCTATATTATCCCTGGTTTGGAGAGCTGTGCGATCTTTTGAAAAATTCAATTTGTAATATTTTCAGGACGTCGACGCCGACTCCCCTAACAATAATATAAACAAGATCCCGCTGATGTACGTCATGTTGATGCAGCCCAACTTGTACTCCTCGAGATACAAGGGACAGATGAATATACAGGTCATTGCACTTTATGTTTCCACTTTACAAGGTTAATTATTTAGGACTAATCATATTTATTCAGCTCTATTCAGGCTTTTGTTCATAGAAAACAATAGTTTTGTATGGAGATGCGTTTACATCTATTCATTTTCCGCGTCTATTTAGTTTTCGCGTGAGTAAATTAAAGTGAGTTGAGGACAGGTTTACAGCTGTCAGTACTCTTAAGTCTATAGATAGTTCTACCGTAAACCATAAGAATACGTGTTAAGGAGCTTCGAGCTATCTCAGCTTGCACTGCATACACCGTTACACTTAATAATATAATATAACCTTAAAAACTTTAAAAAAAGTATTATATTATCTCGCCGTGTGTGACGCCCTTAATTGTTCATTCGTTTCTATGGTTACTATCAAACTCGGTTTTTTCATTCGAGTAATTTTTCCTGAAAACGATGAATAAAATAGCTTATAACTAGTAAACTAGAAGAGTAGACTAGTAGTTTTACATTATAAATATTTATATATATATTTGCACAAAAGTTTAAAAGATATAACGACATGAATGTCTTCGTATGTCGCTTATTAAAGACGCACCATATACCACATTACTGATTCAATCAGTGTGATCAATCAAGCCAATCACTCGTCCACATCTAAAACTAGCACAAGTACATTTTAGTTGACCCCACTAAACTGTACTTGTGCTACTTATTTTATGTTTCAATTGAAATGCTAATTAATAAATGTGCATATCAGCGCAATGCAATTTACATTTTCAAATTACAAATTACATCTATACAAATACATAAAATTTAAGTGTCTGTTTGAAATAAGTATCATAATAATATCTTTTTGGAGTAGGTATATGTATGTATGCACGTTACATATACCAAACACACTTTTTAAGGTTCGTAGCCAAATTGGCAATAACGGAACCGTTATAGTTTCGTCATGTCCCTCTGTCCGTCCGTAAAGTTTTTGTTTAAAATGCTTTTGACATACTCAAAAGCATTTTAAACCAAAACTTTTAAAAGTTAAGAAAAGTTTTTTTTTTAGCTTTAGTATATTATTCCTCTATCTTCTAAATCGTAAAAATACTAAAAAAATAAGTAAACATATTAACAAAATCACATACTAAAGAAAAACTACGCTTTTCAGAAAAAGCCCGTAAGTGCTATGAAGATACGCTCTTTTGCTGTGGAATCCTACAGTGAGCATCGCCCGACATGCTCGGAACCAGTTTTAAAAATGTTTGTCTGTCTGGAATTTAAAAAAATATTGTGGTACCCATTTTTTTTCAATTGATTGAATTTATCAGTGAGGTGGACAGATATATATCTAATAAATAATCTGGATTATAATTTGACTATATCCAATATTTTAGATGTCACTGTTCAACGCGAGCGTCGGTCTAGGAATCGCGCCGACCCTAGGTGACTGGCACCAGGACCTGCTGTCCACGGCTAAGGGCGCTTCAGACCCCGTCACTGGCATACCACCCGCACTCGCCACTATGAAGATCATTGCACCTGTTGCTGGTAAATGTTACTTGTATAAATAGTAATTAGGCAACGTAGTTAAGCATATTTCGCAAAGCGCCTGAAGTCCATGCAAAACTCCACCCTAGAAGCCGACTTTACACGCCACGGACGTCAATAGTCAACGAACCAATAGCTGCATGTGTTTCTAAAAATTATAATAAATGCTACAGTCGAAACTCTTAACCGGTTAAAAGTACTTTGAATTGAAAAAAAAACAGGTGAAAGTACTTTTGACTGCACAGGTTGGTTAATAGTAATTTCGTCTGAAAATCATTGGTTAATATGATTTTTGACTGTAAATTTGCGGTCAAAAGTGTTTTTAACTAATGCTTCAAGAAAAAAGTACTTTTAATCGCTAGGGACTCAGCTATTTTTTATACATTTCATAATATGATATTGGAATTATATACAATTCCTAGGATACGTACACATTTCCCAGGATATCTATGTATTAAATAGTTTTTGAAATAACATTTTATACATTTCCTAAATAGCTTCGGAATTGTATACATTTCCGGTAACATATAAAAAATAATTTATTTTTACAAAAATTCTACTACAGTGTTGTATTGTACAAACGGGTAAAATAGTTAAATTAAATATTTATTTTCCAAAATAACTACAAACTCCCTAGTATGGAGTTCTTCTTAAAAGGAGTGAATATGTTTCTTATGGGTGCTCTTATGGGTAAGAGTGTTCGATGTATTATTATTAGTGGAATAAATAACCTAATAAAGAAATATATTCATATAACCTATTATTTATGAAATACAAAAACTAATATAGTTATTTACGTCGTCCTATTTATTTTTGTGAACAAACACTGAACGAACGACGCGTCAAGGTCACTTAAGGTCAAATTTCGAATCATCCCGATATCCAACAAAGACAGTACCTAAACGATATTTAATATTTCAAGTTACATGCCAAATTAGGCCCTATTATAATGAAATAAATCGTTATGATTTATTATTTCTATTACATGCCAAGTTATGCTTTAATATTAATGCAATAAAGTTAAAATTCCAACTGTACCTAAAAATATTAGTTTCTACTTCTATTATATTTCGTATGGTAAGATTTAGATTATGGTTCAATGAAAGTCTCATTGTTTAACTCTTAATTATTGAATATATTGTACCAGAAACATTGCAAAATCTGTTTTCGGTGCCCAAAAAACAGGCCTGGCCTAGTTTGGGACCAATGTCATTTTATCATATTGTTCTGTACAAAATAGGAAATAAACTGTTTATTATTACGATTTATGTATATTGTTTCGAAATAATTCACATGATGACCCACTTGCACTCACCTATACTCGAAAAATACGCATTTTTTTCTCTGTACGATGATCTGTCATTTTAGTTTAATTTCTCTATTATTTAAAACTAACCTATTATTATTGACCTTTATTTTTTCTCACACTAAAGTAAGTTAATAGATAATGTAAGAGTAAAATAAATGAAAGAACGGAGTCTCTAATCTTGACTTCCCTAAAAGACGTTCTTAAATTATTTAAGTAGGTACGTAAGAGAACTTTCTAATTGTTTTTTTTTTTAATGACTTGCGGATGTATGAAGTTTTTATTCTTAATAGAAGTTGTGAACGATTAAACTAAATTGACTGATCATGTACCTACCTATTGTAACTATATGTATGTAACAATTTATTTTAATAAATGCGGACGAGCGGGTGGAACAATGTACGGGGTAGGGGGGGGACGGTGCACGGCCGGCCGCGAGCCGTCATTACGTTAACATTGCACCGCACGCTGTTCCGCTCGCTAGCTTCGCTTAAAATATAACCAACGCTTTCAATACAGTCCACATAACAACCCACCATCTACAGAAGTCATTCTAAACAATTGAGGTACAATACATACTCAACAATGTCTTACTCGTACAATATAGGTACTTATCCCACCCACATAATATTATTATTCCCCAAATTGTAGGGAAAATGTTTAACAAGTGGCAACGCTGCCAACAAAAGCATAGACAAATAGGTGGTTTCATTGTGATGTTCGCGATGCTCTGTCTTTCCTTTTTTTGTTGGTCTGAGGCAAACACCTGATATTTAGATTAAAAAAATTCATTATTCATTTTTATTTGCCATGAAGGATTTTATGGTCAAAAGTTAACAGAAAGTATGGTATGTTTTGTGATTAAAGGTTATGCGACGACTGGGAACAAGGGCACAATCAAACTGGACTTTGAGCGTCCCATGCAGTTCACTTTGAGCGAAAAGAAGATCTCAAAAGTCATAGCAATATTAGATCTGGTCAGTATTATGAGCTCTACGTGGCTCCGTGGCTGAGTCGGTAGACGCAGTGGCTTCTTTGTGCTCGGACATGTTGTGTTTTTAAGAGTGTAATCCGTTATTAATAATTCGAATAGATTTATAATAAGAAAGTTCTGTAGTAATTCTTCTTGAAGATGGTTTCGTGAATTTCGTTTAATGAACATAACAATTCGTAAAAAAGTTGTGAGTACATACATAACTTATGATAAAAAAAATATACGGTCAACCCGTATATTTTTTTTATCATACTTGGACTTGAGAACCTCCTCCTTTTGATCAAACACATAAAATGATTACAGTTGCGTGCGCACCTACGCGAAGAGCCCGTTCAGAGTGTATTGACTAGACCACGTGTGCCACTGTTGTACCGTCTCCGACATAAATTTGGTAAGTACCCTATCATGGTTATGGTTAAAGTATTCTTATTAATTACTGTTACTTAGGTGACATACAAACACAGACAGACAGCGGTGGATGGGTACTACTAATACTCAACTTATCTAAATATGTGCCACGTTGAACTTTGCTTCGTTTGCACCGATCGTTTCTATAATTTTTATCTGGGGGTCCAATTAACTATTCAGCAGAGATCTGCAATTAAAATATATAGTTATTAATACGATTTAACTAGTAAACTATGACTTCATGCGCGATTTATCAAACTTTAAAATCTTCAAAACATACTCAACTGGTGAACACAAAAAAAGTAGCCCCCATTTTAGGTTTAACGACTATATTAGTCATATTTTTTTATGTAATTGCAGTAAACGCAGGCATCGCGAGTATGTGTGTGAGCACGTGCCAGGTGGGCCTGCAGGGGAAGAAGGGCGCGTGCGGGTGGGATTCGCTGTCGTTCCAGATGGCAGTGGGCGCGCGCACCGAGCGGCTCCACGTGCGCGGGCTGCTCTCCGCGGTCGTGATCACCGTCGGCGCGCCCACCGACCGCCGACACGTCATGCTGCATCCACTCATGATAGGGTTAGATTCAATAAATTCTGTAATGTGTGAAACTCATCTCAATCAACAAATATCCCAAGAACAGCTGGACCGATTTTAATATTTTTATTTGTTTGATTTGTCTCCACTCGGAGTAGCAGAATAACGGAATTGTAACCTTAAAAGAGGGAACACTTGGGTTTGTCGGTTACGAAAAACTGTCAAGGGCCCGTACCCTTCTAAAATTTAATTATTTATGTTGTCAAGTTACCAATCGATTACTTTTTTTTTATACCACGATGGTGGCAAACAGACGTACGGTCCGCCTGATGGTAAGCGGTTACCGTAGCCTATGGCCGCCTTACTGTTGTAAATTAACTTTTTAGCCTTTACTAAGTTTGCCTTATCAGCTAGTGTTCCATATACAACGTTATTCTTTGTTTATATTAAAACTGAAACACCCCAAACGTCTTTTTATTTGCAGAATCAGAATAATAAAAAAGAAAAATATAATTTAATTATAATTAAACCTCAAGAAGTTTGATGGCATTTTTCATGGTTATTGCTGCTGCCACCGGCTGAATATTTAGTTTATGTAAAATATAACATAAACTACTGATAAACTTCAATCGGTCTCCAAACTTTCAAAATTTTTATACATTTTTGACAAAAAAATAACATGGTATAAAAACTATTGGAATCAATTCTGCACTAATGGAATCAATTTTCACAAACGACTTTCAATGTTTCGCATTAAATAGAAATAAAGGGGTATAATAATATAACAATTATAATATTCTACCACATTTACACAGCGCCATCTAGTCCCAAATTAAGCAATTATATTTGCTTGTGTTATGGATACTAAACAACTGATACACTACTTATATACATTTTTTTTTGTAAATACATACCTACATATTATAGATAAATTACACCCAGACAGAAAAAACCTTTATGCTCATCACACAAAGATTTGTCCTGGGTAGGGATCGAACCCACGACCTCCGGTTTAGCAGTCAGGGTCACTAACCACTAGACCAACAGGCCAGTAGTATATGTAATACTAGTAATGATACTTACAAAAATTTAATATAAAATAATAATATTTGAACTCCTGCACACCTGAAACAATTGTAGATACTGCCAGACGAAGACATTTTCATAATATAATAATTTAAATCATTATTATATGTTAGTGCTCAGATGGAAGCGACTTGGGAGGCATGGCGGCGCGCTGAAGGCGGGACTGCAGCGCAGGAGCCCTTCGTGCGCATCGGGCTAGAGCTAGACCGAGTCGTGCTAGACGTGCGACCCTGCGATCTGATCACCGCCAGCAATCTACTCAAAATTATCGAATTAAACTTCAAAAAGGTAACCTTCCCATACTTTCATCTGTCAAATTTTTGATTTTAGAACGATTATTCCACTCAATATACCTATTTATTATCTAACCTCGCATGCCGTCTACTTTATTACCCGACTGCAAAAAAGGAGGGTAATGTTTTTGCGCGTATGTATGTATGTATGTGGGTAATGAATGTTCCATTGTGACCTTCTGTAGCCTAAACGGCTTGGCTGATTTTAAAGTGTGAGGTGTCATTCGATTTGTATTTTTCCCCCGAGTGTCATAGGCTATGTTACGTCAACAAAAAAACAATATGGCGGACGTAAACTGTCTAAACAGTTTTTTTTTGTGCTATCGCAATATGGATATCATATGAAAGCTAATCAATAGCCTAATTCAATGATATATCCACTAACTATTGCCCGCGGCTCCACTTGTCTCTTTTAACCTGAATAGCTTGACCGATTTTGAAGTGCATGGTGATATAATATTCGTATTCATCCCCAAATCTCTATATCTATACCAAACTAATATTATAAATCTGAAGAGTGTATTTGTTTGTAAGCTATATAACATCATTCTACGGCGTGCAGGGTTACGCTCTCATCGTTCTTTATTTAGCCACTGATCAGTAATGTGAAATAGTTAAACGATTTTGATAAAATATTTATAAGAACGATCGCTAGAAAACGTGCTTTCAATTAAAATAAATAAAAAAGTAAATTTTAAGAACCGACTGCCTAAAAAGTAATAAGAGGATGGTAAGTCACGTTCATAATTAAATACCTATATAGCACTATAGAAATTCATAAAGTAATAATATACTTACATAATAATTAATAATATTGACTGACGAAGACTACTTTTTGGCAAGGCAAGGCAGTCGGGCTTTTTGGTTTTTTTTTATAAAAACTTGTTTACTTAAGCAATGTTATCACAGTTCCCTTGTATATAATAAGTAAGCGTAGAAGCGTAAGGTAAAATGTAGAAGGGTAGTTTCTACATTAGTAATGTTTGGTCGTGTTTAGAGTTAAATTTGCTCTACCTAATTTCAGATTTACTCTTTTTTAGTTTCTAGCTGTTACCTGCGGCTCCGGCAATGTGGAATTTGATTGCCGTGACCGATTGTTCCAAACCCTTCGGTCTCTTAGGTCCAGTTCCTGTTACGTCCAGTGTATTTTGACATTCCTATTACGCCCATTTCTTTGAATGTCTAGTTGTGTGAGTGTCCATTTCTTTGAATGTATTTATAAATATTTATAAATGTATTAGTGTAATCCTCACTGTTACATAGAACTCGCATCAAATCCTTATATATATAATAGACGTTTGAAGAAATAGACTTAAGATTAAACTGGACCTAAGAGACCGAAGGGGTTCCAAATTTTATTAAATGGCAACAAATCATCGCATTAATCTTTATTTGGAGGAGACCCGAGCCCAGCTGTGGGACATATTATTATATGGGTTGTGATGAGGATGTTGGTGATTATTCTTTCTGTTTATTACTCAATCACGCCAGAACGGCTGAAAGGATTTATGTGAAATTTGGCACATAGATAGTTTATAGTCTAAAACAGCACATAGGTTACTTTTTATGAGGATACTACGCGGTCGGCGCCGTAGGCCGTAGCTAGTTAGTTATAGTTAAGCCAACATTTAAATGTAACGTGTGGTACAGGACCTGTTGGAGACTCGCAGCAGGTTGTTCCCTCGCAGTCGTCGTGTATCGTACCAACATTCCGACTTGATCGCTGAAGTCAGCTCCGGACACTTCACCTCCGCACACTCCACCTCCGCACACTCCACCTCCGCACACTCCACCTCGTCCACCACATTCGAGGGTGAGGATGGCAGCCATTACTACAAAGACGATTTGAGGTAATTTGCATAACAGATACTAATTGATTTGAATATTATTATAGAATTGTAAAAGAAAAAAGATTAAAAAAGTAAATCTTGCGTTTAAAGAATTCCGAACGTAATAATGAGAAATTTCCTGTTACGTTGCATGTCATAGATTTTACAAAGGTTTTCGTGTAATGTTTATAAGTAAAGAACTACCTTTTATATATACAGGGTGCACCGAAAACATGTAAGTATACAGTCGTGGTCAACTAATTAGGGACGTTCAAGACAGTGAAGAGCTATAACCGGTTATGTACATATAATTATAAAACCTTATTGATTTCTAAGCACCTATTATTTGCATAATTTGGTCCGATTATTATGCTATAAATGGCTGTAATTAAAAGATTAATTAAATAGAAAAAAGTATTTAATTTCAAAGGTTCATCATGTATTAAATTTTAATGTACAATTGTGTAGCTGGACACTTAATTAAGGACAGTAAAGTATAGTGAAAAATAGAGTTAAACAAAACTAATAATCTGCAGTATTATAATATTTTTAACAGCTCCGTTTTATTACGTGTAAAATCAGTACCCAGTAGCAAAACCTTTGTAATTAATCACCACTTGACACCGATGTGGCATAGACATTATCAGTTTCTGACATGTTTCGACAGGAATGTTTGCCCATGCCTCACAAAAAGCTTCATTAAGTTCATCTAAAGTTGTGGTACGATAAGTGGCAACTTTTTTCTTGATTTCGTGCAAAAGCTGCTCAATTGGGTTGAGGTCCGGTCTATTTGCTGATCAATTTAGCACCGATATTGACTGATTGTTAAGAAACGACTTGACTGAACGGGCGGTATGTTTCGGGTCGTTATCCTGCTGAAACGTCCATATAATAGGGAGATGCTCCTCAGCATAGGGAATCATAGTTTCCCCCTAATATTGCCTTGTATTGATGTTGGTCTAAGTTACCCTGAACTTTCCTTACAGGTCCCACTCCACGTCCAGAAAAGGCACCCCACATTGTAATGTTTCCACCGCCATATTTTAGTTATCTGTGTTATGTACCCATTCGACGATATCAAAATACGAAGTTAAAAAATACCAAAATCAGTTTGCGCTATACAGCTGTTATAATACAAACCATTAGGGATGTGTGCGGGTAACGGCTTTGTGTGCCTGACTTAAAAACCTATTTGCGTGCATCTTGAATTTGTGTAAACGCTCTTAAATTGTTCTCTATTTTCGTAAACTTGTTATGTTGTAAGGTCTGTTGAAATAACTGTTTTTTTTTTTAAATGAAAAAATAATGAGACATTCGTTAGAGTGCCTACATGTATTACGGGTATACAATGATGGTCGTAAATGTAGGAGCGGTGCATTCAAGATCCTACAAGGCGGTCAGCTGCCGATGGCGTACCAGGTGATCCTGCACAAGCACTCTGTGTCGTGGTGTTATCCGCACCCGCGGGCCATCACGTGCATCGTCGCCTTCCCCTTGCCCGGAGAGGTGAGTCAACAACACAACAGAATAAAAAGGTACAGAAGGCAAGCTCATGTATCTACTTCATTTTTAGGGTTCCGTAGTTCTGACTAGGAACCCTTATAGTTTCGTTATGTCCGTCTGTCTGTCTGTCCGAGGTTTTGCTAAGAGACCGTTAGTACTAGAAAGCTGTAATTTTGTAGGAGTATGTATACCAACGACATCGACAAAGTGGTAAAATAAAATTTTGGAAAATAATTTTTTTTAGGCTAGTTCCCATACATGTTAAGTGGGGATGAATATTTTTTTTGTCGTCTACCCCATCGTGTGGGGTATCGTTGAATAGGTTTTCTAAAATGACTTGGGGGTTGCTACCATTATTTTTCGATTTAATGGTCCATTTACGAAATATTAAACTTTAAAGAGCAAATTTTTGTTCAAGTAGGGCGTCCCCCTCCCCCCTCTAAAAGCTAAATTGCTAGCTTGAAAAATCTGGAAAATTTCATGATGATAGTGCATTTCATGAACTTTAAATGAAAACTATAGCGGTTAAGATAACTTTATTAGTTTAGCAGTAATAGTCGTTGAACTTGGGTGTTGGATAATTTTGTATCAAATACAAAATCCTTAGCATTAACTCCTAATATCTTTACCATTACTTATATTCAGAATAAAGAACAATAGAATTGTACTATATTGTGATAACAGGCTACTACGGAACCCTACACTGTGCGTGGCCCGACACGCACTTGGCCAGTTTTTTTCATACATGCGCTCGGCGGTCACGCTAGCTAGGGTTAGGCCGGCGGACGGCGGCACTTATCTACCTACTACGTACACAGAAGAGTAGGTATGTGTGCGTTACTTGAGCGCGTTGTATGTAGCTTACCTTCTGTACCTATTATGTGGCAACACTAACACCAATAATATTTGGTAATGATGGTTTAAAATAATGTTATGTATTTTAAAATAAATAAATAAAAAATAAAATTCGTTTATTTCGAACCGGAATTCATAGTGTTAGTAACAATGACCTTAAACAACTATGTTAGTAAAATAATTTTCTAAATAAGTACATACACATGGACACATACAAAGGATACCACTATTACACATACCGGTTGTATGTAATTGTGGTATCCTTGGTTATATGGACGCATGTCCAGTGCTTCATAATGGCACTGTCCACATCAAGCCTGTTGGCCACAGTCTTCAGGAGGCTGTTGGAACTGCCACGGACCCGCTGTAGCAGGGACGCGATTCGGGTTCTAATGATAGCCGAAAAGCTATCAACCCCAGCTATGGCCAACATCCCCGAGGCACTACAGTGTCGTCGCAACCCCAACAGCGCCCTGAAGGCATTATTATATTGGGTACGCAGGGTCCTGTATGCTCTTTGAGTATAATTCATCCATAGGCCGCACGTGTACAAAGAGTGACAATACGCTTTGAAAAGCGTAATTTTAGCTTGTTTAGAACAGCGTGCAAACCTGCGGGAAAGCATATTAGCTCGAATGCACAGGGCCCTGCGCTCCCGTTCCATGTCCATGTCATCCTTCAGCGACTCCGTGACCCAATGCCCCAGGTACTTAAAGCTGGTAACTTGTGCCAACGGGATCCCATTGAGCTTTACTGGAGGTACTTTCTAAGACTTATTACCTTAAACTTGTACTTATTATTTTAAACTTGTTTAGTTATTTATTATAATTATTTATATTATGTTGCGTGACATAATTTAGCAATAGGTCACAGTATTTGTTTCATTTTTCAAAGGAAAACCGGTAGGAATCGAGTTATAGGGAGCTCTCGCCTCTGGCATATTATATAATTATTGCATTTTTTGTGTGCAATAAAGTATAAATGAAAAATGAGCAACTCTCTCCAAGTAAATGAGCCTCCAGTGTGTAAAAGTTTATTTTTATTAATCGGTAGTGTCTAATATTTTTTTTTTTTATAAAGCATAAGAAATTTAACATTCTCTTCATAATATTAATAAAGTTTTTGTTTCATGTTTTAATCATTATAATATATTCATATTTCCCATAGGACAAAGAGACAGATTGCGTACTGGAAGTGTTTACTCCAATATTGGACAAATGGGAGGCTCACACCTACTTCAAGATACCAGTCGGCGAGCCGAGAATAATATCATTAGATATATCTTCACCAGGTATGTTACGTTGCTGTGTTGTGGATAACATCCAAGTTCAGACATGCTTTCTTCACTTTTAGTATTGTATGACTAATTCTGTCCAGGGGCGGATCTATGTAGAGACTGTAGGCGCTGCAGCCCGAGACCCCCGGGATATAAAGGGCCCTCTGAACCAATACAAGATACATAAGACAATATTATGACATATAAGACATTTAAACATGTAATAAGAAGATAATAGTGTGCATTAAAAAAAGCTATTTTATCATATAGGTACTTGTATTATCCTACAAAATCCAGTAAGTAACGGCTCACAAAAGATATCTACTCTCCAAATTTCATCAATATACTTACAATAGTAGTTTTCTTGACCAGTGTTTTATAAAATGGTATCAGTTGCTAATTTTAACAGGCCCTCTTGTAGTATCAGCCCACGGCCCCACAAACACACGGTTCGCTCCTGATTCTGTCCGTATAGTGACGGATTAAGAAAATATAATACCATATTTCAACCACTGGATGTCGTGAAAGGCGACTAAGGAAATAAACCTTAAGTAAACAAGAGCACTGTCAGAAATGGAAAATTCGAAACAAAAACCAACCTATTTGGCTAGTGTGGTTTAGTAGGCTAAAATTCTTCCACTATCTTACGAGGAGACCTGTGCCTAGGATTGGGACGGTTATGGGTTGCAATAATGACTAATTCTTGTCCTACTATCTAAACCAGGTACGGTACTAAACTGTGTTAAGGGCGGTTACTCAGGGGCGGACAAGTGACAATGCTTTTGCAAACCATATTTTTATTGTTTAAATAAAATGTTAGAAAATACAATAATTTGTCTACTAGTCACATTATATGCAAAAGTTTTATATAATGTGAAGTATCATTAGCACTACCCGAGTGGTAGAATTACGATAACTGCGAATAATATACTAACGTTGACCAAGCAAGGTACACTCGTGCGTCATGCAAACGAGTACAACTCTTACAAGTTTGTATGCCGTTTCCAGATAAGGTGTTTGCGACAATATGGCGGTTCCGCGCTTGTACTTTACCGGAGTCGACACTAACAGAGGTCAAGTTCGACAGCGACAAGTTTAAGCCTAAAGTTGATCCCTTGGTAAGAACTTCAACTCTTCAAAAACTCTAATTTACCTAACGCATTAATTACCATTGGTTGTAATAATTTACTTTTCCTCATTGGTCGAGACGTAATCAATTTTTGTGATATAATAGTGCATTATGATATAAGTGCGGTAAGTTGATAATTACAGCCGAGGCGATATTGCTACAAGAAAGCAGAGGTTGTAATTATCAAAGCGCACGTGTGTCATACGACGTTTTATAACGTATTTGCGAGGAAATAAATAAAACTCGGACTTTCTTAGAAAAAACAATACAGTCAAAAGGAACAGCGCGCGGAATAATTTTTACTTGTCACAAATTATCGATGCGCGCGCATCAGCGCATTTTTTTTATCGTCATAATTTCTAATTTTGGTGAACATTTACCCATTTTGGGTTGAAAATGTATTTATTGATGTATTAATTTTACTAAATTAATTAAGTAGTTTTTGGTTGTTTGAATAATTAATAAATCTTAACGTATTTGAAAAATAAAAATTATAAAAAAAAGAAACGCACTTTCGTACGTTACGGATAAACTGCAGTTAAAATGTCATGGGAAACTGGACATTAATGATGTAAACTGTTTCATTACGTTCAAATGAACTTTAACCGTAGTAAGGTGGTCGACTACTTTTAGGTCGACTATACGTTTGTTGAATAATAATTAATCATTGATATAATGTAATATTGTTGTAGATAATAGAGCGGTTGGTGGAGGAAGGTACCTGCGATATGAGCATGCACGTGACGGCGGAGCAACTGTCGGGCGTGCTGCGCGTGGACTCGTACTTCGCGCCGCAGCTGCTGCCCAAGGTCCAGCTGCTGTTGCAGTTGGGGCAGACCGAACTGCACCTGCACAACTCGCTGCCTCTGCACTCCAGGTCACTATTAATGTTCTTTTTAATAACCTGAATTATTAAACCTGGACAGGTCCTTAAACAGTTTTCGCGGCGGTGTGTCCTGTAGAGTTGGTTGATGAAACTAGAATAAGTGACATAAAAAACTTACTAAATTATAATGCTGCAGCAACACAGAATTTACCATGTTTTGATTCTGTAACTACTTGTAACACACATGCTCGCTACCCTTAAATATTTAATTCTTTCGCATTGACTAACAACTTGACATTTAACACACAGAAAATTAGATTTTTGCTAATTTTAATTAATTTATATATAGATATTTAACTGAGAGCTTACTCAAAATTCAAAACATGACTGTTTTATATCTAAAATGCGTTTTATTTCAACTATATATCATAGGTCTCTGACCCTTATTGACGCAATTTTGGTAGTATTAAAAACGTCTTAAGTATCCATTATACACAATAGATGAGATGAGATCTATTGCTATAAATACACGATAGATAGACAGTTTTAAACAAACTATCAGCAGAGTTGGTCATGAGGCAGTTGGTTCGATTGTACATAATTGTTTGTGTACGTGTGTAGTACGGAGACGTCGCTGGAGGGCTATTACGTGTCCCGCCCGCTGATGCTCAGCCACCGCACACTCAGCGTGATCGCGCGCAGCACTAAAATACACGCGCTGTTGGGCTCGACCGCCGGCATCATGACTGTCCTAGACACTCTACTGAGGTACGTTAAGTTTTACACATAATATATTACACACACATACGCTCAGGATTAATTGTGTTAATTAGGCCTTATATCACCCTAAATTGGCAGTAAGCAGTCCATATCACTCCTAGTACCGATAGCCAGTAAACAGGTTTTAGAGTGAAAATCTCGTTGAGGCAAGCTTCGTGTGGTGGCTGGCAAGTGCTGGATGAGAGTAGTCGCAAATCGTGCCCAGTGTAGTGCTATTGCGCGAGTCTCACATGTGAAGAGAAATGCTAAGAAGATTTGTAATCAAATATTTTATTTTCTTTTAGATCTCATCCATGGTAGTTATGAACTTCATAAAAACACAAAAAGGTGTTAGCCAGTTTTTCGGGGGCGAGTTCGCTGACAAGGCTGTCTTGAAAAGAGCTGGCAAGGATCTTAAGCCACTCTTTTTAGTCGCCAAAATGTTACATTTTCAATTGGTTACAATTTGAAATACCATACTCAATTAAACTAAAAAAACAAATAGTAGGAAAATAATTACGCTGTATAATTATTAAAACAATAATTTACTTTCGTCGAACAGTATGGTATGTGTGATCGTCACTTAGTACCAATAATGTGTTTGAAAACGGTAAAAGCTTAGCTAACTTACAAAATTAATTGAATAATTTAGGAGCGCTGAAGCAAAGCATGCGACGTCTGTCCAGACACCCCAAGAAGTGCTCGTTCACGGACGTGACGCACAGACCAGCTATCATTCTCGACCATAATTCAGCGAAGAGTTTCTTCTTCTCTTCATAACTCATGGATGAAGAGAACGATTGTTTTGTCCATGAGAATTCAACTGAATTCAGCTCAGTTTCTTTTCTCGTTTCGATTCTCGTCATATAAGTTTTATGCATGATTACTAGTCTATTAATAATATTATTCATAAGTCAATTCACTTTCGCTATAAAACTAAACGAGTTGTTGTGTGTAGTTCCGACATAATCGATTGTGCGACGGGCACGATGGAACATCTGACGGAGGAGTTCAGGCTGCAGGCAACGGTCTCGTCGACGTCGTGGTCGCCCGAGCACGTGCACGCACGTGTCGCCACTTCCATCATAGAAGTGGCGCTGCACGTGCCCAGAATGCGCACGCTACAGGCCTTAGGTCTTGACTGGCAGATTGCTTTGGAAACGGTAACTTTATATATTACATTTTATTTTATATAGTTATGTTATTGTAACACCTTATTCGAATAACTGAATAAAGGAGGGAGAAATAGACCACATAACATCTGGATTATGAATAATTATATTATTGAACCTATTAAATTAAAAATGTGTATTGACGAATTTGACGACGACGTCATGAAACATAATATCTATTGAGACTAATGTAGAAATGTTTGGTTAATGATAATAATTTTTGATATAACAATATTGCATTCTGTGTCTACGTTGAATAAAAATCTAATGTAATGTTTAATGTTCTTAAGGGAATATACTACATATGTTATCGGGATATAATTATTTATAAAAAGTAGAGAAAAGTCGAAAGTCGGAGATACGTGCGAAGCCGTGATGACTAGTAAAAAATAACGTGTTGTTTTAGCACTGCGAAGAAAGTAAGAAAAGTGCGAGGGATCGGCGTCGCTACGAATTGCTGAAAGAGACGGCGGCGACGCTGGAGGGGCGCGTGTCGCTTTGGGTACACAACTGCAGCACCGCCGCGGTGCGCATCGGGCAGCAGGCCACCGACGAGGTCGTGCCGCTCGGGCCCGGCGCCAAGCTCGCATACAGGTCACATACTCTGAGACACTGTTGGTGTCAATTTTTCAGGACTAGTTCACTTTAATTTATTTTATATTCTTTATGCTTATTGCTAGTTCAAGAATTTATTGCAATGGCACCATTGCAATAAATTATATATATATATATATATATATATATGCATAGTTTTAACTTGACGCGCTTTCAAACATACGAATAGACACAAATATTCTAAAAAAATGATTATGGTTTGTATTGCTCTAAAAAATATCGTCTTATTATTTTTTCTTTAATATTAATGAGCCATTACAATATTACTATATCGATAGATATTCTAAATATCGCCATATAAAGTCAATATACTAAGACCTATTTACACTAACTGATAAGTGTTTTATAGTCTTTCTGGAACTTATCAGTAAGTGTTTAAACAGAGCCTAATAATAATTGTGTTAAATTTTATGTAACATAAATTGTGTTTACTTACAGATGGTACTCCTCGACGGCTCCGAAGAAGTTGCGTCTTGCGTTTGCTGACCCCACAGCTAACTGGTATTGGTCTTCAAGTACGTTGGTATTAAATAATATTACGTAGTTTGAGTTTTTGTCGTTAATTTGGGTGTGATTATACCAATGATACGTGTAGCCCAGACCTCTACTGCATTTTATGCACTTTTTTTATTCCGCGACGATAGTAAACAGGCGTACAGCGGCCCGCCTGATAGTAAGTGGTTACCATAGCCTAAAAACGCCTGCAGTACCTTGGAAATAACGAGCGCATTGCCTAGCCTTAAAAAACCTGTTCTCTCCATGATAAATGCCTTAGTACCGGAATTTAAGTGAGGCCTATGTCCAGCAGTAAACATTCAGTCATTAGGTTCAACAGTAATTGGCTGATATGATTACTGTTATATACTGTATATACTGTTGTCCCTTGGGACAACCACGATAGGGGGTTCATTCTACATATTCACAGTTCTCGAAAGGAAATTCCTCTGAAATCTGAAGATGAACTTACTCGTTGCAGATAGCGAGTGGAACGAAGGCTCTCTAGCATACAACCCATTACTGGTGTAATAGGCCACGGTAACCGCTTACCATCAGGCAGGTCGTACGTCTGTTTGCCACCATCGTGGTATAATATATTCTTACAAACCAGAAGTGAGGACAGTTTAAAAAAAATAAAAGATGTAAGGCACAAGTATTCCTAAAATTATTCAATAACCATCAGAATTCGATAACCAAAATTACAACAATTAATAATTTAGCACTATTACACTCAAAACTCTAATTACTGCAAGTGATATAATAAATAACGAAATAATTATACTACAACCGATAATGACGTAAAACTGAGAGTAGAGTTGTTCAACCGTTGCCGACCGAAGACAGAATGAACCCATCGCCAAGCGCGCGCCGCTTTTTATAGCGCGCGGCACGGTCCTGGTCTTGGAGAGAGGGGTTTCGCTAAGAATATATATATATATACAGGGTGGAATTTTATAATGCCACCTGGAGGGAGAGTACTCTTAATACTAGAGATAGATAATTTTACTCAAAGGAAACATTCCATTGTTTTTAAAAAGAAACAAAACAGCATTTAAATTTTTTGGGAAATTCGGTTGCCACACTCGGGAATTAAACCAGTTAAAATCCAAAAAAATAACATCCTGTTTTTTTAGCATTGATCGATAGGGTAAACCATTAGGATCGAATCTTACTAACAAACATGGTTAATTAAATAAGAATAAAACCATAAAAATCTAACTTACAATACTTACAATAATACATTTGAAGTCAAATTACGTGGTAATTCTAGTGCCTCATGCAGTTAAGTCGCATCTCTTTTTTTTAATTTGACCTGCATAACAAACATATTAAGTGCATATCGCAATCTTCTTAACTAAATAGTTCTTCCTTATTTTAGTGAATAAATGTCGTCAAAGATAATTTATAATTATTAATTACTAACATAAGTGTATATAATAGTCTAATGAAATTTATAACTTAAGATTTTATGGTTTTGTTTTTATTTAATTTACCACGTTTGTTAGAGAGATTCGATCCTTATGATTGACCCTATCTGTGAACGCCATAAAAGTACAGGGTGTTATTTTTTGGAATTTTAGCTAGTTCGATTCCTGGGTATGGTAAGCGAATTTCCAGAAATCGTTAAATACAGATAGGTTTCTTTTTAAAAATAAAGGAATGTTTCCTTTGAGTAAAATTATCTATCTCTAGTATTTAAAGTACTTTTCCTCCAGGTGCCATTACAAAATTCCACCCTGTATATATTATACAAGTGATACCGCTAGTAAGTAAGGGATCGTCGACAATTCTCACAGCAGCACATGTCTTTGGAAAAAAGCCCAACATCTCACCTAGAATGATTGTTACAGGTATACCATTTACGGTGAACTCATCCCGAGTAAAACTGGAGTTCCCTGTGAGTGAGAAGTCGGACACGCAATACGGTCGCAACGTGTGCGTGTTCGTCAAGGTGGTCGAGTCAGGAGCCAACCGGACCATGATCCTGTCCGGGCGAGTCACGCTCGCTAACATGCTGAGATTTAACTTAGTTTATAAGGTATTTTAATAAGCAATATTTTTTTTTCGAAAATATCTACCGAATTACCCCACAACAAAAGACCATATAAGAGGACTGACGAATCATATCCGTGATACGCACATAAAGCAGCTTCAGTTGATACGGTGACTCCTAATCTTTTTATTGCATAAACAAATCTGTCGAGTTTGTCACAAACATAGTCAACATGTGTTTTCCAATTACAATTCTGATGTAGTTTTATACCCAGAAACTTTGCACTATCAACTTGTTCTATGATAATATCATTATATTTAAAATGTAAAGGTAATGCTATTCTTTGATACGTCTTAAATTGGATCATTTTTGTTTTTACAACATTAATTTGTAAATTATTATACATCGATAGAGATGTTTTAATAATAATATTTTTTATTATCAAGATAACAATTTCCCATAGATAAATCCGAACCTTACAAACTAACATAATAGAGATGTTTTGTTTTATGTATACAATTAGCAACGGTCACAAAGTACAAGTGGAGTGGAAGCTCTATGAATCAAACTAATAATGTGTCTCGTATGGGAATAGAATTCTATGAAAGACATTCTACACGGCGATATTATGGCACAGTCAGTCTGTCGTAAAACTGACCTGTTTATTGTTCGTGTTGTAGGTGAAGGCGCGTGACCTGCAGACCGGCCAGTGGCGCACCCTGTGTTCGGACGAGATGCAGGCCGAGTGCGTCGGCCGCAGCGTCATCTGTGCCATGGACACCGACCTCGCGCTCAAGTAATGTCGCTCACACTGTTCATTCATTCAGTTCACTCACTTTACTCACTGGCGCGTAGCTCAGTTTGAAGAGCACTGGACACAAAATGCTAGTATTTATCTTAAAATATTTAACCAAAAACGGTGTGAATATAAATGTTATGTTCATTTAAGTTAAAAATTATATTTTTATGCGCAAATAACTTTCAATTAATGACTTTACTTTTCAGTACGCTTAGTCTTATCAGTATAATAGTTAAAAATGTATATATATAATTATATCATATACTTTTGATGAATTTACTTCGTTTCATTGTCCTACATTGTATATAGCCACAGTTATTTGTTCCAGAATAAAGCGTACGTCACAAGACACCGGCTGGTCGGGCGATATACCTTTGAAAGAATGCCCTAAAGAAAATGTACCGTGGTTGGTCAAAGGTTAAAAAATATGATATTATAATAGAAAGAAAGAAAAGCTTTATTTTTAACACGTGACATGTACAGAAGAAAAAAAAAATTATAATAATAAACATTTATCAGAGCATCATTTTGTCTGTGTGTTAAAAATAGGGTTTCCAGCTCAGCTTGTGTCAGACTACTATAAAGCAGTCTGACGCTGGTATTCTGCTGGAGCCTGGTAAGTGACGCGGATGCCGAGAAAATACATACAAAGTGTGTGTTCGTGCGTGTGTGAGTGTGTGTGTGTGTATAATAGTTCCTGTGCATGTATAATTGTCTCACAAACATGCTGCATCAAAGTGGAGACGAGAGAGAGAAAAAACCGGCCAAGAGCGTGTCGGGCCACGCTCAGTGTAGGGTTCCGTAGTTTCCCGTCCGTCACAATAAGTGTTCCCACTTATGAGTTTAAAGGAAGTTAAAAAAAAAATACGGGCAAATGAAACTTGACCTCTGGATTGTATAGGCGCTCATACGATTCAGGGACCAAATTATATTGGTTAACTGCAGTTTCCATCTGTTGTTTCCATCCAAGTTCAAAATAATTTTCCTAGAAAGTCCTTATAAAGTTCTACTTTTCAGATTTTTTTCGTATTTTCTAAACTTATGGTTCAAAAGTTAGAGGGGGGGGGACGCTTTGTTTTTTACTTTTGGAGCGATTATTTCCGAAATTATTGACATTATCAAAAAATGATTTTAGTAAACCCCTATTCATTTTTAAATACCTTTCCAACAATATATCACACATTAGGGTTAAAATTAAAAAAAAAAACACTTCCCACTTTACATATAGGGGGGCTACCCTAATAAAACATTTTTTTCCAATTTTTATTTTAGCACTTTGTCGGCGTGATTGATACACATATTGGTCCCAAATTTTAGCTTTCTAGTGCTAACGGTCACAGAGATTAAGCGAGGACGGACAGACAGACAGACAGACATGGCGAAACTATAAGGGTTCCTAGTTGACTACGGAACCCTAAAAAAGTGTTATGAACAAAGTGAACACTGGCGGCGAATGGGTTGTATTATGACAATTATATTGTGAAAAATATTATATTGACATTTTATTGGTTCTGTGATAACTTTTTACAATAGTATTAGCATTAGCTATTTTGATAAACAGTAGTCTGTCTTTCTTCAGCTCCTAGACGATAATATATTAATTTTCTTGATGGTCAGTTGAGTAAACAGTTAAAAAAAACATCGTATTATAACATACATAAATATTTAAACATAAATACATATAGAAAAGATAACGCTTCTTTCTTTTTTTTTTTTTTTTTTTCATTTATTCTGGTACAAACAGTCATTATAACTAATGTAATACATTGAATGTTCTTAATTAAAGACAAAGGAGTACCCAAAATTAACTAAAATAAGTAAATTAAAAAAGTTGAGCGTTACATAGCTGCTTAAAATGTGTCTTAAGTTAATTATAGTAATAACATTCACAAAAACAAAAAAATTATAAATAATAAAAGCTTGTTTGGAATTTGGAAACTGATAAGAAAGTAGAGGTAGACAAATTTTATTATATTTAAGAAGAGTGTAAGTGTGCTAAGTTAGTTGAGTGTTTTGTTGTATTACAATTGAAGAGACATGAGTTTATTTTTAGATAATGTTTTAATAGAGTTCAAAGAGTTATCAAAGAGATCTATATCAGAAAAGAATTCTTTCCCAATATTTCAATGTTACGATCCTGACGTATGTATATTTCGTTTCTTCAACGGTCGTAAATGTTCTCCACATTATTGCCTTTTATGAGTGCTAGTGACCTGTTCTTTCTTTAGAACACTCCCGATTTATAATATTAGTTATAAATGAACATGTTGTACTTGCAGTGCCGATGAGCGGAGACATGTCGTATGTATCCGTGTGGTGTCGCGTGGTGCGTGCACGCAGCGACGGACGTATACTCGCTACTGTGTGGCCCCTCTACGTGCTACATTCGCATCTGCCGCTCGATACTGATGTAAGTGTAGTAGATGCCAAAATGTAAATGGCTTCCAGTCTAGTAGGCCAGTCAACGAATGATTTTGGAAGGAAATGTCGAAAGCAGAAACTTTGACTTAGAAACTTTGTTTGGACTAATTAGGAGATAAACATACTAAAACTCCTTGCCCCCCCCCCGAGGTGTGCCCGAGGGGGGGAGCACCAAGAAGTACACACACTACACAATGAAAGCTGATAAAATTTTCTACAACTTTTGACTTCATTGATCTATCTCCAATCGTTGCCTAGCTATAAGCTTCGCAAAATGGTCGATTTTCAAAAATGTGTTAAATTCTCTTAAACAGGTACTATTTTTTGTTTTCTGCTTACATCTCGAAAACAGTGCGTCGTACGAAATTTCATTGCATTACATAATGCAAGCTTATAAAATTCTCTACAAATTGGGTTTAATACTTTTTACCCAACTACGGCGAAGCCAATAGGAAGGGTAATGTTTTTGGCAGTCTATGCATATTTGTATGTATGTATATTTCTATGTTTCACCGTAGCGCCTAAGCTAATGAACCGATTTTAATGAATGAAGTATCAATAGGTTCGTAATAATAGCCCAGGTGACATAGGCTATATATTTTTTTTCATAATATTATATAACGGAATTTAAACCTCAGATTCTAATTGCAACGATGGGGGCATTATGATAATTGTATCACAAGCAAATTTCGTACGACGTACTGTTTTCGAGATGTAAGCAAAAAAGCAAAAAACGGGACCTTCTTTGTGCTCCCCCACCCTCGGGCTCACCTCGGGGGGTAAGGACTTTAGTATGTTTATCTCCTAATTAGTCCAAATAAAGTTCCTAGGTCAAAGTTTCTGCTTTCGGCATTTCCCTCCACAGTACCATTTTGGAGCAGTTATTTACTAGACTATAGTCGAGCACAGTAATTTTCTACATCCTTGCTAAAGTAATATCCATCTACGCTCGTGATTGTGACAGTAGTGGGTAGAAATTAAAGTTGTAATAATGTTTATGTACTTTTTTTTCTAACTACCGTTTTTGTATGCTCGCAACATATATTGTTATTACTATTTTTATATTTCATATGTTCTCATTTTAAGTGAATTCTTTGTAATTCTTTTTGAGAATAAATATCTTAAACCGTACTATAGACCACATCAAAACTTACTGACTACGAGTCACAATTTCATTTTTTAATGAGATGTTATTAGCTATTTAAGTCAATAAGTTTCTAGCTTTGAGTGGTAGCTCTGATTTTATTTACCTAGGTATAATAGTAATATTAGTAGTAAATACATAATACAGATGTTACAGTTTAATGATAAATATAAGAACAGCTATGTCCCGCCCTTTGGGCATACAATATTTAAAATTTGATAGTGAATATTATATTACAGGCATTTGAATAAAAGGTTAATTTAGTATGTATTGTCAAATATCAGTGTATGTCACAATAATTATAAACACTACTATTAATTACACGTACTGTATAATAACATGTATTAATTAATAGTTCATGCAGCTACTTTTTAAAGATAGTTGTATCTTTAACCAATCTAATATCTCTTGGAATATTGTTAAATATGCGCTGATGCTGTACAAAATATACTCTCATGCATAATTGTACTATTAAACTGAGAAACATTTCAAGGTATCTTTAAATGTGACTATCTGAAATAAACTAAATAACATATATATCTATATAACATTCATCATCATATCAGCCCAATGACGTCCACTGTTGAACATAGGCCTCACCTAATTTCCGCTGCTACTCGTATATAACTTAACTTGGAATCGTTAGGGCAACGGAGAGACTTTGGGTCACTCTGCGTGCTCTATCGATTGTTCCATGGGGAGTGCTCCGACGAACTACTTGATTTGGTGCCATCGTCGCCTTTTTATCATCGCACCACTCGACGCCGCTGTAGGCTTCACCCGCACTACCTGGAGCCGTTATCGTCTAGAACGGGAAGGTTTCAGCGATCATTCATCCCACGTACGTGCCGGCTCTGGGGTGAACTTCCTACAGCGGTGTTTCCTGAGCGCTATGACATGTCCTTCTTCAAACGAGGTTTAAAGAGAGCTATCCTATCAAGGTAGGCAGCGGCCTGGCTGTGCCCCTAGCATTGCCAACGTCCATGAGCGGCGGTGCGGTAACGGTAACCACTTACCATTAGGTGGGCCGTCTGCTCGTCTGCCACTTTAGGCAATAAAAAAAAAAAATATAAGATTATAATAATATATTTTTATTGATTATTACACAATTACACGCGTCACGTAACAATTGACTATATTTTCACTGATACTAATCAAGTTACACTTTTGCAGGTGTTGATAGTCACAGAGTCATGTCAGAAGATTTCTAACCAGCCTGCTCCTCCGCCTGCGGCATTGTTGGAGCCACTGAAATCTCAAAATCAAGGAGGTAACAAGACTGACGCGGCGAAGGACCCGCCGTCAAGCCATCATGTAAAAACAGAGCCGAGCGGCCTGCCCGCTCCACTCATACAGTCGACGCCGGGCCGCGGACACAGCACGCATCTCCTCGCACCTGGCACCACCGCTAACAAACATAATCTCTCTTTTCAGTATAGGTCAGTGTTTGACTTCAGTTAACTAGTAGTAAATCAGTTGTTTAGTACCCATAACACAAGCAAATATAATTGCTTAATTTGGGACTAAATGGCCCTGTGTGAATGTGGTCAAATTTTATTATTATTCCTCTTTATTTAAACAAGTTCTCAAAAAATTACATTTTTAAATTTACATATATAAAAACCCATTTAAAAATATAAAATTTGGAGACCCACCGGTATCGGGTACAGGAACCAAGCTACCGTTGGTTAGGGCTCCAGAGAAAGGAACCTCCTCACAATGCGAGCCGTGTCCAGAAGTATTGCCTTCTGCATCTTAACCTCCTTATTATTATTATTAATAATACACATATACTGCCGTACTCAGAGACGTTACACTTTAAAGTTTATTTAGTAAAAACGTGTAATACTTATAATAATAATATTCTACTGGGAGTGCGGCATATAGTGTATTAAGTTTTTAAATGTAGTTAAATACCTATATTATTATAGAATTAAACTTCTCGAACTTATATGCGTTTTCCTTTCTTATTGCTGCCGCGCGCCGACTGAAAATCAGTAGGTTTCTTTTAGTAAACAATGCTTTCTAAATTTATATACATTTTTGACAAAAAATATAACATGGAACTTTTACCAAATAAATTTGTTATTAAATTAGCTATTTACATTAGGAGTTAGTAACTAAGTTTAGTTCTTTTTACGCGTTATTCAGTACAATATAGTGTATATTTGCACAGGACGATAGAGACGCCAGTGACGCGCGAGTCGGTGCCGATGCACTACGGCGTCACAGACGTGTCGGTGTTTGACAAGCGCACGCCTGTCGTCGACATCGAGGAGGTGATCGCCGAAATACTCTCCTGGTTTGTTATATGTCTATACTAGCTGTTGCGCGGATTTCGATCTCGTCACCGAATGTGACTTTTTTGGATTTTGCATTGCATTTTGCAATTTCGATATTTACGTGATTGAGTTAGGGTTGCTACACACATATTCGGGCCGGCATTGTCGGTTCGGCAGTATTTGCGGAATAACAAAGCCGATCCGTAAAAAATATGTCACTTGTTCGGTTTTAATTATTTTGTGCCGATCGAGTAGTTTATTCGGTTCGGCAGTATTTGTTGAAAGAAAAAGCCGACCCGTAGCAACTACTACATTACGTTCGGCTTGTGCCGATCGGGTAATTTCTTCGGAACCAATCGGCACAATGCGGTTTTCACTAATGAATTCATATTTATCGCGAAAAGCCGATCGGCATAAGTCGACACTTGCTAAACCGAATGATTCTGTGCGGCAGCCGAGCGGTTAGTGCTTCCTGACCATGTTTTAGTTCTACCCCCCAGCTTTGCCGAATAATGTCATCTTGCTTTTACCCAGTCTAGCCAGAGCGGCATTTTTTCACATTCATCCATATCGCTTTTACCGAACGGCAGTGCCGATTAATTCCAGCCCGAATATGTGTGTAGCAGCCCTAACAAACATCCATCTATTAATTAATTGATCCTAATTTGCATTTCTAATATTAGTAAGAGTTTTCACCCACATCACATCCTCCAGGTTGACCTTTTAACACCAAACGAAAACCCATTTACGCGTTTCGTAATTTGAATGCTGTTTGCGTGATCATTTTCTTATTAACCGTCCATAAATACTTATAAAATAACGATATCTTAGTTTTCAAACGTTTTTATCACAAGTTCTTGTCCGTTTAATTGTGTTTTTGAGCACGTGTGCAGTTTCAAATTAAAAAGACGCTTCAATACAATTAATCAGTTATTTCATACAACATACATACATAAATATGAAGCATGTAGACAAAGTCCAGTTTATTGGAAGTCTCTTAAGGAGGCCTATATCCAACAGTGCACGTCCTACGGCTGTTATGATGATGATGAAACAAGGTCACGGAAAATAGTTAGTGTAATGAGGTAATGTAATTTGTACAGGTTGAAGCATTCACGGCGCAATGCGGTCACAAACTGGCCGTACTCCAAATCGTCTCCACACTGGATCGGAAAATGGAAGTCAGCGCTGATGCAGCCGCGCTGTAACGTCACCGTGAGTATTGTTTTCTATACTAATATTATAAAGAGGTAAAGTTTGTGACTTTGGGAAGTTCTAGGGGGTCATCTTGGGATCTACTGAACTGATTAGAAAAATACTTTTAGTGTTAGATAGCCCATTTAGCGAGGAAGGTGCACAGTAGAGGGAACTCATCGGACTTGTCACAATGCTGTCATGTGTGTAAATAAAACTAAAGCTTTTTGGTCTATTAATAATGATTTTAATATTCTGTTTACTTGTTAAATGTCAAGTATTGATAGAGAAAAATATTCGGTTTTGTGGCACCAGTTGGCAGCACCATCGAGGTGCACGTTCCCTATTTAAATTAGGTTTTAGTGTGCTGGTCAATCTATATATCTAAATCGATTTAATTGTTGCAGGTTCGTTACCAAGCCGTGCACGCGGGAGGCGGCTGCAGCCTGGAAATCGAGCTGTGTCCCTCAGTGCTGATGTGTAACGCGTTACCGATAGCGTTGACACTGCGCGCGTACGACGTCGCGCCGCTCTGCAAGCTCGAGCCCGGCGTCGCTATCTCGCCGCCATCCTCTATACTCACGGTATACTTCATTTTACTTTAATTCTAAGGGTATTCTGATTCTGATCAACCTTTTAAGGATTCTGTAGCCAAAATGGCAAAAATGGAACCCTTATAGTTTCATCATGTGCGTTCGTATGTCATAGACATTTTACTCAAAAATACTTGATGTATGTTGAAAAAATTTGGAGAATAGGTGTTTTGTGTGGACCACTACTTAATTTAGTAGTTACATAATAAAAATAATTATTTTTAAGGGTGCCACCCTTAAAAATAATTCTCCATACATGTATTAATATCCTGAAATCTTAACGGTCCTTTTTTGGGCAGTCGTATAATTAAAATGAAGCCGGTCACTCTGTTGGATCACTAGAGAGCTAAGATGCTTCGTATATAATTATGACATATTTACTTTTAACTAGATATGTATTTAATAACAAAGAAATATATAATTTTCAACATTACACTTCAGAAACCGTTCTTCCTGTCAGTGGAGATGGGTCGCGATACGTACGTAAGCCAACAGCTGCAGGTGAGCAGTGCGGACCCGGGCCGGTACGGCGCCCCGCCGCCCATGCACCTGGCGCTCGAACACGCTACCCAATTGCATATCATGTGTAACCAAAAGGTAAACTATGCTGCTTACATACGAACACATTAATCGTACGTATTCCCCAGCGTACATGAGTCATGACACATGATAACAGTTGCTTTAATAGGGCAAATTATATATACTTATATAACTATACCTAGTATAACTCTACAAATATGTATTTGTAATTATTATGCAACTTAAAATATAAGGGGTTGAACAGTTGATATATTATTAAGTCATAGTAAGAATCACTAAATATTTTTTATGATTTTCTTACCCCTAGTAAAATAAATCTTTAATTTGCTCAGCATTTTTAAAATGTCACCCTTATTTTGGTAGAATAAAAGTTGAATGTTTGTTTAAAAGAAATATCCGCCATCTTGGATTTTAGAATAAATATCACATTCGAAATCGGTACCTTCAAAAACCTTTAAAAAAAATCATATTTATATTTTGAGTCTCAAAATAAATGTCATATTCATAATCGGGAATTCATAATCAAAAACCCAGAAAACGATACCCATATGAGATTTATCAAGAAGTCGTATCTGTCATCTTGGATTTCAAAATAAATGTCATTTTCATCGGGACCCCTGTAAATCTAGAAAATTAATACCTATTAGGGTCGAGCGTCAATGTATGAAGAAAAATATCATCAAAAATCCATTTTGAATATAAAAAGGCTTAATATGTTTAAATATAATTATATTTTTAGGATTCCGCAGCCAGAATGGCAAAAATGGCAATTTTATAGTTTCGTCCTGTCCGGACGGACAGTCCCTGTGTTACAGGCATTTTACTCTACAACAACTTGATGTATATCGATGAAATTTGGTGAACAGGTGTCTTGTGATAGCCGCTACTAGGTTTGGTAGTTAAATAATAAAAATAAATATTTTTATCTACACTCAAATCGAAAAATTAGAATTACGAATTCAAAGACGATTTTATACAGACGTACTTTATAAACGCATATACATAAAATTAAAAATAAAACTCATTATAGTGCCGCTATTTTTTATTAATTCATTTAAGTCCCAGGGAAAGCCTGACCTACTTCCGTCTTGGAACCCGCAACGAAATTAATCAGAAGTAAATGAATAGCTTTACGGGATGCGACGTTGTTACTCTGGACAGGCGCGACGTTCAAGAGTAACCCATTAATGTCCCACTGCTGGGCTCGGGTCTCCTCTCCTCTAACTAGAGAGCTGAGAGGGTTTAGGCCATAATCCACACACGCTGGCCTAGTGCGGATTGGTGGATCAGACATACCCATAGAATTTCTTCTAGAGTATGTGGGTTTCCTCACGATGTTTTCCTTCACCGTTAGCAGATGGTAAGTCACATGACTAGTACATATAAATTCCACAAAGTGAAATCCACATTGGTACTGCTGGTCGGAATCGAACTCGGACCGCGTGTTTAACACGCCGGTCTCTTATCCATTCAGCCACCATCGCTTTTGCTACGGCGCGACGTTGCTATTTTTATTTGGGAAATTTTCAGGAGACTCAAAACTCATATTTTGTGAATTGGCTGTATACCTAGAGTAGTTTTGTCTCAGAGGCTTACGGTTTTAGTAATGCTGCCATCGTAACTACAAGTAGGTTTTTTTAACAAGAATTAATTTAAAAACCAAAAAACCCGACTGCCTAAAAGTAGCCTTCTATACTCAATACTTTATTTGCATTCCACATTGTCAATTAGATGGTATCGACGTAATAATTACAGACTGCATTATGGACCCTGTCGGGCACAGCAAATGTAGGAAGGAGGAAGAGCGCTATAGTCAATTTAAAGCAATGAATTCGAAGAATACACTAGTAAAAGGTTTATAGGCTTACATATTATTCGAGATTCGGTGATGAATACGAATATCCTTGCACTTCAAATTCGGTTAAGCTATTTACGTTACAAGTGACAAGTGGACTCGCGGGCAATGGTTAGTGCATATATAATTGAATTAAGCTATTAATTGCGATAGCACTAACAAGTCTGTTTTGACAGTTTACGTCCGCTATATAGGTTTTTTGTTGACGTCACATAGCCTATGACGCTCGAGAGAAAAATACAAAGCTACTGACAACTCACACTATAAAATCAGCCAAGCCGTTTAGGCTACAGAAGGTCACAATGAAACAGACATGCTCACTTCTATGCATACATACATACCTACGTGCGAAAAACATTACCCTCCTTTTTGGCAGTCGGGTAAAAAAAGTTTTTGTGCATAATGAATACATACCTTTTGTGCAGTTGGCGCTGATGACTATGTACTACGAGCTCAAGCATTCGATCAATGTGTTCGGCATTTCTTCATCTTACGTGCTCATCAACAGACTTGAAACTGACATATTGGTATGTCTTTTTTTATTGCCTTAAGGGGAAGACACGCTGCCCATTGACGTGACTCTGTTGTCTTATCGTTGACTAAATAATGCGAGTAAACAAAACCGAGCCGCTGCCTATCGAATAAAAGGAAAACGAATGGGATTTAGATGCGGATTATATAAATTATTTTACGATACCGTTTGCATCGTGAAATATAAAATATTAATATATTCTTTGGACCTGTTTCGTCGCTGGCAGATAACTGTTTGTCAGCCTATCTGAAACTTAGCTAACAGGTTTTCGATATATTTTATACAGCGTGTATACGACGCGACGATACGACATTAAATGAAACCACGTGAAGCATGTGATGTTAAAGGTTTTGACAAAAAATATGATATATATTTGCAATAGTTTAGACGCAAATATACTTTCTTTATTTCACTGTTTTTTACAGGTTGATCATATTATGTTGTCATTACGTCATTCAATTCATTTAAATATCTCTGACTCTTTCATATTAATATCTCTTACTCTGTTCCGCACTTTTAACGTCTTGATAGAAAAATAATTTTTTTTTTTTTTTTCTTTTTTTTCCTTCGTGCGAGGTCGTTGAGAGTGGACGTGTTATCGGTTATTTAATTAAAAAAGTGTCAAAGTACTTTCGAATAAGTGTTTAATGACCATTACATACGGTTTAATTTCTACTAGTTTACGAATCTATCGCAAAACATCTGTGTCTCATTTCATAGTAGCGCCCTCCTTGTCTCGCTCCGCTGTTAGTGTCCGCGAACTGTCAATTGTATCGTGCTGTGCGCTTACCTTCTTCACACAAATATAACTATGGCAGATTCAAGCTTGCCGCATCTCACAAAAACCGGCTCCGTGCCTGAACTAAACAAGATAAGAGATAAACGAGAAAAAGAAGATGAATTAGATCGTCTAATTTTATTACGAGCTCAGAAAAGGAAGGCAATGGATGACGACTTAACGGAACTATTCGAGCGTTTCACTAGTAACATCTCAGATAAACTTTGCGATTGGAAGTCCGAGATCGAATGTAAAATCTCAGATATACACAGTGACATAAAAAGTCTAATTAAAGATGAGCTGGACACCATTAAATCCGATTTAAAAAGCATGGACGCAAAACAGTCTGAGCTTTCTACCGACATATCCTCTATCAAAAATTCATTAGAGTTTCACGGAAATGTGCAGAAGGATTTACAAGAACGAGTGAATGAATTATCAAGTTCCACAAATAACAGTGAAAAACTTGTCACTCAATTAAGCGGTCAGATATTAAAACTTCAATCTGAATTGAACATACAACAGCAACGTGATCGAGCACTCAACTTAGAAATAACAGGCTTGCCTGAGAAATCGCGTGAGAACCTAACCGCTCTTTACTGCAGCATCATGACATACCTGGAACTCCCATCAACCCCTCAGGACTTAGACCATATCACCAGGGTGCAACCTCTATCTAAAACCCCTGGACGTCCTAAAGCGATCGTGGTTAAGCTCAAGTCGCGTTCTCTCCGTGATACCATCATATCAGCGGTCAGATCCAAAAAAGGACTTACAACGCAGGACATTGGAGTCTCGGGCGATATCAGGAAAATATATATCAACGAGCACCTCACTCCGGCAAATAAGATTCTGCATAAAAATACTAGGGATAAGGCGAAAGCTGCTCATTACCAGTATGTATGGATACGGGACGGCAAAATATTCGTGAGGAAGGATGACACATCTCCGTCTATACGTATTATGGACAATAGTGACTTACGGAAAATAGTGTGACTAAATCGTTCTCAGGGTCCTTGTAATATTGATATTTTGGTTCAATCTACTGGTTTGTACTATTTTTTCATAAACTTTAATAAAAGCAACACAAAGATAAATATTATTAAGCTATCATACTTTTATTCTTGTTCTGTAAAACCCTTAGCAAAGTGTGTACAGCAATTAATGACTCCAAGCGTGAATGGCTATGTGGTGAGTGTAAAACACAAACACTGTTCTATCTGTATAACTGTGTATAACAGAACTATTCCATATTACACTTTAAAATCTTACAACATACATAAACACATCCATTACTTAAGTGGCCGCGAAGCATCGATATCAATTATTGTTGTGTCATTATTTTTACTTTGTTACCTATGCAACTCAAATAAAACTAAACTATTTACTATCCACCTAATGTCTAGCATACTACGTTATATTCATATTGCATACTTCGGTATTGTATACGTATGGCAAGCTAACTTTCGCATATTATTGTACTTGTTGACGGCATATCCTACCCGACAAATGTCGATATTAAAAGCTGTTATGATTGTGCTCATACTTGGTATAAAATGTAATTATAAAAATCATAACAATAACAGCTGTAATATACATTATGTGAATATTACTTTTATCACTAATGGAGGGTAAAAAGTTAGATATTTTTTACCAAAATGTGCGAGGTCTTCGTACCAAGTGTGTGGACATTTATAATAACATTCTATCAAGCAATCACGACATCTTACTGCTGACTGAAACGTGGTTACAGGATGACGTACTGGACTCGGAGGTATGTGACGATAGGTATGATATATTTCGTTGCGACCGCGATCTGTGTGCCACTAATAAACGTTCGGGAGGAGGTGTAATGATCTGTGTACGACGAGAATTACAAGCAACTCGTAATGTTGGTTGTAGTTCTACAAAATACGAATCTTTGTGCGTTAATATACCTGCGCGTACTCTTAGGTCAGCAGCAGATTTATGTATATTATTATCATACCTTCCACCGGATACCGGCAACCTAGCCGCACTGGTAGACGAATACAGGATCAATTTCAACAGCATCTTTCATACAAAACCCAATTGTAATTATGTTTTAGTTGGAGATTTTAATTTGCCGTGTCTACAATGGAACATTGATGGGTACTCAATCTCACATATAGGACGTACCGAGGTACAAAATGCTGCTGTTGGCCTGGCAGAAGAACTTGGTTTTCTGGGTTTTAGTCAATATAACTTCATTCCTAATACCTCTAATAATATAATTGATCTTTGTTTTTCGAATCTTCCCTTATCGATAACCGAATCGCCACCTATCTCTAAAATCGACATTTTTCATCCACCTTTCACCATTGACATCACAGACCTATTAGTCAAGCCGTTGCAGGAGCGCTCCCGAGTAAGTTATAACTTCCGTAAGTGTAACTACGACATCATTAATAATTTTCTTAGTGAGATAGACTGGGATGAAATCTTAAATGAGGATGCAATTGACACTTCTCTCGATAATTTCTACACAAAGTTACATGAGTGTTTGGCTTTATTTGTACCACTCACAACTCGTAATAGTAATTACCCCATCTGGTATAGTTCGTCTTTGATTAAAGTGATAAAAGAAAAAAACAAAATGCACAAAAAATGGAAAAAATATAATAATAGACGTGATTATGACGAATTTGCTCTTTTGAGAGAAAGGCAATTTCGAATGCGAGACATTTGCTTTAAGCGATACACACATAATGCTGAATCAATTATTAAAAGTGAACCGAGGTATTTCTGGAGTTACGTTAAATCCAAAAGGGGAGCATCAAATTACCCTAAGCAGTTTACTCTAGGCGAGAATACACACACAGAAAATGAGGACATTTGTACAGCTTTTAACAAGTTTTTCGAGAGTGTATTTAATAAAACGCACTCAAACACTCAGTGTAGCATTGTTGATGATGATGATCAGTCCCAATATATTCCCAACGAGACACTCTCTAATATTTGTATAACCCAGGATGTCGTACTTAAACTCCTGCAACGCCTTGATAAATCAAAGGGGGCGGGCAGTGATAACATCCCTCCCATTTTTATATCTTCCTGCGCCAAGAGCTTAGCTTACCCAGTCACAATTATTTTCCAACGTTCACTTGAACAATGTACGTTTCCCTCAATTTGGAAGAACGCGCATGTAGTGCCTGTTCATAAAAAGGGCTCGAAAATAAAAATTGAAAACTACCGCCCGATCTCAATATTGAACACTTTGGGGAAAGTATTTGAAAAAATAATCTTTAATAATGTCTACAATATCATATCGAATGGCATCCCAGTAACACAACACGGCTTTATGCGAAAACGTTCCACTATTACAAATTTGGCGTGTTTTACTGAATACGTTAGAGGAAGCATGCAACACGGTGGACAGGTTGACGTGATCTACACAGACTTCGAAAAAGCATTCGACCGTGTAGATCACGTCATCCTGCTGAAAAAACTGCAGATGCTGGGAATCCATGGCGATTTGTTGCGGTGGATAAAATCTTACCTGACAAACCGTTCACAGGCTGTAGTAATGGGTGGTTGTAGATCAGAATATGTCTCAATACCATCTGGGGTACCCCAGGGATCGCATATCGGAACTCTTTTTTACAACGCTTACATTTTTGACATTTATAAACATATATCAAACTCTAAACACGTATTATACGCCGACGATATGAAAATCTATATGCAAGTGCGATCTATAGCTGATTGTGAGTTGTTGCAGGAGGATTTAAATAGATTATATAATTATTACATTCAGAATAATATTAGGGTCAGCATTGAGAAGAGTCAATCAATTAGTTTTACACATAAACGCAATCCTATTATTTATAATTATAACTTCAATGGTGTAGGATTGGCAAGGGTTGAAGTAGTTCGTGACTTGGGTGTTCTTTTAGATGAAAAATTAAGCATGCGTAACCATATAGAAGCTATCACCAACAGAGCTACTAGGAATTTAGGATTCGTGATACGCACATGTGAACCTTTCCAGAACCCGCACTGTCTTAAAATTGTTTACTCAGCCTATGTCAGGAGTCTATTAGAATATGCAAGCCCTATATGGTCCCCCTGCTACGCTGTACACGTAGACAGTATTGAAGGCGTTCAAAAAAAATTTATAAAACACATGACCTACAAACTTAGGACACCATATCGCTCATACCTACAAGGCTGTCGACAGGCCAACCTTTTGACACTGGTTCAAAGACGTCACGTTTTAGACATGGGATTATTGTTTGATATTTTACGAGGTAGGGTCGACAGCCCTGAGCTTCTAGCCGCAATTAATTTTAAGATTCCCAAGAAACGCACTAGGCAAACTACACTGTTCCAGGTTCCGTTTCATTCTACAAACTATGGCAAAAATAGCACATTAACTCGCTTAACAAGGACCTACAACACGATGTTCAATACCGCAGATCCATTCATTGGATCAAAACTATCTTTTAAAAAACAAATTAGTATGAATCTGACAGGTGCCGCTATCGATGCTTCCAGGTCTAATCACACTCAAACACAGACTAACACACGTACATAACTCATCACAGATACAAACACACACACACACACATACGCACACACAGTTATACACATGGACATTCACACACCCATAAACAGGTACAAGTCATCACATATTTTCATTCATTGCTATTTATTAATTAACACAGGATAATAATATTTATTTTATTACATCACATTTTACACTGAAATTGCTTAGGGTTAGTATGGTTGACTAAATTTAGAAGCAAGTATAAATGTATAGTTTTTTTTTTTTTGTTCACATTCAAACCGATCGTTCTATTATGTTAGCATAGACATAACCGTTAACCAGTTATGACATTTATTATTGGGTCATGTAAAGAGATTCACATCACGTTTTTTATGTATACGCAAAATTGTTGAACTGTAATATCATATGCTAGTTGATGATGAATTATCACAAATATCTGCTGCCTATAATAGGTATTTGTATATGACTAGTACTTAATAGTATAAACATTAATAAAATACACATTTCAGTAAATCTTGTACTTAAAACACTCTCAAGTTTGGATTGTAATTTTGTGGTTAACTATAATTGGCCAAATATGTATGTAATATAGTTTAGTATTTTTAACTTTAAGTGGCTGTTGTTAACCTGAACAATAAAAATAAATAAATAAATAATGTGTAGTTTTATATTTTAAAATTTTTCGACAAATCGATTTACTGATTATTAGAATATGTTTATAAGGGTTAACACTGGCTGCCTTATCATTTAATGTCGTATCGTTTTATATACTCTGTATAACATTTGTCAAGTTGTTTATCTTAAACTTATTTCGGCATCAGCAACCCATTAATATCCCACTGCTGGGCTCGGGTCTCCTTTGCTTTATCTATAGATCTGAGAAGGTTTAGACCATAATCCAGTTACGCTGGCCTAGTGCGGGTTGGTAGATCAGACCTACACTTAGAATTTATTCTAGGGTATTTGGGTTGGATTGGGTATTAGGGTATTTTTCCTCACGATGTTTTCCTTTACCGTTAGCAGATGGTAAGTCACTTAACTAGTACATAATATGAACTCCACAAATGAAATCCACATTGGTACTGCCGCTCGGAATCGAACTTGGACCGCATGATTTGCATGCCGGTCTCTTATTCATTCGGCTACCATCGGCTTTATTTTAATTATTTAAGAGTATGTTTAAACATGTCATTAAGAATGGACCTTGACCGTTCTGGACGCTATATTCCATATAGTAATAAGAGCAATATATGGATGGATTTAAAAAACTATGTTACATATTTGTTGAACATGCTTTTATTTTGCTTTTTTGATGATCTGAGTTATTCTAAAGTGTGTTTATAATATATGGTAGATATCGTCGATAGCGGTGACTTCTGGTACCACCCCTGAAGAGCTCAACCCCAAGATTTTCAAGTCTGTGCCTCCCACTCCTGAAGGAAGGTAAGGTTCTAGAACCTTTGCATTAAAAATCACAGGATTTTGGATAGGTTGACGTAAGCTGTGCTACAAAATAATTCGCTACTTTGGGGCTCAAAGGGCGTATAGTACAAAACAGTGGTTTTAGGGTTAAGAGGACCAAAAAGTTATACTTAAATAAAAACCGTGCCGTGGAACCGGTCGCGCCCGTTGTGGCCTGTGTGGTTGCGTGTTGTCGCCCGGTCGTTCCGTCGCGAGTCGGTAACTTCATAGCCACGGCGCGTCGAGGCGCGGGGAGGCCTGTCGCTGCCTGTACGGGCGCGTCGGTTTTCATTTATTTCATCTTCGACCGCGCACGTGCTTGCAGCCATGTGTTCCGTGTCACTTAACATATTGGAATGACGGTAACGACAGGCTACATCGAGCCGGCACACGCTATGGGAACGGCTCGGTGCAAGGCGCTAATGTAAGCACAAGCCTCGACAGGCGTGGCGCGGCCTATGCTTTCGACAGGCTGTGGGACCAGTTGTTTTCTTTTTTTAGTATGCAGAACCGTTAATTTATAGAACGATATTTGTATTATAAATTAGGCTGAGAGGTGCGTGTTTTGCGTCGTGTACTTTATTAAGTATTTACACACATTATCTCATAGTCGTCTTGTGGCACAGTATGGGCTTTCATTTTAAATATAGTGACGAAAATCAAGAAAAATCTACCGCACACCTTCTTTCAAATGATAAAATCATACCTGGAAAAAAGATGTTTCGAAGCCAAATACGAGTACAACGAGAACCTATCTAAAATGCACGAAATTAGGTCAGGAGTACCACAAGGCAGTATCCTGGGTCCTGTGCTGTATCTGATCTTTACAGCTGACTTACCAACCATGGATGAAATTACCACCACAGCCACATATGCAGATGACACAGCCCTCCTATCGGTACACGAAAGTGCACAATCAGCTTCAATAAACCTCCAAAAACAGCTCAGTTTGGTTGATGGTCAGCATGGTTTGGTAAATGGCGCATTAAAGTAAACAAGGACAAATCGGTTCACGTCACCTACACACTCAGGCGCGAAACATGTTCACCTGCGCTATTGGACAACGATCCGGTCCCCCAGGCTGACGTTGCTAAATACCGGGGTATGCACCTGGACAGAAGACTTACTTGGCAGAAGCATATCTGGACCAAACGTAAGCAACTTGACACCAAGATCCGAAATCTACACTGGTTGGTTGGACGAAAATCCCAACTCACGAACGAGAGCAAAATAGCCATCTATAAAACTATCATCAAACCTATCTGGACTTATGGGATTCAGTTGTGGTGCTCGGCTAGCAATAGCAACATAGAGATATACTAGAAAGATTCCAAAGTAAAACTATCAGAAACATGCTGAACATACCTCGGCACGTCAGCAATGTGTTCATGTCGGTCGGACTAGTGACAATTTACTCACAGGACACTCAGACAGCAGCTTGGACTATTGTTGCCCTAACAGATTGCCAAGACGCAGGATATAGAAAGAAAAGAAAAAAAAATATAGTGACGTAATATACCTGATCCACTAAATCACTCTCGTTTTTTGTCAGACATATCAGCCTCAGTAAAATACACTTACGGAATATCAATCAGCGCTACAAGTTTTTTCTAGTACAGGCACCAACCATAACATATACATATGTATTCTGGATTGGAAATGGATGGGGATGGAGCCGAGAATATCTCGGCGCTCGTAGTATTGTGGTACTGAGATGTTCGTTACAAGCATCGAGGTTAAGCAATAAGGTCCATGATGGGTGACCGTTTGTGGCAATTTTATTCTCGAACGTCTTCGAAGGCCTTTGGAAGGCACGTAAAGCCGTTGGTCCCGGTTACCACTTAATGTGGTAGTTGTTAAGTCAAGTTGGAAGCCTTCTGGGCGACCTGAGAAATTCCAACACTATAGTGTCTGGCTCAAGCCCATACGATAAGAAGAAGTAATATTCTATCATCATCAGTCTGTACTAGTCCACTGCTGGACATGGCCTCTCCAATTACACGCCACTGAGCACAATTTAAGGCTACTGTCATCCATAATATTCTATGATACATATTATCATTTGTACCCATTTGGAAGTAGAATAAATTATATTTTTATTTTATAATTAATATAAAACAAACAGTTTTATTCGTAACTTAGATATATATGATTAGATGTCGGTTCCAGTATCGACGGCGAGCCCATAGTCAACTTCATACTGCGCGGGCTGTGGAAGAGCTTGGACCCCTCAAAGCTGAACACGTTCGTGACAGTGGCGCTGTCGACGACGCAATCGCCCATGACCGCCTCCGTGCCGGTGTGCCTCGGCAAGCGGCCGCTACGGCGATCCGTCGCACTATATGACGAGAAGACCTCGGTATTTGCACTTTTATCTTATTTATCAATATCTAAGATTTTTTGAAAAACATCTATTCTTTCATAGGTTTTGATTTTAGTTAATCAAAACCTATAATACGCATAGATATTTTAAGAATGATCAACAAAAATTAGATTTACATCTTAGGTTCATAGAAATAAATAAATCGTATGGATGTGCTTCGGCGCAATTCAATCGAAACGTCGCTTTAGGCAAATAAATAAAGTATTTATTAATCCTTGAAATATAAAACGTGCCGTTCCATAACAATGAAATACTTCAAAATAAATTCAGTATACACAATCCTGCGCAATACCGTGTACATATTTATATCAAAAATGTGACTTTTCAGACCAGTTGACATTTCGAAATGTTGATATTGTTGAAAACATTTTGCTACATTGTCTACTTTCCTTACAAAAAAACACGCTACATTTAGCTGTGGCGATCTACGACTTTGAGACTACGTGCCATCGCAATATTAAAATCACGCCTTTTAGTAGCCAAATCCATAGATAGATAGATTATTGAAAACGGCCATTAGTCACAAGTCAAGATCTCTAAAACGCGTGATTTTTTGCGATGGAACGTAGTCGCAAAGTCGTCGATCGCCAAAGCTAAAAGTAGCGTGTATGCAGCTGTGGCCTTTATGTGTGTAATAATAAAAGATTTTAAATAGCAATCAATAGTCTTCCATTTATTTAACTTTGCACGTTTTAACTCCAAATTAACCAGATTTCTAAAAAAAATAAAAAGCATTACAAATACAAAAAAAAACGTTTCTCTTTACCTTATAGACCCGATAAAGATGTTTATGTGTAATTGTAGGTGCCGGTGGTTATAACTCAAATAAAGCATGAGAGCCGGTGGCTGGTGGTGGTGTCGCCCGACCCGTGCCCGCAGTTCGTGGTGCACAATTTCACACAGATACGCTTCTACGTCGCAGAGCCAAACCCCGCACAGGATCATAAGGTTAGTGTTTACAAAGCTGCCACTTTATATTTCGGCCTACAAATTATTATTATCCTCCTTTATAGTAAGTTGTCTAACTATGATTATTCTTCAAAATATTAACTTACAATGGCCCTCCTGCGGAGTCGCTCTGAATTTCCCGTTACAGAGGAAATTTAAAAATCAAAAGTATTTTAATAAGTCACAACACAGCAGAACGCAAAAATTCTAAGCAAAGAATTGACTTCTTTCAAAGTTCTGCGAGTATAAATTTTAGAATTAAATAATTCGAAATTAATATTAGCAATATTATTGTAGCCGCTTAGTAGTAAAGTTTAATTATTCCCTAACCTCCCTGAGCCAGTAGCCATAGCGTAATGGGGGCGGCATTTTTTAGGCATCTTTTTACAATAAATAATTAAAATATTTGAACCATTTCATATTTTTATCGCAACTTCAAATTCGGACCGATTGAAAAGATTTCATTTAATTATGAGGCCTATGTTCAACAGTGGACGTTATTGGGCTGATATGATGATGATGAAAATATTTGATTACTTATTTTGTAACAAATTCGGGGAATCCCCTTACTTTTGTGGGCGGCCGACACCTACGCTACGCAGCTTATTGTCAGCTTGTGTGTTCATTCACATTCACTTCAAACAAGTTTCTGTGTTTGAGCACTTTGCGTCCAAAGACGCTACTGTTTTTTAGATTATCTGTCCAAGTCGAGAACATTATGTTAATGACGAACATATCGTCGTACGTACAGATGGTGTCAGAATGCGAAGGTGTCAAGTGGTGGACCACTGTGCGGCCTAACTTCATAGTGCACTACTCCACGCCGGCGTACAACATGAGGTTCCCGCCTCCGATGCCGCCTGTAGCGTCCACACCCACCCCTTCTGTCGTCATGCTCACTTTTGGGAAAATGACAGGTAAATCGTAATATAAATAAAAATGAATGGCTAATGGTTTGCGCACATTATGTTGTGCCACAGCGGGTTAGGTCGCAATGCAAAAATCTGCTGAAATCGCTCGTATGTATTTACGACAGACGGCACAAAGTGGCTTGCTGAGGCGGAGATTAGGTAAGGCCTATGTTGAGCAGTGAAAGTCATGCTGATATGATGATCGCACACTTTGCCGAGGCGTAGCGGGCGCATGTTGCGTGCGATGCGGCCCGCCCCGCTCCACTGCGCCCCGATACAGTGTCCTGTAGCAAGCTGATCGGAGCGCACGTGTTCATTTTACGATATTTGCGCGCTTTTGTGGTGTTCACAAGAATGGATGAAGAGCTTTTGATTCATTAATTTAATGGATATAAGGAGCTATAATATCATTTGCAAGATCCTCATTACGATGAAAATCCGTTTATATGCTGCGATTCGGCCTGTCACGAATGTTAGACTGACGTAACGATTGAACGTTAAGTCCACCCATGTGGAAATAATCAGTAATTTTGATTTTCACATATCAATTGTTAATTATTCAACATATAAAACAAAATTCATACTATATTCAATTCAACACACGTTAGTCAGTGACAGCCTTTGGTGCACTACTGGGGAGCGCCGAAACCGAATGAAAACAATATTGTGTGTGCGGGACTCATCGGGCGGGCAGCGGGCTACCAAATCGAATATACTCGTTTTTACACTGTCTAAAAGGGTCCTCCAGGCTCTCCCAGATGGGAGTTTAGTCCCCCGGTTTAGATAAACATTCTCATCTTCGTCGTGTGCATTTTTGGGGTTTGAGCATTTTCAATGGGCCGGCATTTAGAACCATAGGTAAGAGCATTGTGAACAGCAGTACACCTCTCTTTACCTGAACTGGCATCCAATAGTCGCATTGGACGCCTAATAACTCTCGCCGCTTCAACCGATATTGATGCAGTGGGTAATATCGGCCTCAATCGAGATAATAGAACCCACGTACTGTAACTGTTGGCCTAGTATTAGTATTTGTAGCGTGTTGCTGGTTGACTGCCGAATAGCTGCACTGCATGTACTCGATATTTTGTCTGCTGATCTCTATAGTGACAGCTATTCAGTGTAATATTTGGTTCACAGATATGCATCTGGATGAGTGGTGCGCGCCAGTGGCGGTGACGGACGGCGAGCAGCTCCTGCAGTACGGCGACGGCGTAACCATCAAACTGCGCGTGCACACCAACCCGCACTCCACGCTACTCGAGCTTAGGGACACTGACGAGGTACACTGCGAGGCCACTTCACCAAATATAAAGCACAGCGTGTAACTCCCGCTCAAACTAAGCCGCCAAGAGGGTAGTGGTTCTAAGGGGTCGGCAACGCGCCATGTAGACAGCGACATACGTTTATCATCAGGTCGGCCGTCAGAAAATTTCCACCATAGTAGCATAAATGAAAAAGTTAGGTATTTTTTGAGTATTTCTTTACACGGCCCCATCTAGCCCAAAGTAAGCTAATAAAAGCTTGTGTTATAGGATCTAGACAATTGATAAACATACATATATTATTATATTTCGACATATTATACGTGAAAAACACTCAAACTTCAAACATTTGTACATCATACAAATATTTGTTCTGATTCGGGGATCGAACCCGTGACCTCAGAAACCGCAACCGTAAACACTGCCGCAATAATAGTATGCCACCGAGGCAATTAATATTCCGTTGTGATATTCCCCCGTCTCTCTACATTGTGATATTGCCTCTTGAAGTCCTCGTTAGCGTTTTATATAAAACATTGAACGTTCTAGAATGACATATCTGCGAGTGACATTAGACGCCGGCTTGATGGTGCGGTCTCCTCGGGCTCCGTTATTTACGTGAGTATATATTTATTACATTTTTATACATTTTACGTCCATATATCCTTAAAAATAATTTCTAATAAAAGTAATTGTTTCAATGTAGAAGGCGCCAGATTCACAAAAGAGGAATGATCCAAATACAAGTGCCTGTAAGTATTATAACCTACTATACTAAAATCAACACTCGCTGCCCGCGGTGTAATAAAACGTTGGAGCTGGTGCGCTCTCTGTTGCACCTACGGGCCTTACGGGCGACCATAGTGACGTACCACTGTTGTGTCGATAGTAATAATATAAAAAGTAAAGATTGCTTAATAAAAACAAATCTTTTCAATGATTACATTTTTACTAAAAATACATTTACATTTAATATAATGAATAACTGTTTTGAAAGTAGGTATATAATTAATAAAATAAAATATAAAATGGTATACCTAGCGATATATATGGTATAGCAATAAGCGGTTACCGATAAGTGCACAGGGACACACAGCACGCGTCCGTCCCTAGCGCACCGATGATTTATGGCACCGCGAGCAGCGAGTGTTTGATTTTACTATAGCTTCTTCGCTCCCGCGTGATATGACATTACAAGTAGCCTATGTCCTTGCCCCTTGTCTAGGGCGTATATTAAATCTATATGAAAAAAAAACTTGTATCCGTGCAGTGGTATCCATGGCCAGCGTAACAGAGTTACTGTTCGATACAATATGTTCATAGATTTTAAAATGTTCATGGTCATTAACTCAATTATATTATAATGTTCGAACATCTCTTGCTAATTCAGCAACATATTATTAAACCGATACCATATTACCAAACCGGATGCACTCGAAGCTACATAATTTCACCTTGTGACTGTATTAGTTTACAAAATGACATTGATCTAATACATGAATGGAGTGTGACAAATAAAATGTTATTTAATATTAGTAAATGTAAAGTTATGACCTTTGACCGTAAAAAAAACCCTCTTCTTTCGAATTACAAATTAGAAAACCTACTTATAAATAGGCCACGTAACATTACTGATTTGGGAGTCATTTTTGACCGCGGCCTGACGTTCCATGATCATATTAGCGAACTAACAAAAACAGCATACAGTCGCTTAGGGTTTGTACTGCGAAATGCTAAAGACTTAGAAAACCCCCAGATTGTCAGAGTACTGTACAATAGTTTGGTTAGAAGTAAGCTTGAGTCGAGCGCATGTGTTTGGAACCCATATCATGTTACCTACACGCGGATGCTTGAAAAGGTCCAAAAAGCGTTCCTAAGAGCCCTATATAAAAAATGTTATGGCTACTATCCCTTCCTGTACCCGACCAAGTTTCTTCTGGGACAGCTTGGCTACAACTCCCTAGAAGTGCGACGGACACTTGAACAACTTACTATCTGTTGTAAAGTGCTTAATGGAAATGTTGACTGCCTCCGCCTGCATGAGCTACTATGCATGTTGTTTGTGCCTGACGAGCCTGGAGTTCCTATAAATAGACGTGGTCGGCTACCGGACTTATTCCATGTTGATTTGGGTCGTACCGTGGCCCGTTCTATGTCACCCTTAATCCGTGCGCGTCGCCATTTGAATGCACTCGCGGCAGCCAACACTGATTTTGATATTTTGTGTGACAATTGGGAAAATGTGATAACAAATCTATTGACGTATTGTGAAAATCGAACTGACCAATGGGGTAACTCTAACAATGATAACTCGCCAAATGACCTTGACATGTATAATTAATTATGATTTATGACATTTGCTAAATTAACTTAATATTAATATTTTTATTTAATATATATTCATTATTAATAAGTATTACTCCATTTTTTATATTTGAATGACAAAGTGTTATAGTGAGATAAATGTAACTGGATGTAATTCGTTTTATGTCTCAATAAACAATTATTATTATTATTATAATTTATCATCAATAAAAGAGCTAATCAATCAACTTTCATGTAAAATATCGTGTGTTTGTAATCCTAAAGTCCAAAGCACGTAGGTCGCGTCTCCAACAGTTACTTTCGTTCGCCTTTTGTACTCTGCTTATATTTACAATTTTTTTAGGGTTCCATACCTCAAAAGGAAAAAACGGAACCCTTATAGGATCACTCCGTTGTCCGTCTGGCCATCTGTCTGTCTGTCCGTCCGTCTGTCAAAAATATTTTGTCAAGAACGCGTTGAGGTATAAAGCTGAAATTAATATCATATAATCGGGTCTGCAAACCCTCGGCGTAAAAACAAATCAAAATTCTATGTTTACGCAATCAAAAGATACAGCCTAAACGGCTGTATCTGCCATTTTTCATTTTTCAAGATAATCGACATCTTGACCATTAAAAAAGTCAAAACTTATAGGGTGCTTCCCGTTGACCTAGAATTATGAAATTTGACTAGAAGCAATATCAAATTGTAAAAAAGTAACCAATGATACGCCTAAACAAGTGTTTATTTAAAAAAAAAAACAAAAAAACCCGACTGCTTTCCCCTGCCAAAAAGTAGCCTTTGTTAGTCAATATTATGAGTTATTACGTATATTATAACTTTGTGCATTTTGATAGTGCTATTTAGGTATTTAATTATGAATGTGACTTATTTCCATCTTTTAAGTCCTTTTTAAGCAGTCGGTTAAATAAACTTTTTTATTTATTTTTTTGAAACCACATTTTCTAGCGATCGTTCTTATAAATGTTTTATCAAAATCGTTTATTGTTTCACTTAACTCATCAGTTAGCCGCTAATGAGTTGATGAACAACAAAAAATGATGAGAGCGAAACCCCTCACGCCGTAGCATAATGTTAAAAACAATCAAATATACTCTTCAGCCTTATAATATCATAATATAATTAATATAATTTTTGGCAGTCGGGTAAAAAATTTAGTAAGAGTGAGAGTTTATTCCGGACTGACGTTATAAAACACACCTACCTACCTTATTGTCTAAGTTAGAATAACTTATAGCTATCCCGCGGTCAGGGTTTAGCCAAATTTTCATTAGCTCCGGCGATCTATGTGCGATAGCTAAACTTAAAACCGGGGGGATTCAGAGCAACCCGACTCGGACTGGTTAGGTTAGGGTTATTTTTTTCATTAAATCCACCCAGAAGTAGGAGCCCGCAAAGTGGGGCTCCGGTGACCTATGTCCGACAGCTAGGAACACAAGTCCACAAAAAAATATACATATATATATTAATAATCGAATCTCCAGTCGAATCGAAGTTCCTTACAATAAGCGTCCCAAAACAATTTATTTCCTCAAAAATTTTTCCTCTTCACTTTTTTTTAAACCTATATTTTTCGTTATTATGAAAAAAAATGAGTCATTTTTAGTGCACCCCTTTGTTGCACCTTGACCTATCCCGTTACCTAATCAATTCTTACATTTTAGTCACAAAAAAATATATTAAAAAAATTGCATAATCGTCCGGAACCCTCGGTGCGCGAGTCCGTCCGACTCGCACGTGACCGGTTTTTTTGGTATAATTTTACATGCCTATATAAGATCAATTGTTGCCGCACTACTTTTATATTGCTCAGAAAATAGTAATCAATTACCTGTTAGAAGTCGAGATGGAAGTAGGTAAATTAAATAAATTTGCTTTTCAGATATACCCGACAATCAACGACAACTTCAACGTGTCTACGGGACTATATATAAGTCGTCAGGAGTGAGTTTGCAGAGCGCAGCCCAAGAGGCTTCTTCCTCGCTACAAACGACCCCGCCAGACGCTAAGAATGTGGACACAGAGTTAGATAGTGACGATGATAATTTGGACCTGACTAACAGTCGGCCGCAGACTAAATATGATATTAATAAAATTAATACATCGTACATCAAAATACTTTCCGCGCCATCAGCAAGGACTATAGGTGTTTATAATTTGGTTTATACCGTGGCTCTGCCGGTGTTTGTATGTCGGTAGAAATAGCCTATATTTAGACCTCTAACATTACATTGGTGAAAATAGTCTTCAATTACATGAATCATCTACATCATAGAGACATCAACCCGTTACCATTTTATTTTATTACTAGAAGTCACGCGGGGCTTCGCTCGCGTCGCTCTTTGTTTGGCCCCTGCTCAGCTCCTATTTGTCGTAGCGTGATGTTATATAGCCTATAACCTTCATCGCTAAATGGGCTATCCAACACAAAAATAATTTTTCAAATCGGACCAGTAGTGCCTGAGGTTATCGCGTTCAACCAAACAAAAGTACAAACAAACTCTTCAGCTTTATAATATTACTGTTAAGTATTGAGTTTAGATGTTTGCATCAATATTATTTGTATAACCTTTTGCTTGGCTCCAGCATCGTCAAGTAAAGCAACAACAAAAGCTTAAGCAACCGTTTATATTTTGTATTTTATATTATTTTGTTATACATAGATTTAATAGATTACCTTTGAAATTGTATTGCAGATACGACTAATTTCAACGTTTCGAAACCACAAGATTTTGATGAAAATACGTTCAACATCAGTTTTTCAGGTGAGGTGCTTCCACTGTTGTTATAGTTAACGCCAAGTTATAAACGCATCTAAATTTGCAAAATTTTTTTCTTCATCACCTATAAAAGAAAACTGTATGTATATTTTTTTGTTTCTAGCACACAAATTATTTAGTCTGTCTGCAAGATTCTCATTATAAATATACAGTAACCGTCGTTGTAAGGATTTCGTACCTATGTTTCTGGATATTATAATGTTGTTACTATTAATTTGTTATTGACCTTTAATTACTGAGTACTAGAACTACCAGTCAAACTTTATATTTGTAGAGTTTTGACTGACAACTAATGCGTGTATTCTTTTAAAATTTTGTTTCTTTGCCTCACAATTTGAATTTCAATTCCCTTAAATTTTTAATTTTCCCTTTGTTCGCTCCTGGCTCAGTGGTGTGTGAAATAAAACTAGTGTGGACTGTATAAAATATAGATGCTGGTATATTAGAAGAACTTGAGAACAATAATATTGTGTTGGCCGTTAAGTGTACCGTTGGCGCCGATGGATTGCTTTGAATGATCTTCCTGTAACGGCCGCCGTCTCTTGCCCTCCCCCCTCCTCGTCTCCCCGTCGTGCAGTCCCCGCACGGCCGCGCCGCCTCCGTATTGGTTCGTGCGCGAACACCCTTCATAAGCAATGAACAAAATTTAATGTTACTAGGCCCAGTGTTTTAGGCAGCCCAGTGCTGTGCGTTGATATATTAGTCAATCAGCTTCACATTTTAAATACGTAGATATGTATAAGTTATGGTAATATGTTAGTAGTGTAAGTATGTTACAGTTAACTGCAACTGCATACATGATTGTCTCGTAGAGTTTGGAGAGTCGGAGTGGGGAATGGTAGAACACCTTCGCTTTGTGATGGCGGGCTTGGTGGTGCAGATGGCCACCACGGCTGACGTGGCACCGCTATGCGCGCTGCACTTGGACCGCACAGTGTTGTTGGTTGTGGCCGATCCTAAGGTAACTATTATTATTTTACACCATGGCGGTGGCAAATAGGCGTACGGCCCCCCTGATGGTTAGCGGATACTATTTTATTTCATTATGGTGGTTCATGAAAATGCTTTCTTTGAAAGTAAGCTGAATTTTTGATTGCTAGCATTTTTACGGCCAAGAAATAAATAGCTCAGCTCCCCAAGTAATCGTTTTGTTCGTCACTTCATTTTCTACTATTCACTTTTCACAATTAGTTTAACAGACTACACAAAATTCCTATTAGATACCGAATTCAACGCTAAATCTATTTATTAATATTTTCACTTCAGAAAATAAAAACAGTAATATCAGTAGCAGACCTTCAGATAGACAATATGCAATATGAGAACGGTCAATATGACTTCGCGGTGGTGGCGAGTACGCGGGCCGTGCCATTGGAGCCGGACTTGTGGCCTCCCCTGTGGTGCATGTTCGGTGAATGTGATGCCTTCGACACCAGGGCTGATGCCGCCAGGGTTAGGTTGAAGATGACCCACGATCGTTGGAATATTCTCACTCAAAAATTTATAGGTAAATTATTATTTTTCTATATATGTAATATAAATAAATTTAGTACTAGTTTAATCTTAGGTGCTCGCTTCTATACTTACTGTTACATCATTTATTTATTTATGATTATTTTCCGGGTTAGGGTGTCTAAAAAGGCTCGCACACTTAAAATTTTTTTTTTTGAACTCGTAATATGTAGAACTAACGGAACTAGAGATCCTGGTGGGTTCGCTCGCCCTGTACGTGGAGGACGCGTACGTGACGGCGCTGGTAGACATGTCGCGCATGGCGTGGGTCGCGACCGGCACCGCCGCCTCGGACTTGTCGTCGGTGCTGGCGGAGGAGCGCACCATGCGCGTGCCGCTGCGGCTGCGATGCATGCACATACACCCGCTTGACCTGACGCTCACGCTGCACACAGCTGTAAGTACTTGTAGAGGACGTGTACGTCACTAAATGTTCATATTAAAGACAATCGAGTTCATTTCTATTGGTTCTAAAGGTTTTCAGAATAAAATTAAGCTAAGCGATGCTATTTATTATTATGATTTAAGAATACTTCCAAAATTTCAGTTTCCATTTAGTTTTTTTTACTTACTTAATATTTATGTAATTCAACTGTCATACTGTCCTACAAATTACGTGGCACGTTATCCCAGTATTTCCTTCCCGGTCCGGTATACCCTTGCTACCGCTGTTAGCTACCGCAATCAAACTATTGGAATACGAAATTGTTGGGCGTGTCATCGAAATGAAGATACGGACGAAAAATTAGCTTGAAAGTAATAAAAAAAAAATGAACGGGGGATCCCGGCCTATTACCTCTTATTGTATATTAAAAAAATCTGCCTACTTCAATCAACTAAAACTATTAAATTCGTCTAAATGGTTTTATTTACTAACAAGGGATCTTAACGACCAACGGGAGGTGTCATACATCTGAAACGTATGTACATATTGTTTCCAGGTACGGATGTATATAGCGTTAGATCAGAGCCCGCTGCGCTTGAGCGCGTTTAAGCTGCACGACGTGATGACGTCAGCGGATCGACTCACGCACGCACTCACCGTGCACTACCTATCCGCCGCTATATTGGGAGCAGGTAAGAAAATGTTATCTCTAAGGGGTCAAATATACAATTCCTACTTAATGCAAAACCTGAAGGTAGTTAGTAATAAGTAGCAGAATCGATTCCAATAGATTTTATACCATGTTACATTTTTCGTCAAATATTAATTTTGAAAGTTTGGACACCATTGTTTGAAGTGTACCAAGTGTGGCCGCCTAACATGTTGTACCGCACTGTCTACTCGCAACGATAGATATTTAAGTACTAAATAAGTACATACATAAACTACAGATATTTGGCAATAAGCATGAAAAATTATTATAACTTCGTGAAGTTTGATTCTGCAAATAAAAAGACATTTGGGGTGTTTCAGCTTTAGTATAAATAAAGAATAACGTTGTCTTCTAATGTTAGATAGCCCATTTATCGAGGAACGCTATAGACTATATAACATCACGCTAAGGTCAATAGGAGCTGAGCAGTGGCCAAATAAAGAACGACGGGAGCGAAGCCTCGCGCAACTTCTAGTAATAAATAATTTGGCTATAATTAGTTTTATCATTTGATAGGTTGGGTAGTGGGTGGTTTAGAACTGTTGGGTGCTCCGGGCGCGCTAGCAGCTCGGCTAGGCGGCGCGTCGGGTGGGGTGAAGGGCGTCGCGTCCGCCACGGCCGCCGCGCTGCTGCGTTCGCTCAGCGCCTGGGCCGGCTCGCTGGCCAGGAACCTCGACATACTGGCCGGGGACGAAGATCACGCCAGAAGAGCTGCCGCTGCTAGGAGACAACTCCCACCCAGCTTTGTAGCCGGACTGGTGACAGGAGTTACCAATTTTGCTATAAATATACTTGGTAACATTATTTTCAAATATCACTAACATTGGTTAAACTTTTTTTTTAAGTGAGTAGTGCGTTAACGCATACCGCCCCGTGCAGGGACACAGGACGGTTATGTGGGATTCGCCGGTCGAGATTGGGATACCCATTAAACCCCTCTGTGCACCGACTCTTTGCTGTAACGGGTGGGCCGCTGGAACTTGATATGAAATCAGCGGCCCACCCAGCGAAAGCCCCCAATGGGGCTCCAAAACCGAGCGACAGAATCCGGGTACACCGGGGACCCTGTCGGCCTACGCGGAAGGGTGTGGGTGAGGGAATGAACCCGATCCCCCACCCGCAGCCTCACTAAGGTGGCATCAAACGCAGATGCGCGCGCTGACGCCACCCAGTTTGCCGGCGGTGGATTAGCTCTGCGAGGAGACGCGATGCGACCACCTCCCAGTGACATTGGTTAACCTAACCTAAGCAATCCATTTATTAATTTAATTTTTAAGCTATTGCATAGTTTTTTCGGGGCTTTGAGCGATGCGACCGAATCAAGTAATTCCGTAACGAAAAAAAAACCTAACACCCCCCACTCCGACTGGCAGAGCGCGGTGCGGCGTTGAAAGTCGTGCATCGTCTAACGCCGTTTCAGTTCGGCACGGTGTTTGTATGCGTGCGACTAGACGTATGCGTGTAGACTGTACGAGATTCATACAGTCTACATGCATACGCAAGGATCGAAATGAGCTGCTCCGAAATCGAACGAATACGTAAGCAGCTGTTTGTGAGAATTTAACTAAAAATATTGCTATGTAATATCTTTACGGTGGCAGTCCCCGAGTGCCACACGTATTTTTATATTTATTTATTTCTCTTATCAATATTTCTACTACTTAAACAAGTTCAATACATCAGTTTTGGACATAACATAAAGATATTTTTTTAAACTGAGCAGTATTTTGTCTCCTTGACTTCTTTCTTTCGATGACTGATCAATTAATTTATCCTAATGTGTCATCTTATTCATCATCATCACCAGCAACCCATTAAGTCCCACTGCTCATCTCTTAAATATCATCTCACTCACAAGTTATGTATGTTATATACGAATTCTAAAATACAAGTATTATTATACTTATTTCAGGAGTCAACTGTTCCAAAGATTTTTTTATATTTCAATTGTTTAATATATTATTTGTAACTGCATTTTTGTATCAACTGATTTTGTACAATAAAAAACTTTGTACGTACGTACAGGAGCAGTAGGGGGTCTAGCGCATCACCCGCTGGTGGGGGTAGCGGTGGGTGAGACGGACAGTAGCGTGGCGGCCCTGCGTCGAGGCATCATCGGCGCGTTAACCAAGCCGCTCAGCGCGACGGCCGATCTCGTGGCCTACGCGGGACACGGCTTGCTCAAACAAACCGGCTGGGATCCCGTGCCTCTGGTACTTACCTACTTTAATAACAAGCCGTAGCTCAAGGTTACGCTCGCGTGGAATTCGATTCCAGTTTTTAAAAACATTTTTTGGAATCTTCGTCGGATTTCAATGAATATTTAAAAAAAGATTTAGCCTTTTTTAAGAAAAAAAAAATACAATTACTAAGATACTTTTATAAATTTTTTCCATACAAAATTTAATCCCCCGTTTCTCTTTAAGGGTTGAAAATTGAAAAAACGCCCCATAGTGCTCACCTTGGGTGCTTACACAACGAATATATTCTCAATATAAATTTTATATAACAGCCGCGCAGTAAGTGGATGTCGGTCGCTTCGGACGAACGGGGTGGGTGGCGGCGGGACTGCGTGCGCTGGTCGTTCCGGCTGGCTCAGCTCAACGTGCTCGCCGGCTTCGAGGTGCTTGTCGACAACGCGCCGCTACAAATGATCATCACAGAGAAGGTAACATCGCTCTACAGTCACAGTAATTGGTTGTCTTGCCTGCGTACGATGCCGAAGTGACTGCACAGTCCCCCTAGACGAGTGGCAAATCATTCATTTCATTTCGAAATATGTCATTTCAATACATTTGATCACATCTCTGACATGTCACGTGATGACATGTCAAATTATGTCGATAGAATAGATTGCCACTTGCCGAAACAATTGCCACTTGTCTAGTAGGGACAGAGCAGATAACAAACAACAGCACGAAATCTGGAAATGTACCCTGATAATGGGAATTAATGTTTTTGTGTACACCGGTTGGCGCTACTGTCGAGTAAGCTCCTGCCCCCCTATTCCGTATCTCAGTTGACAACTCATCACTTTGAGTTGTCAACTGATCACTGGCTATAGTTGCCAACGATTAACTGTCAAACGAATATTTCGTATTCACTAACATCAGTGTCCAACCAAGATAATGTCATCTTGGTGATAGCCACTCCATAGACAACGGTGTATATCGTCTTCCTACATTTAACTATAAATTGGTATTTTGTATGCAAAGTGGATATCGAATTTATAGGCACCGTAGATGTCAAATGATTTTTGAAAGCCACTACTAAAGAGTAGTGTTTTGTTAATAAAATAAGTTAATGTAAAATTTACATTAACTTATTTTCTTTAGAGACGAAATTATTTGAGGAGGAATATTAATAAAGCAGATAATAAAAAACAAAGTAACATAATGTAGTTAGTAGACTTCATGTAAAAAATAAATGGCCTTTAATTTATTTTATTAGTTGCATGGTTCTATTATTTTCTCATTAGGTACTTACGTAATTAAATCTTTCTAAGACGTATAATATATCGCATGTACTTAGGTATATATTTTATACGTAACCTACCTATAGAATTTTTTATTAAAATATTTTTATTTTGTAAAGTAAGTACCTACTGCATAACTCTTTCTATGAAGTCTAAGTTACTACAAAATTATAAAATGCGCCAACTAGGTATATGTTTCATCTCTGTATAATTCTAGAATTATAAAAAAAATAAACAAAAAAAAAGGTTATTATGTGTATATAACCTTTTTTTACGTTAATATTACTGGGAATTTCAAATCGCCGCCATATTGTGAAATGTCTCTTTTGACAATTTTCTCAGCGCTTTGTTTTAAAATTTCCCAATATTTTTGAATTAATAAATCTAGTAAAAAATCAAAGAATGTGTTCTTATATTATAGATTTTATTGTGAAAGAATCAAAATGGAGGCTATTGAACCTAATTTTTAATTTAAATTTATATAATATAAACTTTTAAATTTAAATATCAAGTAAGTTTATATAAGCTACTGATAGGCACTCTGACGTCATGAGATACGGAATACCAATTTATACAGATTTTCGTTTGACATCAAAGTTCGGTGGACAACTAAAAATCGTTGAGCACTGGAGCTGTCAAAGATACGGAATAGGGGGGCTGGAGCGTAACTGTCAAAGTTAATTATTACGCGCTTGAAAACAGTTTTATTTATAATGAAACAAGAATACAATGGAACAAAAAATATGTTTATTATCTTGTGTCTATATGTATTATGGTGAGACTATGACTGATTAAACAAAGCAATTAATATTATATATGGTATAGTTGATATTGTAAACCAGGGATCAATATTTTCACAAATTTACTCAGTATGAAAAAAGGAATGTTTTATGTTTAGTTATGGCGCTACACGTAACATTAACGTAATTATATAAAGCTGGATCTAAATAAAACTATGTTTATTTTCAGTACTTGGTGGTAGTAGATGCTGACAGTGAACGTATAGTGGAGATGATCGACTTCAAGCTGTGTTCTGTGAAACCCAACCATGGTCAAGTTATTGAGGTAAATCCCTGATGGTTTTTCGAGCCCGGCGTGGGCCGCACGCGCACGATTCTACGCGTGCGACTAAAAACTTGAATGTCCGGTCGAATTGCACGAGTGGTACCTCGGGGCGAGGGCAACGGTTACTTGAAGACACACTTGCCATACATTTTTATGTACCGCTGCAAACGTCCAGTTTCGCTCGTTCGGTTTACTGTGTGGACGTACATATACAGGGTGGAATGTTGTAATGCCACCTGGAGGGAAATTACTCTTAATACCAGAGATAGACAATTTGTTATTAAAAGGAAACAAAACGGCATTCTAAATTTTTCGTAAATTCGCTTGCTACACCCGGGAATTGAAACGGCTGAATTCCAAAAAAAATACATCCTGTACTTTTATGGAATGGATCGATAGGGTTAACCATAAGGATCGAATCTTACTAACAAACATGGTTAATTAGATAAGAACGGACTCTTGTGAGACACTAGAATCGCTTCTTTTTTTTTCATTTTACCTGCATAACAAACATACGTGCATATCGCAATTTTCTTATCTAAATAGGTCTTCTTTTTTTTCCTTATTTTAGTGAATAAATGACAACAAAGATAATTATTAATTACGAATTTAATTAAGTAAAAATTAGGGACCATTGTGTAAAAGTGCTGTTAGATACAGCACTTTTGTCACATTGAATTTATATGTTAATATTTTATGGTTTTGTTTTTATTTAATTTACCACGTTTGTTGGAGAGATTTGATCGTTATGATTGACCCCATCGGTGAACGCCATAAAAGAACAAGGTGTTATTTTTTGGAATTTTAGCTGGTTCAATTCCTAGGTTTGGCGAGCGAATTTCCAGAAACAGCTAAATGCAGTTCTGTTCCTTTTTTAAAATAAAGGAATGTTTCTTTTGAATAAAATAATCTATCTCCAGTATTTAAAGTACTTTCCTTCCAGATGGCATTACAAAAAAACGAGTTGTATGTTAAACAGCACCGGGGTGCAACTTCAGAACGAACTAAATGTTTGGCGAGACCTATAAATAAATATCGATAATGTGACAGAAAATCAATCAAAATAATCGCTTGAAACCGTTGGTTGTTGTGTCGAGACGAGCAAGCGGCACGTGATGCTAAGTGCTAACCGTCGCACATAGATGTTTGCCGTGACTACTTTGGGCGGATGGATAGTCTCTTGAAACCTGTTTTAAATAATAAAAAGAGACACGATAATTTTGACCCGTGTTTGGTATTAGAAAATAATCGGTTGTTGATACTAATGATGATTGATAGAATTATTAAATGAGTTGATGTTACCAGATAAGGGTGGCGCAGCGCAATAAGTCGAAGAATACTGAAGGCAGGCTTGACGATGAGGACGAAAATCAGGTAGCGTATCCAATGTATAAGTAGCTACTTTGATTATGTAATATAAGTCAGACTCGCGCCCCGAGTGTTCCGTACTATCGGGGATTATGTTCGCAAACAAATTTAGTTATGCATATAATAATCAACAAAGCTTGTTTGTTGATTATTACAAAAAAGTGTGCTACTCATAAACATTGTTTTATTTTCCCTGTAATAATTATTAATTTGTCTCATTCTCTTTTTGCAAAGAAAATATAAACACATTTTCATTTTAATCTACATAAATTTGAATTAGTAATGTTTTAAACTATCCCAAATTTCATGTGGATAGCATAAGTAAATGCCAACATTTACCATTCTCGTTCTGACCGTCAGGCAGAGCCAGGCGTACCAAAAAGATACAAAACAAACCTCTCCCACAGTGAGGTACGGAACTCTAAAAAGAAAAAAACAAAAGAGAGTTTTGAACCATATAAAATAAATAATTAATGGCCAGTATTACAAATTTGATATGTAAACCATAGAGGTCAATGCAAGGAGGCCGTTAAGCACGAACTGACTGACCAAAAACGGACAGTTACTTGCGAACAAAAAAAACTCCAAGCGACACAGTGGCTCGTATATTCCCTCTTTTAAGATACAGAATTGAGACAGAGTTCACATTTTATGGCACGCAGTTTATGTCTGTAAGTTTTTTTGAATTTCTTTTTATTTTAAAAATCATCTGTTTTTTTGTTAGGTATATAAAAATTATTATAAAACCTTGTAGATAAATGCAGCAGCGATGGCTCGCGTGGCTCGGTATACGGGCGCGGAGGGCGCCGCCAGCAGCTCGGAGATGCGACTGCTCGCCATGATGCCACAGCCGGGTCAGTCGCACTGTCTACACGCCCTGCTCACCTCCGCCGTGCACCAGAATGACGAGAACTACATCTGTCTGCTATGACCCTGTGATCCGTGCTAGTCCTAGTTACCTCCTCGGTACTTATAATGTCATATTTACTGTCGCATCTACAGCCGGTATATGCTATGTTATATAGAAAGACGAACTGGCTGTAGATTTTGCGCTACTGTTTTATTTATACGTACGCTGGAAATGTGTACGCAGCTTGCGTATAAACGAAATTAGTGTCGATATTGCTGTGTATGTGTTCGTTGACTTGTTCGCATTTAAAATTAATGAGATGGTTCCGTTAAAAGTTTGGATTTTGCAACTTTTTAAATATACCTACCAATTAATTAAAAAAAAAATTTTTTTTTTCAAAAGAAAAGGTATAAAAACAAGTAAATAATTAAAAAAATAAAATAACCCGACTGCAAAAAATCAACAGATAAGCAACGCACTATAAAGAAAAATGGTTGTAATAATTATTTCTGATTATATTTAAATACATCACATATGTATACAGGGTAGGGTGTAAACTCAACGTCAAGTGGCTACCGGGCGATGGTATAGGTCGTACCTGTTCTGAGAAAAAAAAAATCCAAGTCATATGGTTGTCATAACTTTTTTTTTTAAATGATGAAAATCGACAACTCTGTAGACATTTACATACTGCTATGACATAGTGCCAAATTTTCAAAAAAAAAATTTTTATGACAACCATATGACTTGGATTTTTTTTTGTACAGCCTATACCATCGCCCAGTTGCCGCTTGACGTTGAGTTTCGGGACACCCTGTATATTTGTAATATCCTTTGCGAATCACTCTTTGTTTTGATAAACAAAGCAATACGTTTGGTTGAAAAAAATACGTGTGGCACTCGGGGACTGCCGCAATGCACTTTGTTTATTCATATTTAAAACACTTTATACACAATTTTTATGCGTACAGCTATTCACTGTTGTACATAGATGATAGATACCTATACACCTATATGCTTTCTCACAAACAGCTGCTTACGTATTCGTCCGATTTCTGAGCAGCTCGTCCGTACTCACTTCGTACAGTCTACACGCATAGGTCTAGTCGCACGCACACAGACACCGTGCCGAAGTCTGCCGAACTGAAACGACGTTAGACGATGCACGGCTTTCAACGCCACACTGCTGTGCCGGTCGGAGTGGGGGTGTTGGGTTTTTTTTTCGTTACGGAATTTCTTGATTCGGTCGCCGCGCTCAAAGCCAGCGATAAAAGCTATGCAATGGCTTAAAAAAAAATTGACCCTTAATTGTCCGTCCGCTTGGAAGAATCGTGGGAATAAATAAATTTACAAACATACAACAACAAGATACGTGCGAAAAACAATACCCTTTCTAGCAGTCGGGTAATAAGTAGTTATTTATGTCGTAATACATTTTTATATCATTAAAGACAAAACATAAATTTAAAATAAAATTACATACATCTTCATCATCTTCCGCATGATTACTGACCGACTTTTTTAATATACCTATGCGTTTAAGTATGTAGTATTTCATAGCAAACGGGCTACCGTTTTTGTTGTGATCACCAGATGGCGCTACTGTCAAGTAAGGTCCTGAAGTGTAGCTGTCAAAGTTGGGTAAAATTTAACAAAGTTTATATTTAAATCATATTATTTAATACCTTACAAAAGTACCCTAAATATATCAACAAGGATACTTTTCTCAAAATTGTTTGTGAATAACACTATTATTATAAACTAACCCCTAATAATAACTAATTAACTATTCTTTGAGATCATATATTTTCGCATTTATTTCACTAACATTCATTGACCTGTAAGTGATGTTTTCTATAATTAATGTCGGCTGTGGCAAAATATCCACAAAATTAGTTTAATTTTACAAAGAAAAGTAGCCCATATAAACAATTAACATTTTGACAACAATTAACGACAAGATTTAACATTTTGGAGACCTCACTCGACACCAGCGCCTCTAACGCTGAATTCACACACCATAGACCCCATGGTGTGTGAATTCACAGCCTATTGGCTGTCACTCCACTTCAGATAAATAAAAAATGCAATCCGGACAAACTGATACAACTACTCTTAGTTATATCTCGTTACATAATAGTATTATTTAGTATTACTATTATATTAAACATAGCTCAAACCAAAATTGTTATAAAAAATCGTTTAACTAACATCTTTAATACTAACACCTTATATAACACATAATTATATAGATACTTACATTATACAGACTGATTCGTGAAAGTTCATATTGTTTATTATTTATTATTAAATAAACTACTATAAATTAATAGTATATACGTTATTTATGAATAAAATTTTCATTAATTTGATAGAACGAGATTTCTAAATCTTTGCAGTTAGCTTTTATATAAAGATGGAATATGTTGCTAAGAACTAGAATAAAATCAGGGGTGGGATCTGGATTAGTCTAGAAAACTAAAACTGGACTGCATATTACTAATGGCCCTTGTATCCAACATTAATCATAAAATTGAGTACGACAGAGAGCTCTCAGAATCGATAAGTATCGGTCCATGTCCTTACCTTTTCAGGCGTCGTTTAATGAAAAATAAAACGCGAATGTAAAAACGATTGCTATTCATTAATAAAACTTTAAATAGTAAGTTATAATAATATTGCATTTTTGAAGAACATCTTTTGTAAGTAATTTCACCATTATTCCAATATGGCTCCAAATGGTACGTAGTCATAACTATCACTTATAAAAGCGTGTTTGCTAATTTGACTAAAATATGCTGTTTTCCGGTAATATTATTAAGAATATTTATTTTTCGGAAAAATAAACCTAAATTATTATTTTATATATATTATAATTTTCTCTTATTAGACATAATGATTTTGTGTCTTAAACAACACTTGTAACTCATCGTTTCATTAGACTACTAATATCAAACAATACTTTTGTATATTTTGTATTGAGTTAGCATTATTGTATAAAATTGTAAATATATTCTTAAAAAAATAATATTATCAAGAATGTTCCTTTTTTGGTAAATTTAATATGTACTGCATTCCTTTTTTCCGTTATATATAATTTTATTTAATAATATACTTGTATAAATCTTAATTTAATAAATCTCCTGTCACGTTGTTCGTACACACAACTCACTGAATGTACTCAATCTGTTTGGTAGAGCTCAAAAAGACAGTGTAATCTTAAACTGTGTGGTGGCGCTGGCGTTGTTGGTAGAACGTCCACCGGCGCCGACGCCTCTATTGAAGTATACAATTATGAGTGATACGTGTGAGGCCATAATTTATATTTAATATGTTTATGTTCTACTTTGTTTATATTTCTATCATTTGTTATATCAAAGATTAACTTTCGTTTTGTAATAAGAGTAGAGACCAAATTTGTTACATATTGTAGATATAGATGTGTTAAAATTAAAAACTATGGAAGTACACGACATGAAAACAATGCAGTCACAAATATAACTTAATTTGAAACGGCCGTCGATCTCGTAGTAGAAGGTAACGAAACTAAGTGTGATTGTTTACTAACTCTGATAACCTAGCGCTCAATGCTTGATGTCTGTTCATACTACTGTACATACTTACACAATAACGAAAGATATTATTATTGTCGTTGATCAACTGGCACTTTCATGTTGGCAGGGAGACTTTGTGCTAAATACGCATATACATTTACAAACTTACTCCTTTCGTTCCTTCGTGTTTTACTGTTGATTACAGACAATTTGTTTCACTAAATATTTAAACAAGCAGACGTCTTTATTGTAAATACGTTCATTTTTTTTATTATGGAATGTTACAGACGATTGCTTATTCTCCGTAAGCATTAATTGTGTAACACCCTATATTAAAATCATATTTCTATCATTCGTACCATTGTAAAAAAATATTTTGTCGACCATTTCCATGTACACTACATGGAAATGGTCGACAAAATGTTCTAATCTATACTCACCTACAGATGCCGAGTTCCTCGACAATGTTGTCATTTGTATTTAAGACCTTAATAATTACATTTATACAAATGATAATAATATATACTCCTTACGTGTCCAAACTGGAAAACAAATATGGCGTCAAGGACGGTCATATAAAAGTGTAGTGACGGGATACGTTATTTTTATTTATAAAAGTATCGACTTTGATTATTTCTCAGTAATGTTATATATATATATATATATATATGATAGATCTATCACATCACTACGGTTCATAGACAAACTATATAGAATACTAGATATCACAATGTTAAAAGATTTGAATCGAATTGGTTTGAATTTCTATTTTAACTTAAATCTTATTTAAATTGGTGTATTTGATGATTATTACATTGTTTTGAGTTTTGTGCATGTTTCTTTTATAAGTTTATAGTTTTACTGTGTAACGACGCAAAGACGTGATTTTGCTACCGAGTCAGGTTAATTTTCCAGTTTGGACACGTAAGAAAAGACGGAGTATAGTTATGGGTGACTTTACTAAATGTATTTGTATCAAAGTACCAACATCATGTGCAACACAATTGTTTGAGGCAATGAATATAACATTAAATGTATACATAAATTTAATATCATGACGTTTTATTATTTTCATCAACTCAGGGCCAAGGGGTGGGGTACGAGTAGAAAGGCGTTCTTTTAAAGAATTCCGTACCAAATAGGTAGGTTTCAAAAGAAACCCATATGGTCTCGCTCTGTCCATCTGTCACAGTGTTATATCTCAGTTTTTACATAATAGTATATTAGGTATACTATCGACATGATATTTGGAATAATTTTAAACATGGCTGACACAACACTTAAGATTTTAAAAATTGAGAAAATGTTTTTATTTTCTCTGCAAAAGCGGCCGAATAGGGAAAAAAAAGAAAAAAAAATTGTTGGATATGGTGTTCATAATAGAGACAAATATATACATAGCAACCCAGGGATTCACCTAGCGACCCTGTACAGGTAATGCCCGAAGCACCCACGCCCGGACAAAACTTGCACCAGTCGGAAGGAAAGGGTCCCGTGCTGCCGCCCCATCCACTCCAGAAGGATCGGCTGGAGCGCCTCTACGGTCCAGAAACCGGCCCGTGGAGCCCCACGGGCCGGTTTGGGAGTGAGTGGTCCGGGCCGTGGTGGAGTGGACCGACTCTGCCACTTAACCACGGTGGCTCTGCGGGCGACCTCGTGCCACTCGCAAGCAGTTCTAACCTAACCTAGTCATTTTGTCAAATGTTATTTATGCCATACGTTGTTTTGCCTACTACATGTTTAATCCAAATAATCCATGAAGTTTTAACATAACAAAATTTTGTCGGGTCTACGAGTATAATTTGTCAAATGAGTAGTTTGTTAAACAATAGTTTGTAAAATGATAAATGTGTCAAGTATAATTTTGTCAAACATTGTTTTATAAATGAAAATTGCCATTTGTCTTTTGTCAAATGATTGGACACCGTGGTCTTTAGTATATTGGTTCCCACGGTACAGTATGTAGTATGCTCTACAAGTTTAGTACTTTACTTCTATAATCTATTATATGTTTATAGTTTTAGTTAGTAGCTTTATGTTATTTTCCATTTTTACTTTTTTATTTTCTCAACTATAAATAATTTTGTAAAATAAAACATTTAAATTGGAAACTTAATAATTTCCTTTTAAAATATTTTATTGCATGAAATGCAATAAACCCTCAAGTGCACTACAAAGGATTCCTACATAGGTACAAGAAGAAATATTTATAGAATGACGAAAATATATAATTCTATTATGGTATCTGGCCTTCGAGGCGTAGTGGTGCGAATGATTGTCGGCTTCCTGTAATGTTGATGCCCCACATCCCGATCGCCTTGAGTTCAATCACAGCCAACAATGGCTTCAATCCTCCAATCACTGAATTATTACAGAGCCACATATCTACCTACATGTACGGGTTCCTGAGAACTTTGCGGCCTCGGTACTGTATCATGGTAGCATAGTACTAAACACAAAATCTGAATACCATATCAGAAAGGCACCTTTATTCCATTTTTTATATGACGCTGAGCTACTTTGACTAGGCGCCCTGTGACGTGATCATGGAATAGCGTTAAGAAATTGGTACTGTGGAGGTTTTGTCGAGTGGGAGATCAATGAGACAACGTATTGATGTGACTATTTAATAGCGACTAAATGTACACATAAAATATAACGCGCGGGCGCAGCCGCGAAATACCTGAGTAAGCAAATACAAGTAGGGTACCGTATAATATAAAATAATTGTATATGGGTACTGTACAATATAAATTAATTATATATGTGTCCCTACAGTACGAACCTAATATAAATTGTGTCTAGTTTAGTTAAAATGTATCATAATAATTTGATGTCTGTGAGTGAAAAATCGTTTTACTCGTATTTTTGGTGATTACAAAAAAAAAGTGTGCAACAACTAAAACAAAATTTCTTACTAGAAACATTGTTTTATTTTTCCTATAGGTAATTTTTAAGTACAAATTTCAGAGGTACGGGGAAATTGTACTTTTTTTGATGTTTTTAATCTTAACTTAAAATCTGTCGGGCGTAAAAATAAATAAAAATTTAAGAATGTGGAAATAAATCCCTTTCATTTGATGCCCCACTTGATGTAATAGTCTCAATAATTTATTATTTTATCTTACGTGTAAATCCCAAAAGATATACCTGTGAAATAGAAACATAACTAAAAATAAATATTTTTTACCTTATCTGGCTCAAACCACCACCGTAGTAACAATAGGTAGTGTAGGTATACTATTGTGAAGATTACTACTAGTTAGTGTGCGGCGCTCCTAGCATCGCGGTACTTAGATGTTCGTTACGATCATCGAAGTTAAGCAACGTTCGGCAAGGTCAATCCATGATGGGTGACCGTTTGCGACAATTTCATTCTGTGTTTCATTTCTTTCATAATGTGTTACCTAGTCGTTTATTAAGAGCCTTCCCTCGGTTTTGCACCAAAAACGGCTTTTTTCTGAAGCCTACTCCTCCTAAACGACTTGTTCGAAAAATTTGAAAAAAATATATTTTGATAATTGATCTATCTACTACATTTTCAACATATGAAATTTTCGTACGACTAATACTTTTGCCTCAAAAAATATTTTAAGTTGAGATATATTTTATCTTAAAATCCCTAAAACTTTAAAACGGCTTTATAGTTTGAAATTATTTTTACACTGATAAATTGGTGGTAAAATTTACTTTAATCTGAACATAGCATATGTAAATCGATCAATATTTTCTTAAGAAAATAGGCCATAATACGATTTCTGTACGTTAGAAATTCAAAGGTGCTATGCGCGGGCGCGGGCGGCAGACAGGCGTTAGCCTTCAGACGGGAAGGCTGTGTCGCTCGTTGCTCCATTTTTACTATCGACTGAATATAGTGCTTACAGGTATAATATACACACAAACAGCGAGCGCGGCGGGACGAGTAAATAAATCTAAGGTGTCACGCAGAGCCGTCACGTCTTTCTCGCTGTGTGCCGAAACCTTTTGTGCAAATATTTATGAACTTTAATATTTTTTTTTGAATTTTCTGACGACTACTCCTCCTAACCGTTTAGAAGGAGTAATCTTTTTGCCCCATCGGCCATCAGTTCTGCGAGCTATATTCTCAAACAAAATATTTCAAATGATCCAATAAAATGGTTTACAATTTATAATAGTAGTTTATAACGTAATTACAAAGTAAGTGTTGTAAACAAAACATTAAATTCATCAATGAAAATAGGTAAATATTTTTTTTAATACAAAAGTAAGTTAAAATAGTTATTTATTTAATTATAATTTACAAGATAAAATAATTATCTTCGATACTAATAATAAATAAGTACCAATAAAACTATGTAAGTACTTACATAAATACCGAAAGCAAAACATTGAAATTAAAAAAATCTCAATACATAAAAATATTGGCAAACAAATAATTGTGTACACGAGTCCTTTAAACTCTCTATACAAAATAAAATACCAATTTTAAAACTGTTATTCCGGAATCGTAGGTAAAAATGCCGAGCTAGAAGCGCATGTCTGCGTTTACGCTTATTCTGTGACCATTGTATCATGCCTGCTCTACACGTTGGCCAACATTGTGGCCAATGTTGTGGCAAAGATATTAGCCAAGAGTTTGTGATAGCGTCTACACGTTGGAAGGTCGTTCAGTTTGCTTCGGTTCAGGCCAATGTGCGGACGAATTGATTACAATGGATATTGAGGCGCTAACTGCTGCTGCGGTTTATTTATTCACAGCATACCGCAACTACGTGAATGTATATAAGAAAATGGATGTATAAAAAAAATTGAAAATTCTATTTCTATTTTTCTATTTTTAGAAAAGACAACGCCCGCACTAGGGATCAAGCCCTGAGTCGCGGGGAGCTTTACAAACATGAAACTAACGGACACAAAGTACACCCAGACTAGAAACAAATATCTATGAACCACACAAATATTTGTCTCGTGTGGGAATCGAACCCACGTCACCCAGCACGGCGATGTAGTGGCGAGGCGACCACCTTAACCACTGCGCCACGATGACAGTCAAATTAATTAATTAAAAAATTAAAATAGCCCGACTGCAAAAAATCAACACATAAGCAACGCACTAAAAAGACCGAAAAATGGTTGTAATTATTATTCCTGATTAAATTTAAATACATAACATAATTATGTATAAATTTGTTATCTCCATTTGATTCCCTTTATTTTGATACCCTATTCGACAGGTTTGGTTAAAAAAAAATTGAATCGTTATAATTTATTATATATTATTCTTATTTGTAGGTAAAATAATTTTGTGAAAAAGTTAAGAGGGTTCATACATTTTCAAGTTGCTCGCAAATAGGTTTTTAAATCACGCACACATAGCCGAAACATGCACACTTCTCTAATGCTGTGTGGTACAACAATATAGCGCGTACTAGTGAGTTTGGTATTTTTAAACCTCGTATTTTGTTAAAGTTGGATAGGATAAAATTTCGAATTAAATTAATCAATAATTAATTGTAATTAATCGTATTGTATTCTATAAACAATTAAAATACAATTTTATTAGAAAGAAAGAAAAATACAATTAATTTTATATTAGACTAACAATTAATTTCTCAATAATAACTGCGGCTGATATGATGAAGATGATGAATATGACTATTTGAGGTCAAAGTGGTGAATATGTCCGCCACCTTGAACTTTGTTGTTTTTGGGCTGATCGACTCAAAAATCGATATCTGACAATCCCACTGATCACTGGGCATAGTTCTGAAGTCAAAATTGTAAAAATGCCCGCCATCTTGAACCTTGTTGTTTTTGGGCTGAGTGATACCAAAATCGATATTTGACGATCCCATTGGTCACTGGGCATAGTTCTGAAATCAAAATTATAAAAATGCCCGCCATCTTCAACTTTGTTGTTTTTGGGCTGAGTGATACCGAAATCGATATCTGACTATCCCATTGCTCATTGGGCATAGTTCTGAAGTCAAAATTGTAAAAATGCCCGCCATCTTGAACTTTGTTGTTTTTGGGCTGAGTGATACCAAAATCGATATTTGACGATCCCATTGGTCACTGGGCATAGTTCTGATGTCAAAATTGTAAAAATGCCCGCCATCTTCAACTTTGTTCTTTTTGGGCTGAGTGATACTGAAATCGATATCTGACTATCCCATTGCTCATTGGGCATAGTTCTGAAGTCAAAATTGTAAAAATGCCCGCCATCTTGAACTTTGTTGTTTTTGGGCTGAGTGATACCAAAATCGATATTTGACGATCCCATTGGTCACTGGCCATAGTTCTGAAGTCAAAATAGTAAAAACGCCCACCATCTTGAACTTTGTTGTTTTTGGGCTGAGTGATACCGAAATCGATATCTGACTATCCCATTACTCATTGGGCATAGTTCTGAAGTCAAAATTGTAAAAATGCCCGCCATCTTGAACTTTGTTGTTTTTGGGCTGAGTGATACCAAAATCGATATTTGACGGTCCCATTGGTCACTGGCCATAGTGGTGGGCGTTTTAACTATTTTGACTTCAGAACTATGGCCAGTGACCAATGGGATAGTCTGATATCGATTTCGGTATCAACCAGCCCAAAAACAACAAAGTTCAAGATGGTGGGCGTTTTTACTATTTTGACTTCAGAACTATGGCCAGTGACCAATGGGATCGTCAAATATCGATTTTGGTATCACTCAGCCCAAAAACAACAAAGTTCAAGATGGTGGGCGTTTTTACTATTTTGATTTCAGAACTATGCCCAGTGACGAATGGGATCGTCAAATATCGATTTTGGTATCACTCAGCCCAAAAACAACAAAGTTCAAGATGGCGGGCATTTTCACAATTTTGACTTCAGAACTATGCCCAGTGACCAATGGGATCGTCAAATATCGATTTTGGTATCATTCAGCCCAAAAACAACAAAGTTCAAGATGGCGGGCATTTTTACAATTTTGACTTCAGAACTATGCCCAGTGACCAATGGGATCGTCAAATATCGATTTTGGTATCACTCAGCCCAAAAACAACAAAGTTCAAGATGACGGGCATTTTTACAATTTTGACTTCAGATTCAGAACTATGCCCAATGAGTAATGGGATAGTCAGATATCGATTTCGGTATCACTCACCCCAAAAACAACAAAGTTCAAGATGGCGGGCATTTTTACAATTTTGACTTCAGAACTATGCCCAGTGACCAATGGGATCGTCAAATATCGATTTTGGTATCACTCAGCCCAAAAACAACAAAGTTCAAGATGGCGGGCATTTTTACAATTTTGACTTCAGAACTATGCCCAGTGACCAATGGGATCGTCAAATATCGATTTTGGTATCACTCAGCTCAAAAACAACAAAGTTCAAGATGGCGGGCATTTTTACAATTTTGACTTCAGAACTATGCCCAATGAGTAATTGGATAGTCAGATATCGATTTCGGTATCACTCGGCCTAAAAACAACAAAGTTCAAGATGGTGGGCGTTTTTACTATTTTGACTTCAGAACTATGCCCAGTGACCAATGGGATCGTCAAATATCGATTTTGGTATCACTCAGCCCAAAAACAACAAAGTTCAAGATGACGGGCATTTTTACAATTTTGACTTCAGAACTATGCCCAATGAGTAATGGGATAGTCAGATATCGATTTCGGTATCACTCACCCCAAAAACAACAAAGTTCAAGATGGCGGGCATTTTTACAATTTTGACTTCAGAACTATGCCCAGTGACCAATGGGATCGTCAAATATCGATTTTGGTATCACTCAGCCCAAAAACAATAAAGTTCAAGATGGCGGGCATTTTTACAATTTTGACTTCAGAACTATGCCCAGTGACCAATGGGATCGTCAAATATCGATTTTGGTATCACTCAGCTCAAAAACAACAAAGTTCAAGATGGCGGGCATTTTTACAATTTTGACTTCAGAACTATGCCCAATGAGTAATGGGATAGTCAGATATCGATTTCGGTATCACTCGGCCTAAAAACAACAAAGTTCAAGATGGTGGGCGTTTTTACTATTTTGACTTCAGAACTATGCCCAGTGACCAATGGGATCGTCAAATATCGATTTTGGTATCACTCAGCCCAAAAACAACAAAGTTAATAATTTGATCTTTAATAAAAAAAAAATTCCATAACAAAGTATCAACTGGTATTGAACTCTCTTGAAATATACAAATATTACGTAAACATCGGAACGGAGCGCGGGAAGCAAAGCGTTATGTCCTCTCTCTAGAAGGCCTCAGCCGGTACTGATTTCTCACGGCCTGTGCGCCGAAATATAAGGCGTTTTTAGGCTCTTTTCAAAAATCATTTTAAAATATTTCTAAAGGGATTTCGAAAATATTATGGACATTTATGAATGACAACATCTTGCTAATAATTAAATGTAAAAAAATCTACTTTTTAAACACATATAGTATACCAAAATTCTCATCAAACTTGATCAAAGTTCAACGTTTTTGAGAATTTTAGTTTTTAAGTTTTAGTTATAAAAAAATGAAAATTTCTAATATTTTTTCAATACACTAACTAAAGGACTATATGTAGACCTTAGCACAAGCTTTTTTTTCTATGAATTTCAATTACTTTAGTCCCTGGCGAATCAGAAAGTAGGCTTGTTTCGTTGAATTTCTTAAAACGCTGTGCGAAAGAACTGTTCTAACTAAAATACTAATAATAAATAGTCTGTTTTTCTTAATACACTTTTTAGACAAGAAAACTGTTGTCTATGTATGCCAAAAATTACTTCGCTACATATAAAGACATATTCTGTAGCGAACGTGGAAATCTCTTGATTTCATCGATTTCTGTATGAACCCTCTTAACATTTAAATCAAGTGCGTGCGTTCACTCTGGCAGGGCGTAGCAAACTAAACGCGTGGCCAACGTGTGGACGCAACGGCCATAACACTGCCACAACCCTTTGATCTTTTTTTAATAACCGACACCACACGGATCTCGCGCCAACTTGTGGGCCATCTCATGATACAAGCCAAGATAAGCACAAACACCCCCTCTACATGATGGCCAATGGTATTGGCCACAGCACTTCGCCACAAAGTTGGCCAACGTGTAGAGGAGCCATTATAGTGTGCGCGAGTTGGCAAAGGAGCGGGGATATGCAGTGAAATAAGCTAAGCTCCACCCATACTCTCAAGGTCATTGGCGACTAGTTACGCCTTAAGTCAAGTTGAGAGCCTTCTGAGCGACTTAAGAGGGTTCATACATTTTCAAGTTGCTCGCAAATAGGTTTTTAAATTACGCACACAGAGCCGAAACATGCACACTTCTCTAATGCTGTGTGGTACAACAATATAGCGCGTACTAATGAGTTTGGTATTTTCTAACCTCGTATTTTGTTAAAGTTGGATAAGACAAAATTTCAAATTAAATTAATAAATAATTAATTGTTATTAATCGTATTGTATTCTATAAACAATTAAAATACAATTTTATTAGAAAGAAAGAAATAACAATTAATTTTATATAAGACTAACAATTAATTTCTCAATAATAACTGCGGCTGATATGATGATGAATGTGACTATTTGAGGTCAAAGTGGTGAAAATGTCCGCCATCTTGAACTTAGTTGTTTTTGGGCTGATCGCCTCCAAAATCGATATCTGACAATCCCACTGATCACTGGGCATAGTTCTGAAGTCAAAAATGTAAAAATGCCCTCCATCTTGAACTTTGTTGTTTTTGGGCTGATTGATACCAAAATCGATATCTGACGATCCCATTGGTCACTGGGCATAGTTCTGAAATCAGAATTATAAAAATGCCCGCCATCTTGAACTTTTTTGTTTTTTGGCTGAGTGATACCAAAATTGATATCTGACGATCCCATTCGTCACTGGGCATAGTTCTGAAGTCAAAATTGAGAAAATGTCAACCATCTTGAACTTTGTTGTTTTTGGGCTGATTGATACCAAAATCGATATCTGACTATCCCATTGGTCACTGGGCCTAGTTCTGAAGTCAAAATTGTAAAAATGCCCTCCATCTTGAACTTTGTTGTTTTTGGGCTGATTGATACCAAAATCGATATCTGACGATCCCATTGGTCACTGGGCATAGTTCTGAAATCAAAATTATAAAAATGGCCGCCATCTTGAACTTTGTTGTTTTTGGGCTGAGTGATACCAAAATTGATATCTGATAATCCCATTGGTCACTGGGCATAGTTATGAAGCCAAAATTGTAAAAATGCCCGCCATCTTGAACAGTGTCAAATATCGATTTTGGTAGGCAAGCAGGCGACGTAGTTCCCGTATGCCATATAATTATCACCATTCCACCGAACACCCAAACCCATAGCCCAATTTTATTTGACTCCATAACATCATTCAATAGCTTTACACTTATCAGTGACAAATCATAGCTGTACTAGCGGTAAGTGTCTCATCCCATTCTAAATTAAAATTCTTTAAGAGGGTTCATACATTTTCAAGTTGCTCGCAAATAGGTTTTTAAATTACGCACACAGAGCCGAAACATGCACACTTCTCTAATGCTGTGTGGTACAACAATATAGCGCGTACTAATGAGTTTGGTATTTTCTAACCTCGTATTTTGTTAAAGTTGGATAAGACAAAATTTCAAATTAAATTAATAAATAATTAATTGTTATTAATATTTTTGGGCTGATTGATACCAAAATCGATATCTGACGATCCCATTGGTCACTGGGCATAGTTCTGAAATCAAAATTATAAAAATGGCCGCCATCTTGAACTTTGTTGTTTTTGGGCTGAGTGATACCAAAATTGATATCTGATAATCCCATTGGTCACTGGGCATAGTTATGAAGCCAAAATTGTAAAAATGCCCGCCATCTTGAACAGTGTCAAATATCGATTTTGGTATCACTCAGCCCAAAAACAACAAAGTTCAAGATGGCGGGCATTTTTACAATTTTGACTTCATAACTATGCCCAGTGACCAATGGGATCGTCAAATATCGATTATGGTATCACTCAGCCCAAAAACAACAAAGTTCAAGATGGCGAGCATTTTTACAATTTTGACTTCAGAATTATGCCCAATGAGTAATGGGATAGTCAGATATCGATTTCGGTATCACTCAGCCCAAAAACAACAAAGTTCAACATGGTGGGCGTTTTTACTATTTTGACTTCAGAACTATGCCCGGTGACCAATGGGATCGTCAAATATCGATTTTGGTATCACTCAGCCCAAAAAAAACAAAGTTCAAGATGGTGGGCATTTTTACAATTTTGACTTCAGAACTATGCCAAGTGACCAATGGGATCGTCAAATATCGATTTTGGTATCACTCAGCCCAAAAACAACAAAGTTCAAGATGGCGGGCATTTTTACAATTTTGACTTCAGAACTATGCCCAGTGACCAATGGGATCGTCAGATATCGATTTTGGTATCACTCAGCCCAAAAACAACAAACTTCAAGATGGCGGGCATTTTTACAATTTTGACTTCATAACTATGCCCAGTGAGCAATGGGATCATCAAATATCGATTATGGTATCACTCAGCCCAAAAACAACAAAGTCCAAGATGGCGAGCATTTTTACAATTTTGACTTCAGAACTATGCCCAATGAGTAATGGGATAGTCAGATATCGATTTTGGTATCACCCAGCCCAAAAACAACAAAGTTCAAGATGGTGGGCGTTTTTACTATTTTGACTTCAGAACTATGCCCAGTGACCAATGGGATCGTCAAATATCGATTTTGGTATCACTCAGCCCAAAAACAACAAAGTTCAAGATGGCGGGCATTTTTACAATTTTGACTTTAGAACTATGCCCAGTGACCAATGGGATCGTCAAATATCGATTTTGGTATCACTCAGCCCAAAAACAACAAAGTTCAAGATGGCGGTCATTTTTACAATTTTGACTTCAGAACCATGCCAAGTGACCAATGGGATCGTCAGATATCGATTTTAGAATTCATCAGCCCAAAAACAGCAAAGTTAATAATTTGATCTTTAATAAAAAAAAATTCCATAACAAAGTATCAACTGGTATTGAACTCTCTTGAAATATACAAATATTACGTAAACATCGGACCGGGAGCGCGGGAAGCAAAGCGTTACGTCCTCTCTCTAGAAGGCCTCAGCCGGTACTGATTTCTCACGGCCTGTGCGCCGAAATATAAGGCGTTTTTAGGCTCTTTTCAAAAATCATTTTAAAATATTTCTAAAGGGATTTCGAAAAAATTATGGACATTTATAAATGACGACAATTTGCTTAATAATTAAATGTAAAAAAATCGACTTTTTAAACACATATAGTGTACCAAAATTCTAATCAAACTTGATCAAAGTTCAACGTTTTTAAAAATTTTAGTTCTTAAGTTTTAGTTATAAAAAAATGAATATTTCTAATATTTTTTCAATACACTAACTAAAGGACTATATGTAGACCTTAAAACAAGCTTTTTTTTCTATGCATTTCAATTACTTTAGTCCCTGGCGAATCTGAAAGTAGGCTTGTTTCGTTGAATTTCTTAAAACGCTGTGCAAAAGAACTGTTCTAACTAAAATACTAATAATAAATAGTCTGTTTTTCTTAATACACTTTTTAGACAAGAAAACTGTTGTCTATGTATGCCAAAAATTACTTCGCTACATATAAAGACATATTCTGTAGCGAACGTGGAAATCTCGTGATTTCATGGATTTCTGTATGAACCCTCTTAATAAATTGCAACACCAGACTCTGGCACAAGCCCATACGATAATAAGAAGAAAGACTATTGTGAAAAGAGGCCTGTGCCCACAGCAGTGGGACGTAAGGGTTGTTGTTGACAAACATACGAGTAAGTATGAAGGACAGACCTACCTACCTATTTCACACGTTACGCGTTGTTGAACCTGGGACATTGATCAAGTTTTTGATTTGTGCCTGCAGTCTAATAGCCTCATATCAAAATTATATCTAGGTATAGCACTGTGATGATAGTTTTCGGGAATTAGGTAACTTTGTTTACCTAGACGTTACCAATTATTGTAATAAAAAAAATTCAACGTAGGTACCTATACCAAAATAAGAAACATGTAGCAAAAAAATACTTAAATGTTCACATTTACTAAATTTGATTTTTTTGGTGTTAAAGTAGGTACTTAATTTTGCTAACAAAACATTTTTAAATGGGTAACGAATCAAGAAAGAAATGTACTAGGTACCTTGACTACCTTCTACCAACTTTTTCAACATAGATCTATACGTCATTATATTCAGCGTAAATTCCTCTAAAAGTGGTGATTCGTTAATGTGAAACAACTTACCTATAGGTATAGGTAGGGCACCTATTTGTGACGTTCGCGTTGAATGAATGCTGTCACAAATTGTCGCCTACTAGGTACCTATTGATGACAATAGCGACCAAACTTTACCTATTCCTACCTACTAAATATTTTTCACTCAATGATCACGTAAGGTTAAGTTAACTATCTATGTACCTACCTACTTATATACTTATTTAAATCTGGGACCATTTTCTGTAACCATTTCATATTTTAACCCGACTTAGCGACGCAAAGAACGTTTGGTAGTCTATATCTATAGGTACACACATATAAATAAAATTGGTGTGACTATTTGTTTTGTAATAATAAAATAACCGCTTTTTGCTACATGCATTTGAATGTGTATACGGTACATAGGTATACCAAAATATATTTTTTTTTCAATTTTTGTCTGTCTTCCTGTCAGTTTGTTCCAGCTAATCTTTGGAACGGCTGGACCGATTTCGACGGGACTTTCACTGGCGGATAGCTAATTTCTAGGAGTAACTTAGGCTACTTTGGTTTTGAAAAAAAAACAAGGCACAGCTAGTTAAATAATAAAAATAAATATTTTTAAGGCGGGTTTCTCCATGCATGTAACAGAATGTGAATAATTTTTTTCTGAGCAAACTTTTCTAATTGGGCACCTCGGAACAAAAACATGGTGGGCACACAATTTGACAGATCTTGTAGGTATAGACAATTTGAGGTTTCCAAGAAAGTGTTTTGATTCTATGTTAATATTTTCGGGAAAAAAAACTCCGAAATTAGCTTAAGTTGTGCCATTTCCCATGCCATCCCAACATTTCTCTTAACCGATTTTTTTATTATACGTACCTACCGAAATATCTTACGTGATTAAAAAAAGACTAAAAATATTTAGACCTAAATAATTGAAGTACCTAGTACTTGATAGTTTCCGCGCTTGGTGAGTTAAACGCTCGCTCGTTGGCCTGCTAGCCCCTATTAACCACGAACTGGACGTAACCGGCTTCAAGCAGATCGAGTTATTCTCAGCACTGCTTAACAACACAGCGGCGAAGCGTGCGCACTACGCAGGTGTTCACGGAAACGCCTGAAATCGTTTTATTAGGACAACTTCCTACATGAAATGCATACAGGTAGTTACCTACCTACCTTACCAACTTTCATTAAGGATTGTACCTACTGTACCGACTGTTTGTTTTTGTTTTAATAGGTAATTAGGTATTTAGAAGTAGAACAAAGTCGCTTGCCGCGTCTGTCTGTATATCTGGTACAGTAACTCCTCTTAAATCACTCAATGGCTTTTGAAGCGGTGTTCGCCATCACGTAGACAATTTTCCACAAAATATTTATATACCTACTGTCCCACTGCTGGCTACGGTTCTATGTCTATCTTGGTAACTCAGAGAGTTAAGGTCATAATCTACACTCGCTGGCCTAATGCAGGTAGGTGGATCAGACATACTCGTAAATACCCTTAGAATTTGGTCTAGTGTAGGTATATGGGTTTCCTTACGATATTTTTCTTCACTGTTAGCAGATGATAAGCCACATGACTATCGTGGGGCATCCTGAAAGTTAGCGATCACGACCACATTTAAACTTTATACTATTATTGTAGTTTGATATATATATAATAATATATAATATATATATTATAGGTATGTAATGAATCGCTATGTATAGGGTACTAATTACGGGATATCTATTAAAACAAGTATTCACTAGTAAGTATTTACTAGTAGGTACACTGTATAATAGACATACATATATTACTATTACAAATACATATTATTACGCGTGTTTCCTACTGCCCTGTGTATACGTGACTGACCTGACGGACGGTGGCGGTGTGGGCGCAGCGCCGCGTGCCGTTCCCAGAATGCTAGCTATCATTACATTCATTACATGATTGATAAAATACTTAGTTGCTAGTTACAGTACAATATTTGTGTAAACGAAATGTGCTGACTCGTATCGAGGGCAAGTAGAGACAACTTATAATTAGACTTATACTAATGTTACACTGTCACCTGTATTACAATATAATTCTTTCTGAAAAACAATGACAATTTTTATTTTTCACGTAGGTAACTGAATTTAAATTAATGTGAATAGCGCACTGATTTGTATGTTCTTTTAGACGTTATTGTTTATAAATCAATATATAGGTGTGCTGGCTGCTGGGACCCGTGTAGTGACTTGCTCGGTCACAGTTGCACGGCCCTGCTCGACCCTGGACATCACGTTGTCAACAATCTTTCCTTTCACATGTTTTCCACATCTTTTGGATTATGATATAAAGTCAATATTCTAGTGTATGTGGGTTTCCTCACGATGTTTTCCTTCACCGTTAGCAGATGGTAAGTCACTTGACTAGTACATAAAAAAGTACAGTACCAAAGTGTAATCCACTTTGGTACTGCCTCGGACCGCGTGATTTGCACGCCCGGTCCTTTATCCATTCAGCCACCATCGCTCACAGTACATACATTCCCTTCACTTTATTGTATACCTTTAGATGTATTTTAAAATTCAATAAATAACCAAAACGAGACATTTAGAAGAAAAAACAATAAGAATTATTTTTGTGTTTGAGATGAAACGTCAACATGACAATTTTTTTATTTTCTACTCTTTATTTACCTATTTTATTATTATTTATTGTTGTACCTACTTTACTTATTGGTTTTATGAATATGTAAATTATTTTATTCAATAATTTATTTTATAAATTTGGTTATATTAATTTTCGTATTTTCGATTTTTTTAATAATAAATAAAAAAGCTAGCCAAGTGCGTGTCGGGCCACCCACAGTGTAGGGTTCCGTAGTAGCCCGTTATATTATTTTGTTTTTAAATGCAAGTCTTTACCCGTTATAAACAAGCAACTACTTTATCTTAGTCACTATAAAGGATTAATGCTAAGGATTTTATATTTGGTACAAAATTATCCAACACCCAAGTTCAACGACTACTACTGCTAAATTAATAAAGTTATCTTAACCGCTATAGTTTTTATTTAAAGTTCATGAAATTCACTATCATCATGAATTTTTCCAGATTTTTCAAGCCAGCAGTTTAGATTTTAGAGGGGGGGGGACGCCCTACTGGAACAAAAATTTGCTCTTTAAAGTTTAATATTTCATAAATGGAAAATTAAATCGAAAAATAATGTTAGTAACCCCCAAGTCATTTTAGAAGACCTATTCAACGATAACCCACACTATGGGGTAGACGACAAAAAAAAATTCATCCCCACTTCACATGTATGGGAGCTACCCTAAAAGATTTTTTTTTCCAAAATTGAAGCAAGTGGAAGGAAATAGTCTCTGCCTACCCCCTCTGTTGGGAAAGAGGCGTGATCTATATATATATATGTAATAACTGTTTTGGTATGATTTATCTTCTTCAGAATAAAGTTATTCTAATAAAATATAGAAGTCTCCTCTTCTTTCATTGTGTTATTACTGCAACCGATATCTTCAAGGTCCTCCGCCATTTTCGTAAACTGAAAATATAAATAGCTGAAAATATATATTTAATTTCAAATGTAAATGAACACACACAATACGTTTGATAAAGTATAAAATGTCTTGTGTCGAAAAAATGTTTCATCTTTTCGCCCAGGGTCTGCTTTTTGGTCATGATCGTGAATTGAAAGTCTGATTATTAAAATTGAAGTGACTGTCGTCTGACCTTCGAAACCCTTAGAATGGGAAACAAGTCAAGCTTGGATCATGGTTACAGATCCCGAATAATGCCTTGCGATGTTGTCCCTCATCAATGAGTGCCAGTTCAACTCAATTTACTGACGTGATTAGTAAAATTGTAAGTAATAGGGTTTCATTTTACCTTATATTCTTATAGTTATAACTTATGTATATTTTATATTTTAAGTAAGTATAAGTTACAATGACCGATCGAAAAATATTTCAACTTATAATATATATACAGGATGTCCCGAAACTCAACGTCAAGCGGCTACCGGGCGATGGTATAGGCTGTACCTACATTTTCTGAGAAAAATATTAAAAAAAATCCAAGTCATATGGTTCAAATATTATTTATAATTATGTTTTGAACAATTTTACTGATTTACAGCTTGTTGGGATTTCACTCTAATTTTTTGGTCAAGATTGACCGGACTATAACGCCATTGTGTGCGCGACGAAAAGATCTATCCAATGACATATAAAACGTCACATGGCCATTTTTCGACGGTTTGTTGTATAAGCGACGATGGGCCGTTTGCACGTCTGCCGCCTCAAGTAATAAAAAAAACCAAATAGGTAACGCATTACCAGACGGACTAACCTAACCTACCTGTTTTTAGAGCTGAGTTTTTAAAATAAAAATGCTAGGTACCTAGTTAAACACTTATACACAACTCCAGAAGACCTAAGTAATACTTGGAGTTTCAATGTCAAAGAAAATATAGAACAATACGAGATAAAAAAATGTATGTAAACGACGTTGAAATACCTTATTTTATTAGTAATGATAGATCTGTTAGCTTTTCACTCTTGTCGAGTGGACATAATAATAATACATGTCATTATTGATTACCGTCTCGATGGTTATTAAACACGTTCCATATATTTACTAAACGACAACACTTTCCGTGGGTGCGTCATGAACTCCACACATCTCATACCCTTAGGTATTTATAATATGTAGTGCATCGTGAGCATTATTTGTCCATAATATGACCTCCTGGTTTTATTTTTTATTATCACCTTTTTTTAATGAGAAGTGGAGACGTTTTGAGATGATACATTTCATTCTCTTTTCATAAGCACATGTCTACGATAGTCCTGCTCTCTAAACTGTTACTTATTGCTTGTAGACCAATAGGACATTGGTCCTATTATCACTAAAAATGGTTGAGAAGAATGATCCGATGAATGTATCCGTGCGTCATGCTCGTGAACGAGTGCTACTTGGAGTGGCTGCTTAGTGTAGAAGTACTATAGACCTTTTTATAATTAATTATTTTGTTTCTTCAGACAGTATATATTTCTTTAGTTTGTCTCCGTTAATATAAGTAATAATAATAATATAAAATCGTATCTTGTGAGCAAAGTCCATTACAACGAAGATCAATGCAGGGCGCTCTAATCGAACTAACGAAAAATACTATATTAGGCATATTTGCAACTTATATTTATACATAATATATTTTAATGTTTATCTATATCTATTGGTACTGGAATAGATTTAATAGATGGTAATCGAAAACAAATCGTACCCATTAAATAGACCGTTGAATTATAATACTTGTTCATTAATATGATTATAGTTCAGATACAGGAAAATGTATGTACATATTATAGTACCTGTAACTTACATGTGACATAAACAATAAGGATACCTATGGTAGGATTATAAAGCTGAAAAGTATGTCTGTTACGATAACCTCAGAAGCTAAGTGGTTGTTCTAGATATTTCTGCACTAGATAGTAGATGCATTATTATGCCATAACTGCGACTCTAGTTACCCAGGATTATCAATGATAAGCCCTTGCGAACACCAAGCTATGACACACGGGAGTCCTAGGAAAAGCCTTACATACTGTCTTGGGACTTGCAACGAATTTAATCAAAATTAAGATGAAGGCGTTAGAAAGATTTACTATTTTTATTTTTTTTATATTTCTGATAGGTATACCTAACAAAGGATCTCACCTATTAAACATTACTCAAAAATTCATGGGACTGTGGGACCGGCGCGGCCCAGTCAACGTTCAAACCAAAGAAACTGCGGGCCTTCACTAGTGTGAGAATAAATACTAAGGAAATACAAATAGAGTGACACTGATCACATACTCGTAGATACAATACAGGACATAATATGCGGTTTATTATTTAAATGTAAAACACGCACCATATTGTCATTAGATAGATTTGTACAGCAATAGTGTTGTATTACAAGTTGCGGTCGGCAATCCTTCGAGATGAGTTGGTTACATTTAAATACATATATCTGTCATAAGGAAAACTATATAAAGGTTTTTTGTTATGTAATAAAATCTTTACTACATAAACAAGTATATAAGTATATACTTAAATATAAAAAATAAATAAAATAATTCACTGGTATCTCCAAAAAAGAAACTGAAACAGAAAAACAAAGTGCATCCATCCCAATTTTCTTTTTCCTTCTCTTGATTACTAAAGACCAACTATCTAGGCGAGTTATAGTTTCTTGAGAAATCTTTGTATGAGGTACCGCTCTCGCTTGACTGCATACTGCATAGCATATTATTTATTGAACAACGTACTGAAAACACAAAGAAGACTAACGAAAGTATTGGTATGCTTCGATATACATAATATATGTCATAAACATAGTGATAACAGAAATCTATATACTAATATTATAAAGCTGAAGATTTTGTTTCTTTGTTGTTGTTGTGTTTTCTTCTTTACGTAGAACAATCTCAGGAACTACTGGTCCGATTTGAAGCTAAAACTGAGGTAACAGTCACTCGTAATGAGGCACATTGATGATGATGATGATGATGTCCTCCATGCTGATTCGGCTACAGCGACTGCTACTGCGTATTGGCAATTGAGCGTGATAACTGCAGTAGCAATTCGTGTGATATATATTTTAGTGCATAAACTATTGCGCTAAAATTGATGCACTCTGTACTCTAAAACGCCACAGAGCCCAATGAAACGGTGACCGCTACAATTAGAGTGGAGCTGGATTCAGTGTACCGGGTGTCGACTCTACACAAGACCAAATTATAGTACATAAATGTGATAAAAGAGATAACAATTATAAAATAAATCCTAGAAAAACAATTTGACGTGTGAGGCACATTATTAGTACCTAGTCACTTTCATAAATTAAATAATTGAAAATTTATTAATTAATAATTTGATGAAATTATTTGTTTTTTTATGTAAACTAAATGCGTTCTTACTAACAATAGATTTTTAAGTTAAAACTGTCTACTAACAATTTTTGGACCTAGTTGTGGTAACTAGGGCATTTATTATAGGTACCTATTATTATTCATTAATTACATTTAGGTAAGTTGATCCTAAAAGGTAAGATATGAAAAATTTATAGTTGCTTTTCGTTCTGTCTGTACTTTAACTAAAATAATGTACTGGTGACGAGCCGTGACTTATTTTTTTTAAGTAAGTTATACGGCGACGAGTCTGTGGGATATGTTTTTTTTAGTGACAGGGCCGGGATCGTGATGAGGCAGGTCTGACCGTATATTTTTAATAGCAAAATTTGATATGCTTTAAGCAAGGACATCGGCAATATAGGTATCTCTTTTATATCTCTCTTATTTAAGAGCTTTGCTCTTGTCGGTGAAGCAATCGCCATTCTTCTCTATTTTCTGCTATTTTTTTCACTTCTTGATACGACACAACTCCCACTTTCTCCTTCACTTGTTGGATGAAACTTCTCCTAGGTCTACCCCTACTTCTCCTTCCTTCTATTTTTCCTTCAATTATTGTTTTAAAGAAGTCGTCGTGTCGTATCAAGTGACCAATTCACTTTCCTCTTCTATTCTCTATTGAGCTTACTATTTGTCGTTCTTCTTCCACTATTTTAATACCTCCTCGTTTGTTTTCATATCCTTCCAGCTTATACTTTTCATTCTCCTCCAACACCACATTTTTATATGTGTACGAATATTTTTTTTAAATCTTCTCCATACGCAACTAGAACAGCCGCACAGTGCAAAACTCATAATAAGTAAAAGTTTTGGCATAAAAAACCTATCTGTTCTGTGAATAAATACCAAGATTATTATGTATGTATCTATACAAATATTATAAAGCTAAAGAGATTTTTTGTTTGTTTATTTGAACGCTAGGATCTCAGGAACTACTGATCCGATTTGAAAAAAAAAAAATTAGTGTCAGATAGCCCATTTATCGAGGAAGGTTATAGGCTATATAACATCACGCTACGAAAAAAATGCCATTAAGAGTGACGAGACATTCATCATTAGGATCATCATTACAAGGCCTTCAGCACACGAGGCGGCGGCGCGGGCCGGCCGCGCCCGCCCGCGCCGCCGCCGCGCCGAGCCGTCTGCGTTGGTGCATACAAACTGGTTTGTTGCCCGGCTCGCCCCGCCACTTCGTGTGCTGAAGGTCTTAATGTCCCACTGCTGGGCACGGCTCTTCTCCAAACATTTTGGAGAGAATTTAGCTTAATGTAGTTACGCTGGCGGGTTAGTATAGGGTTTTGTATCGAATTTTCCTTTTTGTTGCTAGTGTTTGTATATACATTACGTTACTACTTACTTACAACTAGAATGATTTTATTATTATTTATTATTACTATAGTTTATATAAAGTCCCTTAACCAAGAATTTGTTCCAAACACCATTCGTGCGCCTTCACAACAAGATAACTGACCTAGTGTATGGTATAGAAGCTATTATGTAGTATCACTTGTTCCAGTGCTCTACTCATTTTCTCTAATATCACAAGTAAATCACTAAAATCTTCCACAGTTACAGTTCTAGTGATTTTCCTAGGCGAGTAAGTCGGCCATTAATGAGCTCAATTATCGCCTCTCACTGTAAAATTCCTAATTCTACTACCTACCTACGTTGTTCCAGTTTTAGGTCAAATAATTAATTTGTGTTATTGCTAAAGCGATGGTGGCTGAAGAAAGCGATGGTGGCTGAATGGATAAGGGACCGGCGTACAAATCACGGGGTCCGAGTTCGATCCCGACCGGCAGTACCAATGTGGATTCCACTTTGTGGAATTTATATGTACTAGTCAAGTGACTCACCATCTGCTAACAGTGAAGGAAAACATCCTGAGGAAACCCACATACCCTAGAAGAAATTCTATGAATATGTCTGATCCACCAACCCGCACTAGACCAGCGTGAGTGAATTATGGCCTAAACCCTCTCAGCTCTCTAGTTAGAGGAGAGGAGACCCGAGCCCAGCAGTGGGACTTAATGGGTTGCTGTTGTTGTGTTATTGCTTACAATGTTAATATCAGAAGAAGTACTCGCAATCTCGACATTCATTTTTGTTGATTTCGATATCCATCACTGTCAAATATTTGCAAAACTAAACAAATGGCTGCTGTAATTTACAAACATTTGATACGAGTAACAGTAACGAGTAAAATCGATAGAATGAGATCGGCTCTTACTTATTTTGTAAGAAATTAAATGTGTGGGAATACATTCTAATACGTACTTTGCACCTATTAAGGCCGACGGACGGCCAATTATCAGGTTTAAGTCTCAGTGACATTTTTTATGATGATGATGATGAAGTTATTCTAGGATAAGCTTCTTCAAACATTGTGATCATTAGAAGGTAGGTAGGTAAGTAGGTACTTATCGCAATAACATAAATTATAAAGTATCTAACAATAATAATAATAATAATCATTTATTCAAAAGCAACTGAGGCTCAATTACATAAAAACGTACACACACAAATAATACAAAATAAAATGTCATAATATAAATACATAAGAATGTCATAAAATTTTCAAAAATAATAATAATAATAGATAAACACATTATAATATAATTCTAAATAAAAATAAAATAGTAAATGTCAATAGGTAAGTGGATATAAAATTCAAATTAAAATACAAGCACACAAAAAAAAATAAAAAATAAAAATTCAAAATTATTAAACATATACATTATTTAAAATATAATAAAAAGAAAATAAATAAAATAAAATTCTTATATAGATTTGTGAGTCCGATTATGTATAGTCGCACTCAACAATAAAATACTTTGTTAATAGCTTGTTATTTAATTGTGTTGTAGGTTCCACAACATTTTGTTACAAGTTCCTACGAAACAGTGCACAAGTTCCACTCGCAAAATAACTTTTGAACCTATTTATTTTATTTCCTCTATTTTATTTATTAGTCGTTTAATTATATTTAACAAGTCGACCACTACTATGGGTTTACCAGCACTCATGCAAGTAAAATCAAAACCCAAAAAATAATGAGCTTTAGCAGCGTAGCCTATTCAAACTATAATTAGCACATAACACAAACATCGCCAGTTATGAGATAATACGGGGCGAGCCTATTGCCATATTTCAATAACAGCTTATCTTGAATTGATTTAGGCTTGAACATAAGTAGGACTTATGTGTATTTCAATAGCCTTAATCTAAGCGGAGGATTTTTGCCACTTAAGTTCCGATCTGAGAGTTGCGTGTGGCTAAAGAAAAAAGTTGCTTCATGGTAATTTATTTTTGTACGCGAATTAATAGGAGCCAAGCCTAAATAGTTTTTATTTTTATTATTATTGTGCCAATTTGTTTTTCTTGTTTTCTTGAATAGCACCAATTTTGTAGTAAGGCTAAAAATTGCTAAAACCAGAGTATATTGATAAGTCAATGGCTAACAGGTAGTGCTGTAAAACACTATAAAAAAATAAAAATGCCAATATTGAAGTTTAACGTTTTGTGAAATTGTGGGAATTTTGGTCGCGTGTGATTTGTGTGGTGATTTTTGTTTTGTTGATTATTTCTTGTTCGGAATGGAGAAAAAACGATGCACCAACTTTAGTGCAGTGGAGATAAATCTGCTGAAAGATATAGTTTTGAAGAAAGCATTTAAATATAATAGAAAATAAAAAAGCGATGCTAGTACGTGGCAGGCGAAAAAAAACTTATCAGAAATGTAAACTTGATTTTAAAACTCAATAAATTATAACAATAATAATAAATACATAAATATAATTCTACCACATTCACACAGCGCCATTTAGTCCCAAATTAAGCAATTATGCTTGTGTTATGGGTACTAAACAACTGATTGACTGACTGAAGATGTATTTAAGTAGTATTTAAATACATTTTTTTTGTAAATTATTATAGATCATATTATAGATAAATTACACCCAGACTCAGAACAAATCTTTATGCTCATCACACAAAGTTTTGTCCTGGGTGGGGATCGAACCCACGACCTGTGGTTTAGCAGTCAGGGTTACTAACCACTAGACCAACAGACCAGTCAACAATACACATCAATGTCAACCAAATGACAACAAAAATCATAAACAAATGACATATTATTTTTATTATGTTGCAATATTGCGATTTATCTCAGATTAGTTAAGCCGAGGAAGATCCAGATTGAAATACACTTACGTCTTTCAAAAGTGACACTTAGATTAAATGTAGGACTTAACTTAAGCAATAAGATAAGGTAACATTGAAATACCGGCCCTAAGACCGGGCTAAGACTGATATAAAAATATATGGGTTGGTGGGAGATTAGAGGGCTTAGTGGGCATCTCGACAGCAACTTCTAACTTTCAATTGTAATCAAAACTGACTATCGCCGACTGATATCGATATAATATTCAGAGTAGGCCGTTAGGCCACTTAAGTAACATCAATGAAATTTGAGCTAATAGGTAATTATCACAATCACAATAAGCTATCAGGAGTTACGGAAACTAGCTGAGGAGGGCCACAAAGCGAAGTACCTCTTAATTACGGTCCAAATGCTTCTTTGTGGATCATTGCTTTGGAGAAATACAATACCCTATAACACAAATATAATAGCTCACCTTTTTATCCTCGAAGAGATGAGTAGGCAAATTTGCTGACACCACTTTTCGGATAACCTGTTACATTCTTGTGACTTTCATAAGTGTTACCTTGTAACCTAGATGAATAAACGAGATTTCATTTCATTAGGTCCATCACATATTTATTACATATTTGTTATTTCAAATAGTCCCATGTCATATGAAAAGAGCTCATGGCCATTAACAAGGTACATCTCTAAGCTCCACACTGATGTTTATAATTTCATGCCAGAAACGTCCTCAACCCGGTCCAACCGAGCATCAACCCTCGCCTCACAGCGCCATCGAAGCATAATAGTGAATAATAGTGTAGGAAAATACTACATTGTAATTTGATAGGCACTTGGTGTGTATGTGGTTAGTATACTGACGACGCGCGACGTAGCCACGTCAATGGATTTTAGATTTGTTTACGAATATAACAAACAATTCATGTTAATAATGACCTCACATTGATGAATGACAAGACCGAAATTAACTAAGACAGTATGTTAAATAAGTAATAAACAGTTCTGTGCTGGTTTTTCTTGATAGGTATATAGGTACATCAAAATCATTCCGCACATTCAAGGCAAGTCACAGACGATTTTTGATCGAAATGTATACCTACAACTATTTTGCTTAAAACCTTCCGTTCTAGTTAGCAATGTTAATTACTTATACTTATATTATTATGTAAGTACATAATAAATAATATATTTGTTAGAAAATAAAGCGTATGTACTTACACACTAATGAAATGAAATGATATCTCGTTTATTCATCTAGGTTACAAGGTAACACTTATGAAAGTCACACGAATGTAACAGATTATCCGAAAAGTAGTGTCAGCAAATTTGCCTACGACCAGTTCGCTGACGGGGTGGAGCTATTAGAAGAACTGGCAAGAAACACACGCCACTCTTTAAAAAAAAATGGATAGTTACAATCTTTTGTAATTTACAATTTGGGTAGCGTGTAAAGTGATGCAGCAGAGCACCACACCGTTAGAATGAATGTTTACAAACTAAATAATAAACAAAAAGTAAAAAGTCACGCTCTGCGGTTGCATCACTTTACACATTGCTATGCAGCCGTTAGGGGCAGTCTGTGAATAAATATAGTTTTAGTTTTGTAAAAACATAACTTATAAAAAAAATAAAAAAACTGTTATGAAAAAAATAGAGGAAATGCACGAGAAAACTGACATAAACATTCACAACGTGCCCCCACGTCACAACAAGTGTCATTCTACACAAACAAGATATATCAAGTCAATAATAACATTATTCCCAAGACATTTTACCATCTAAAAACTCATTAATTGTATAAGTAATATCCTTTACGAATAAGATGATCTTTAACAATGGTTTTGAATTGAAGTAAGGGTAAATTCATAATGTCTTCGGGATTTTTTTTATAAAATCGTACACCGAGTCCCTCAAAAGAATTATGAAATTTATGTAAACGATTATATGTGCCTACTAACTTATGTTTACTTCTAGTGTTAACGCATTGAATGTCACTATTCTTGGTAAGTATATAGATGAATATTTAGTTTGACTAACATAATATTTGCAAATATATATGGGCACGCGCAGTTGTCAGAATACCAATTTTTTTGAAAATTAACGTTTAGGTTTCATGCAACTATTAAAAGTCTGGTGTGAGTGGAAGTGAACCATACAAATACAGAACGTGCCTTCACGACAAGGTTCCGGTGATAAATGACCAAGGGTTACTCGCAGGGTTACTCCGAATGCTCTCTGTATTAGAACAACAAGCACCTAGAATTAATTACACTTCGAGATGAATAAGGAAATAGACAACATAAAACTTATAATGGGAAACTTTGAACAATAAAAATAAGGTATTAAAACAGTACGTGCTTAGAATTAGGGGGAAAATAATTAATAAATGCTACATATATGACGTCAACGTAGTGTCCTGAGTGATGTAGTGGGTGGTGGGCAGTGGCCCACTACCCACTACATCACGCACTGTGACAAGCTCGAACCTCGCCGGCGAGGCTCGGGCTCGTCACAGGCTGTGGTGCAGGGTGCAGACGCGCGAGCTGTGCCGGTGCGCGGCGCGGTGACGTCACGCGCGCACCCGCGCCTATAACTGCGCGCAGGCAGAATCGCGCGCTCATTCGTTCGTCTGCGCGCACGCCGCGCACCTCGCGTCACCTGGACCAACACTAGTGCAACACGCGCGAACTTTCGAACATTCTATATTTCTTGTGTGAACTGACTGCAGTGTGACAAAATGCCGAAGAACATATTAGCCGAGATGGGGTCCCAAGTGGGCCTCACCCCACGCAACGCACAAAACATGAAGGTAAGCCTAATATTACATTTGTCATTATTACGAAATGCAAGCGTAGGTAAGTAGTATATTTTTTATAAGTTGCGAATTTTTGAAATATCTCTGTTGCGTTGTGGCGTGTACGTCCCATGCGTAAGTATTTCGAGATATTCGAGCCGAATGAATGGCTAGCCGAAGCTCACGGTCGGACTAAAATAAACCCTAACCGTACGTCATATTACTAGTACAATGTCAATACCGCTTACCCTCCGATCAACAGAACAGACACGGCAAGCTCACTACTCCTGATATACACTTATTATTATATACCTACTACTAAATACTTTATTAGTACCGTCACAATATATGTATATCTATAGTTAAACTTAGCACAAAGCAATACATTTAACAAAGCTTCACATATCAAGTTTCAGTCAGCTGAAAGTTGTCAAATTCAAACACTAATCGTGTGTGATGTCGTAGTTGAAGAAGTCGTTGAGTTATTAATTTACAACTGCAATTACAAATTTTATAATAATTTAAAAGTTTTACTCGACTGTTACAAAACGGGCATTCGAGTTTTTGTACGGATGTCTATTTTTCTACATTCTCTTTAAACATTTTTTACAAACACTATCCGATTTTTTTATTAATGTGAGTAAATATTAATTTATAAAAATATGGATGAGTTACAATATTTAACGTCACTGGAATTCATGGTTTTAATGAAAAAGAAATGTATTTAAAGAAGTATAAAACCAAAATAGGTGATAATAACAGATTTAATTCATTTTAAGTATTATTTAGGAAAACTGTCGAAAACAGTTTAATGCTGCAATAATTAAGTAAGGTAAGTACTTAGTGCGTAAGGTATTTGGTAATATATGAACTTATAATAAAACAGTGTTAGTCCTTCCCATAACGAGCACTATGTATAGATAATAGTTTGGTCTATGTTTTCATTTACCGAGGTAGGTAGATAGATTGATAAAAGTATTTTCCAGTTAGCAACGATTAAAGAATAAATATACATTTCTTATTTATATTTCAACATAACAGATAAACAGTATATAAACACACAAACCGCATCTTACTCTATCCAAAATAACATTCATCTGAAATAATATAGAAAAATACATCTAACTGTTTCATAGCGATAGGCAACAAACGTATGGCATTAAAATATTAGGTCTAAAATGAAATCTGAAAAATCGGGTAACAATGAATGTAAGTGTAAGAATAGTGTAGCACATATTACAGAACAGAATTGCTCCGAAGTGGAGAGTAAAAAATATTACAGCACATTTGCCTATTGGTTATTTGTGACGATTTTCATCTTATGTTGCCTTGCCTCGTCTGCCTGTAGTTATGGAATGCAATCCCGATCTCGTGTCAGTTTTTCGAAATCAAAAATTTGCGATTTCGAGTCGTGATTGAATTTTTGGATGATAGATTCAACCTTTTTTAACTTCTTTGATTACTGGTATGACCCAAAAATACTTTTTTATCCCTATTTTGTCATTCAAATTACAAATCAAAACTTGGTTTATCTTCACTGTGGTTATAATTTCACAACTGACTGGGACGATGTATGACGATCGCGATGGTGACTTTTTATTGTCCCCTACGAGATTTCATCGAACAGAACTTGTCCGACCGTACTAGAAAATCCCAAGCCTTGTGTCGCGGGTAATGTTACAAATTAATAGATATATACAAAGTGCATCCACACTCCAAACAATTCTTTGTGGCTTGTTTTTGGGACTGAACTCACAACCTCGTGTTCAACAGTCGCCTATTATGGCCACTAGATCAACGAGGGAGTTAGTGTAATCTATATCACTCACTATAACATAGTCTAACAGTTCCAAACGTTTAGTTTGCATACGTGTGCCTTATCGAAATATTAATTGGCAGCCTTGCGCCTTGTCGTGTTGGAGTATTCAAGAGTAAAGTGTTACCGTGTCACGGTCGACCAGCCACTGCCGACAGTGCCGACGAGCCCGCTGTCGCTGCTCTTTTGTGTCTTCGTAAACAACATTAACTATATATTATAGTTTTTCAACTCACTGTTTAGTTTATATATATGTATAGTTGAATATGTAACAAAAATGCGTATCACCACGCTCTATTGTCCGATAGGGAGGCAATGCAAAAGCACCACTCTTACCTCTCCCATTTATTTGAGTGCACATAACATAGAGTGTTAGGAAAATATTAGAGCTTTACTGTCACATTATCTTCTATACTAAATAATCTATCAAAGAAATAAATAATAAATAGATAGGGTACAAGAACAAAAGGACCTCAAAACAATTAATTTACCAAATAAAATTAAAATATGGGCGCTGTCCATAGAATCGTGCATTAAATTTAAATTAATAAAAATATTCCATTTTTTTAGGAAGGTTGCTTCTATTTCTTAATTTTGAATTACATAACGTAAGGCATACCTACTTGTATAAATTACAATATAATTATGTATAATATATGTTCTTCTCCAAATATTGTGAAGGGTATTACCTTAATTATTATTACCTTAATCGTAGCAAGTGGAAGGAAATGGTCTCTGCCTACCCCTCTGTTGGGAAAGAGGCGTGATCTATATGTATGTATTACCTACTTACAAAAACAATTGTTGGTATCTGTTTTACATTGTCAGTCATCAGCAACCCATTATTGTCCCACTGCTGGGCTCGGCTCTCCTTTCCTCCATCTACAGTGCTGAGAGGGTTTAGTTAGGCCCATAATCCAAACACACTGGCCTAGTGCGGGTTGGTGTATCAGACATAATTATCCATAGAATTTCCTCTAGAGCATGCGGGTCTCCTCACGATGTTTTCCTTCACTGTTAGCAGACTTGTTTAGTATATAATATAAATTCTACAAAGTGAGTCCAGTTAGTGCTGTAGTGGTTTTGTACATTTTGAATTGTTCTCAACTTTTTTTAGCAGTTATTAAAAGAAAAACGAGAATTACAGAGACTTTAAAACCATAGTCATCATCATTTTTATTGTTTGCAAAATTAGAAACAGACTGTTTCAGCACAAAACACTATGACTATATAACAAGTGATAATTAGCGTAAAACATTGCATCACCTAGGGCGCAGGCGCTAACACTTAGCACGCTAAGTACCTCGTCACAACATATTAGGTACTGAGCATTAGGTCTACGTGTATACCTACGTTATTATAACTTATCAGACAATTTGCCTATGAAAACTCCCTGCATCAGTTAATATTTACTTTGTTGAGGGGTAAGCACTTTTCTCGTGTAGAGGATGCTTACAAAACAACGCTGTTACACTGGTGAACTGACCACTAAATCGGCCAGTACCTAAGTCTTAATAAATCAATTCTGTATCTACACGTATGATGCTATTTCATATAATTAAAAAGAAATGACAACGAGTGTTGCTATTTAGAAAAGTACGTGGGCATAAATGGCGGTTGAATCATTGGCGCCAATTTTAGCGATATGTTTAGTAAAGCTATCGTTTATATGATTCGTGCAATAAACAAACATAAACTGTATTTCGTACGAAATTTGAGTACATATGTACTTCTGTTTTGTGTACCTATACAGGAAATTGCTCTGCCATTTTCTATAATTCTTGAACTAGGTTCCTACATATCCATGCCTACAGATCTAATTAGACTAATGATATGGAAAACAAAAAAACAACCCACGAGTAAGAGCAATACAGAGACCCCAATGACCACATAGTATATGTTGCCCTTGATACACGACGACGCGGAAACAAGGAAGACCCCCTGACACTTGGATGACGAAGTTTCAATAAGACCAAAATGAAGCCGATATTAACCCAATCTTAGCCCCCAGTCCCCAAATAAATGAAAAACAAATCCACTTCGAACGGTTGTCCGTTCGAAGTGGATTTGTTTTTCATTTATTAAATAAAAGTTAATAAAAGTAAAGAGGCCTAACTGCTAATTCAGATATAAAACCAATAACCATCAGTTGTCGATTACCTATACTCGTAATGATGTTGGTGTGTGTGTTGGTTTTCCAAAAATACATCATAGTCAACAAGATTTAACATTTCGGGTCTAAATACTCACTATGGTTCATAAATATAGTTATTAATCGTTATGTATTTGCAGAGTTCCTATCTAATCTCAGGCCTCATACAGTCAAAGACAGAAGAAACTAAAATCCCTCATATGATATATTTATCTAAGTATCTACGATTTCTACGTTAGTTACGTTTGTATGTACACATGCACAAGCTGTCGACGAACAAAAAGTGTCGGATCTAAAATAATTTGTAACATTTATCAGCTGTTCTCGAACATTCCTGGCAATATTTTCGCCATCAGATCGTCTGCAACAATAAGTCACGTTTGTCGGCACGCACATGTTGCCGTGAACGGTACTTATTACCATTAGATTTCGAGTTCGCACCTGATCCCAGTGGCGCCGGCAAAAAGCCAAAATATCTTTGCCAAACGCTACATTAGAAAGCTCACTAACAACTCAAGTTCACATATTAACGACATCGACAGTTTATGATTTAGACGAATGTTGTGTTAACGACAACTATATTTAATGAGAGTTTGCATAATTGCAAACGTTGCAGCGTTGCGTTGGTCGAATAGTCGAATAGGCAATCGATAACTATCTTGCTTATTTTTATATATAGGTATATACTATTCTTCTGAAAAATAGTAGTAATGATATAGGCAGTGCCTATATGTAAACAAGATCTAGCGTAGTACTATAATGGAAGTGGACTTGGATTGTTCTTTAGGAAACCTCGCATTCCTACACATCATAATATTCTATCATTAGCCACAAAATTAGCTTAGAGCGGCAGCTAGTCATTTTACTTTTTAACGTTTAGAACGTAACCGATACCTACCGGTGTGCCTTTGTTTTAGACTAGGACAATAAATTAACTGGAGCAGGTACAGTTAAGACTAATTTCCAATAAAATGATTGATTGATTTGTTAAGTGTTCATAATTCGTTGTATTTGAGTTCATCTTTCTATTACTTTTAAACGATTTTAACTATTTCAATGTAAGTGTATACATAATTAAAGCGCTACTTTTCTAATTTAAATATCTATCAGATAATCTTTATGCAAACTTTTCCAGGAAGACACCTAAATAAATGTGTTCTTATATAAAGTTTGCTGGAAGTACTACTTGTAGTACTGGCATTATCGTCCAGTAACAAAGTAGCCAATGTTTGTATTTTGTAACAGGATAGTTTGAATTAGTCGGAAGACGTACCTAGTCTCGTGAGTCGTGACTTCTTACCTATCGTGACGAATTATCTCACATTTTCACAACTAACTAAGTATAATAATTATTTCATGTTGCTCTGAAGATACAAGAAGTTTTTCACTAAAATTCATAAATACGGTGATATTTTCTTAGATTGTTAGTTTTAACAGCGTTTTTATAAATAACTAGTATAACTGTTATTACAAAGTAACGAGTGGGTGTCTTAATTGGATTTCACTGGTTTTGTTTGTGCAGCATAGCGAATGTTGGCGTTGCGACCGAGCCGTGGCGAATGTATCACAATTATAAATTATTTTACCGACACGTATTATTACAAGAAATATTTTATATAACAACATTTTTCTTTTGATGTTGTCTTTGTTGTTTAATATTATTATAAACGTTTTAAAAAGCGTATAAAAACGAAGCTATTTATTTAAATTATTCAATGCCAAATGTCCTAAATAAGACATCTCTTGCAGGGATTGTATTTTAAATATTAATACTTAATATTTTAAATGTTTTCAATGAAGTATTGACTTGTGAGTAAACATGCAATTTTTTTCATAATTAGTGCCACTGTCATCAAATGAGGCATTGAAAGATGTTTTGGCAATATATCATTGACATCAAAAAAACTTTACAAAAATAATGTCGGCACTGAAAGTGACCTACGTGTGAACGAGAATAGAAACTTATTTCCTCTGATATAATTCGCGACTGCAGTTTCTAGTAGAAGTACAACAGAATAATTGTCAACATATAAGTACCTACCGTTAGCAAATTCGAACAGGTTATAGTGTGCATAACACAAAAAATTTACTTAATAATTTGAGAAATGTCAACGTCCATTAGGAAGACGTTTTGTGTATCGTAAGAGTAAAAACCCAAAAATTCAAGTTATACTTTAAGTTATTACTTGTGATATTTCGTATTTTCTGAAACTGTTCCATATTACGTCAAATTATATTCTTAACAGCGCGAAGCGTGCGCGCTCGCACGGCCGGCCGACACTGTTAGTGTTACAAGATCAAGGTCGTCATATGATCGCTTGGAGGACGAGCTGAAGTAACTGACGCCTACTTCCCTCGCGAGACACCGGCAGTGGGCACACACCGGAGGTGTTCTACTAGTTACCGATAGAGCTACAGGAAGGATCTCTGCGACGACGACGCGGTGCGGGCAGCAGTTCTTTGGTTTAATTCTTATTTTCCGTACGGTATTCTACAAAACGTACCTACTAGCTCTAAATATGACTATTTTTCCTTCGATTAACCGGTACTTTTCTAGAAACACGATTTTTCAGCACTATTTTGTAGAATCGGGGTAACCTGCCGAATGTTAGTTGCCAGAATATTACTTACAAAGTAACTAGTATCTAATCTGTTATATTATTAAAATAGCGCACCCTAGTTCCCACAGAAAGTACACATAGCAATACTCCTAAGACCTATGTTTGTGGTCCACAAATATTTGTGGTGTCATTTTCTGTGGGATTGAGATGAACATACTAATGTACAATACTTACTACGGTCTTCGTGAAAAGTAACTAATTAGTGTAATGCTATTAATGTTACGATATAATAAGTAATCTTCGCTACAAGACATTCTTTTCATTATACCTGAGAACGTGTTGCTCACTCTAACTGTTCTGTCTAATGAAGTTATGTTATTTCCAATGTTACGCATATTGACTTGTCCACTACGTCATCACTAATGATTTTAATTAGTGCTTACATTCCGTTATTGTTATTTTGTAGACTTATAAGGAAATCTATCATTCATATAACCGCAACACCACATTCTAAAAAAAACCAACACATCACTTAGTTCGGTTGGGAAAACTTTTTCACATTATATTTATTATAAAGTGGACATTCTTAATGCACCGTTTTGTTATTGTGGTACTGATGCACGAGGAAGAACTATTATTTACTAAATATAGCTTGTATAAGAAAATAGTTTAATTAGCTACCTTGGAAAACAAATCAGAAACGACAGATAACTGAAACACTATTTCAAAAAGATTTTATTTATTTATTTATACCTAAGTGTATACTTAATTAAATACAGCCACATCATACATAATTATTATACATTTATAACTATGGCTACATAATACCATTACTGTGCATCTGTTAAGTACAATTTCGGTGTACCTACTTACATAGTATTTTCTATAACGTTAAGGAGTTAGATTTGGTTTTTATGAAAATTTTACTAGTTTGTGCTCAACTGTTGGCTGATACCTTTTTCTGCAAAGATTATATTATTATTATCGAAGATGCTAATTCCACCTAAGTAGAGCCGGGTATGTTATAAACTTATGAACGTGTGGTGTGTGAATATCTTGTAAATATATTAAACATTCTATTGATTGTATACAACACATCTCTCCACCTCGCTCTAAAAAAACTCTCGGAAATCGTGCTCCGAGGTCACGACTTGTTGCGGATGAAATTGAAAATGCGAAATATTTTAAAAAATGCTCTACTTTTATACGTCGCCGCGTCGTTGAAAACCAACGAAGGTTCCATTGTTTTATTCATTAATAACTGAGGTCAACAGAGTAGGTGGACACGTGCTGCCTCTTCAAATGTTAACAGACTTTTATTAGTAACTATTATTAAATAAAAACATTACAAAGGACAAAGTATCACAGCTTCGAAAGGGATGAGCACATATCACAGCTTCGATCGAAGGGAAAGGGAAAGGTGTCATTAAAAAAGAACCTTCTCCTCTAACCAACAGGTGTATCAAACCGACCGCGTCATATGAGAACGACAAATCAATAAAATACAAGATGAAACAAGGTTGTACTCGAGCGGGCGTCGCCGTCGGGCGCGAGCCGCGCGAGGCGTTACACACAAACACACAACCGCCAGGCACTCGATAATCAAATTATGCACGAGAACAATTCGCGCCCTTGATTTCGACGCGCCACCGGAAGTTATTCAGTACAAAATAATTATTCAGTATTTAGAGCATAGTATAGTATAACCTACAACCTAACCAGTTCTGTGAGTTTAACCAACGGGGACAATTTAATTTTGTAGAAATTACATCATTATAGAAAATATGATTGGTCTTTCATCCTGTCTCTCATTTCAGACAATGTTTAGATCACACTAGCTGTGCCCGCGACTTGGTTCGCGTGGAAAACTAATCTCGCACATTCTATTATCACATTTATCACTGAACCCTAATATCTTTTCCGCCATCTTAATATATTTTCCAAAATCAGAGTAGCCTAAATTACTCCTTGTGACATTTTAAGCTATTCCTACATTCACCTAGAAAAACCTATCTCTGTTCTGTGGTCTATTCTATCTACACTGATGGCAGCGAACCCAACAAGACCATCATCACCGAAACTTTCAAACTCCACTCCACATGTTTCGTCTCCCAGGCTGAACGGGTGGCATTACCCTCGAGAGGACAATAAAAAAAATTCTAATAGATATCCGCCAGTAAGATTCCCTTTGAAATCGGTTCAGTCGTTTCGGTTTATCTCAAACAGAGAGATAGACAAAAAGTTTGAAAAGTTTTTTACTTTTATACTTATCGAAAACATTCAATAAATTAGTAATTTTCACAAACATTTCATGTCAGTTTTACGTCATTTATTTTAAATATAATAAGGAGGGATACAAGGGAGTAAGCGGGATAATACAAAGTGACCAACAAACCTGCGCGCGTGCTTACGAGTACGTCACACTGACCTATTTTGTTTTTGTATTTTGTTAGATATATTATGTTGTATAAATAAGGAAAATGAGAATAATTAATAAATGTATAGTAAATACGTAATACACGCACGTGTAGGTATTTACTAAAAGTGCTTGAATGACGTAGGAAAATTATTAAGTTTCCCATTGGTCATGATCTGTCTCAAACAGTGAAAGCACAACAATAGCTGAATACCATTCGCAGAAATAATTCTACAACTAAGAAGATAAGAAAATCTATATTGTAAATCATACAATATCACCTATATTGTAAAAAATTTCGGAACAGATGTTCTTCGTGAATAACCTAAATATTCACCAGTTAGTTGGACATCTGAGTTTTCTGTACTTAATATTTAATGAAGTTTTAAGATAATATATTTATTTATAACATTAAATTATTTATAATTATAACATTATTATCTATTTACTTACATATCTACAACTTCTATTTACAATACTATAAATAAATAATAATACAAATGGTAATGTAATAACAAGTCAATGTTTCATCATCAGCAACATTTAAGCATCAGCATTGATGTCCCACTTAAACTTCCTAGAGCCACACACTCGTACCTACCTAGCAGACTAAACAAGTAACTTGTAGGTCTTTAAGTTTATAACATTACATGCTTAAGGAACCATGATGGGTTGTATTTACCTACATGCAATACTGTTTTTTGGTTATACCTATACATAAATGCATGTTTATGCGTTACTTAGGTTCAAAACATAATCATAGGATCGCGCCTTTTTCCCCGAAGGGGTAGGCAGAGGTATATCACACCCACATTTCGCCAGCTATGCTTGGTCTCATGAAATAGGGGGCGAGCCTATTGTCATCAACAGGGAGCATTTGTTTACGAAACTCCGGGAAAATCTAAATACTGGAATTACCTGATAGAAAAACCCAATACCAATGTCCGCCCATGTACCAATGTGCATAAAGTTTATATAAATAAATAAATAAATACCATTTTTATACAACCCGGGACTCGAATCCGGGACCTCTTGCACAGCAGTCGTATACACTTCTCGCTGCGCCACCGACTTCGGTTAAACCATGATTATAATTTATACCTAACTATGACATGTGTGTGGTGGGCTTGAGGTAAATTAAATATTTATGTTATATTAATAGTAAAGCAAAATCAGAACGCTATGGGTAATGAAAGTGAAACCGTTGACAGAAGCCGTCCATCTTTCTTTCTACATATTCAGGCGGTATAATGCCATGTTTGGTAGTTTAGTAACTGTTTTTACCAGTGACAAGTATTCTGTTTATTCTTACATAATAGAGAAGTAAAACGAATTGATTCGTATGCTGCGACCATGAAATGTGGAAAGCAATTATGTCTATGTAAAGTTTAAGTAGCTAAAACAAATTAAGCCGGCTATTGGCGCTGTTAGCAATCAAGTTAGGTATTTTCTATTTCATTGCTTAATAATAGTGGATATTTCTGGTATAACGCAATTTTGTGTCGGATAGGCTTAGGGACGTATCGTAGCGTATCATCGAACAATTTCTATACCTACATTTTCGGTTTTACTTGACGTATCCTTTATATATTATATATGCGTAATCGCAACCAATTATGTACATAGAAGTAAAGAAACCAGTTTTACTGCTTAGGTGGTGGAGCGAAAGTTCTTATTATAAGCCCGGAGTCTGAAATTGTGCCCTATTTATGGCAATAGGCTCGCCCTTATTACGTGAGGCCAAACATCATTATTTTAACCCATTAATGTCTCACAGCTGGGCACGGAAATAAACATAATATGTAAGCACCTTGCACATGTTCTAGACATTTAAATAAAAAAAAACTATCTTTAATTCAGATCTTTCAATCCATAAAACATAAATAGAAAACATAGAATAGTTAATTTAATTTAGTATTGGGTTAGTAACAAGATAGCACTTATAGTCTATATTAGTATTGTTAGTAACAAATACAAGATTATAATAAATATATACAGACAAGGTTTATTGTGGCAGCTACTAAAGGTATGTGTTCAATCATGTACATATACCCATAGATACCTCCACCCAGTGCCTTTGTATAGGACAGTCCGGCCTGTTAGTAATCATTTTCAGGGTACCATTCCGACTGCTACGCAAGCGCTGTAGCAATGAAGTCGCTTTTTTACGCATGATGGCGTGAAAGCTATCTGTGCGAGCTTCGGCGAACATTCTCGATGCGTTACAACGCCGCGGCAGCCGCAACAGCATCCTGAAAGCGTTGTTATATTGCACGCGCAGGACGTTGTAGGCTCGGCTCGTATATGACACCCACAAGCCGCTCGAATAAAACGACTGACAGAACGCTTTAAACAGCGTAATTTTGACGTCTGTCGTGCAACGAGCAAACCTGCGGGCGAGTATATTACTCCTCACCGCCAACGCCCTGCGCTCCCGCTCTATATCGCGGCCATCACGTAGGTCACTGGTCACAATGTGGCCTAAATACTTAAGCGTATCAACCATTTGAGGCTTTCAGATTTGTTTTTATTCGACCTCTAAAACTAGGCTGTGTCGTCTCATTTAACAGTTGTACTACTGGATCAATGAGGCACACGGATAACATAGGTACTACAGGATCTAAGATCAATGTTATGCTTATATTGTGTAAGTGATAAGTATCAGTGTGAATTTGCCTTTACGTAGCAGACAATCCTCGTAGCACCCATACTCGTAAAGATAATGAAACACATCGAACACGACTCGCTGTAATGGACATCCTACACTCTATTAGTAGACAGACAGGCACCGTCCTAGGCTGTTTTAGTACTGTTTAAATGCACATCAACTGATATAGGCGGATCTTAGATGTTTATACGATACACACATAAATAATATCTAGTTACTCGTAATAGGCATCGAGTTCTCTAACAGCTTACAAAAATAGCAGTCGCCCGCGACTCCGCCCGCGCGGGTTTTAATTTCCATGACCACAATGTTCCGACTAAATTCTAGTCGTATCATGACGAAATTGGTCCGATCTGCCGAAATTTCATAACGTGTACAAGGGCCATAGACCTAGGATCCGCGCGCTACTGCAGACAAGGGCCCTTACGGTGCAATATATTGGATAAATAATTTAGGGCACGCTTGCGCTTGTCGACCCAACGTTGGCGTGATGATCCTACATACCTAGCTTAAATTCTGATATTTCAGCTTTTAAAGCTAATATTATTTCGCTTTGATGTTGCTAGTTGGCTAGGTGTGTGATAAAATGAATGAAGTAAAAACCTGATAAATTAAAGTGTAGGTACTATAAATAGTGATCTGTAATGTTAAAGTAGGGCTACGCATGCGGAAGTATCGCCAAGTGGCATGTGCATTGGAAACACGCATGCAACTCATGTGCACCCATGCACGTGGCCATTATACAACGTTATTACTATACAATTAACGCACAAACCATAGACATGCATGCATAGCAATCTATACTTATATTATAAAGCTGAAGAGTTTGCTTGGTTGAACGCACTAATCTCAGGAACTGCAAGTCCGATTTAAAAAAATATTTTAGTGTTGGATAGCCCATTTTTGGAGGACGACTATAGGCTAAATAACATCACGCTACGGCCAATAAGAGCTAAGCAGTGCCCAAATAAAGAACGGCGGAAACGAAAGCTAGTACAACATATTATGGTGCTTATTAAACTTAATACACTGGACCACTGCTGGGCATGGATCTCTAAGTGCAAAATGGCATCATTAGGAGTAAGGATTTATCCTCACAAAACTGGACGAGACAGAAAACAGGATTTTAATATAGTTATACCACATTTATTATACAACCACCACGGTCGCAAACAGATACGTACGGCCTTATGGTAAGCGGTACAGAACAGAGAGAGACGCCTGCAGGCTGCAGCAGTGGCATCACGAGCACGCTGCCGACCCTTAAGAAACCTAAATCTATTGTAAATACTGAAATTCTACTGATTGTGTACGTCTCTGAGCCTAAGACTGTAGCACCGTATCTTTTAACAGTCAATGTTATTATGATAATGTTCTGTTCTAGTGCCCTGGAAACGCGCTTGGTGCAATGCAACATTCGAAGGATAACAAGTTTGATTCCGCGTTGAATGCTTGTGAATTGTAATCATTCATTAAGTTGAAATAACTTGATAACTATTTATAACATTGTTTCTTATTTACTTGACGATTTTAACCTTGACGCTGTATATGTTCTCATGTTTAAATATGCTTTGTTTAAGAGTTATTTGATTGGGAGAAGAGTTAACGCAAACAACAAAGATAAAGCTAGCTGTAATAGTGACAATTGTCAGGAGCAGACGTAGCTATGATTCTAATGTGTATGATCCACGGATAGTTGACCTAAGTCTGAGTGCAGTTTGTCTATGTACTGGACTAGTCCAAAAGTTTATATGATATCAGTAGCAACATTTAGACATAACATACATTTAGACGTGTATTTACAATATCAGATGGATTCATATTACTCAATGATTCCACTCGCTCAGCTCATATTAAATACACAAACTGATAACAATCTCCATTATAAATTAAAGCAATAAAATCAAATAAATCCTATTTGACTTACACAGAACTAAGTATAAATTAGTTTTAGCTTGTTATTTATTACACTCAGTAGTCAATCACATTGGGTTTTATGACTAACTACTTAGACCGGTTTTAATTAGGCTTACAGTAATTGTGTAACTATGTGGAATATTATAACAGTTCATAAAAACACTTCCGTGAATAAGAGATTTATACAACACGACAACTTTATCAAGACCATTTTTGAAGGATAAAGGGGTCTAACTTTTTATTTTTTGTTTATTATTTATTTTGTAAACATTCATTTTAACTCTTTAATCTAACGGTGTGGTGCTCTGCTGCATCACTTTACACGCTACTCAAATTGTAAATTACAAAAGATTGTAACTATCCATTTTTTTTTTAAAAGAGTGGCGTGAGTTTCTTGCCAGTTCTTCTCATAGCTCCACCCCGTCAGCGAACTGGTCGTAGGCAAATTTGCTGACACTACTTTTCGGATAACCTGTTACATTCTTGTGACTTTCATAAGTGTTACCTTGTAACCTAGATGAATAAACGAGATTTCATTTCATTTCATTTCACGACAGAGGTGCATTTTCAAACAACTAGTCAAAGAAAAAACCGGAGTCGAGTCGTATCGGGCGGTCTAAAAGAACAAATTCTAATGTCTTCTCTTATTATATATATTCTATATCTGTTTATCTACTGTAACAACGTAAAATAAACTCTTCCAAGCTAAGTAGGTACCTATCATTCACACTGACCTAGTAATACTTTGTAAGTAAAACTTTTCCAAACATATATAATTAATTATGTAAATTGGTGTAATCGATTCAACCTTAAATTTGAATTAGCCTCTGCAAGACCGAAAAGATGATAAGCTAGTTTTGTTAGCACCTACTTACCCATTGCATAGTTACAACGAACGAAATATAAAGCCTAGGAGTTATAAAAATACCAAGAATTTTAGTTCTAACTCCTCCCGTCTCGTAAAACAAATTTACCTAATTTACTTTTGTTTTTCCAAAATTTCCTAAAAAGAATGGATATAATCTTGTCTGATTGTACCAAATGTTGATATAGTTTCACACAAAACAGAAAAGTGGGTCGAGTTCCAGAATGAAAATATTATTTAATTTGATTATCTGCTAGTCGTCCTAAATAGGCTGTAGGCATGTAGGACGAGATGATGAATTACTCCTTCTAAAGACAACGAGTAAATAGGGATAAAGACAAGATGCGTCAGTAGATATCAATTGTATCTAACCACTATTGCCTTATAATTTAGTATCTCATAGCTCACAAATGGAACGTTCCCTTCCGACCCAACGTCACCTTCACGGCTTACTTTTTATGTGACGGAAGCTTAACTAACAACCGTGACATATATATGAGTTTCTATAACCTACAATCTAGCTATGATATACCTTTAGTATTAACCCGTTTATCTCACATCTCGAGCACTGAATTGAACGCTTGTGGGCCTAGGTACTTAAGCAGTGACCTCATAACCCTACGGTAAATGACACTGACTGGTTGCGGTCACTTTTAATATTCTATAAGAACTAGATTTATTCCGTGCTATTATTGTCTGTGTAACTCGACAAAAGGTCTTCGGGTACGATGTTAGAAGTACCTGTTGTATGTACGATGTACATATTATTATATGTAATAATGTAAAATCTTGAAGTCTGACTGACAATTTATATTGGTGAAGTAGATTTAATAATTATCATTTATAATTTTTATCAGTAAAGTAGCTATACAGCCTGCCTCAATAAATGGTCTTACCCTACATTAAAAGAATTGTTCAATTCAGATCAGTAATTAGTTCCTGAGATTGCGCTAATCTCAGGTTCAACCAAACAAACAGAAGTTTACGTGATGCGCGCAGAACGTTTTCCTTTTAGAGTAATCCTTTAAATTTCTAAATCGCTTTTACATAACGATTTAGAAATACAATGAAAATTAAGAACTAAAATAAGAATAATTCAAACTATATAATTATAACTGAAAAGATCGGAACCATATTGCTGCCTGGTGAGGATCATCTGCAACAGCACAGAGTTTGGCAATGTTCCAGAATACGTGTTACATTACTGAAATTGACAAGGGCTCATTTTTATCACGTTTGGGGTTCGCACGTGGACCGTGTGTACTTGTTATACCTATAGGTATGTAGGTACATATAGGTATAACAAGTACATATGACAACTGACCTTAACCTTAAGGTCAGTTTTTATATAAACGATCAGAACGTATTTCTCATATCCCTGGACCTCCAGACAGCCTTAAAATATTTTTCTAAATAAAAAATTCGGTCGGGCTCGAGGTAGGTAACTAATAAAGTAATAAGTTTAATGATACTTATAATGCATGTCCATAAACAAATTATGTAAGTAAGTATTCGTAAGTAGTTAAGACCTCCTTAGACTAAAGCTAGTTTATACTTAGTATATTATTATGTTTGCATCAAACTAGCTGTTATCCGTCTTGTAGCCAGGTACGCACTGTGATTAGGTATAATATCAGAGGTAAACTACTCAAGATTGTATAACAAACAGTTTATTAGGCTCGCCTCTACAGACATCCATACATATTATAAAAGGCTTTGTCCTGACTGACTGACTGACTGACAGACAACGCACAGCCTAAACCGCTGGTCGTAGCAACTTGAAATTTGGAGGGTGTGTTTGTCCTAATGTCTAGAGGTGTACTAAGAAAGGGTTTTTTAAAATTCACCCAATTCAATTGTATGAAACTTGTTTGTTTTTTAACTTATTGAATTGAAATTGTTATTTAATATTTTTGTCAGGGGGTGAAATATTAAATAGACAGTTCTTTGTTTTTCAAGTTATATGTTTGGTCCCATGAAATAGGGGGCGAGCCTATTGTTTTTGATGTTTGAAAAACTTACCCTAAGGGATGAAATAGGTGTGAAAATTATTAGAAATTGATATGGATGACGTTTTCAAGGTTTTCAGGGACGCTAATTACGAAAATCTTATATATATTGACGTAAACTGAAATTCAACTCTTGTAGTGAGGTGTTGTGGAATTCATGAATTGCACTTAAAACAAAGATCTATGTAGGTAATATCGAAATCTACGCGGACGGAGTCGCGGGCAAAAGCTAGTTCAAGTATAAGTGTTTTGTAAAAACTCTGTTTAAAATGCCATGATGATTTTTTAGACAACAAACTGGTTGTTATTAATAATAATAATAATATAATATTCTACCACATTCACACAGCGCCATCTAGTCCCAAATAAATCAATTATATTTGCTTGTGTTATGGGTACTAAACAACTGATATACTACTTAAATACATTTTTTTTGTAAATACATACATATTATAGATAAATTACACCCAGACACAGAACTCATCACACAAAGATTTGTCCTGGGTGGGGATCGAACCCACGACCTCCGGCTTAGCAGTCAGGGTCACTAACCACTAGACCAACCGACCAGTCAATTATTATATCATACTTACTGTTTTTCCTTGGAAAATCCGAAAAAATGCAGCGTTGGAGTGAAATGTAATATCAAGAAACTTAATTGATCCTTTGGAAAAAGTAAAATAAGTAATGTAAAACTTTTATTTTCTTTTTATTATTTTTATTACCACTCAGCCTCTCAGCAGCCGCTTGATCCACGGTAGCACATTCAATTATATCCCATGGCACTCTCCAGTCATCCAACTATTCTGATGCAAAAATCGCATTAATCGATCGTGAAGGAGATTAATAATAATTGAAAACCGTTATATATACGTCAGTTTTAAATTTAAATCTATAAAGTTTTTATTGTTTACTACTAACTACTGCCGGCTTCTCTTCCGTGGGTTTTGATTGTCCACAACTCAGCTTCGTTAAGTAGTTCTTGAGATTAGCGCTTTCAATAAAAAAAAAGTTCCTCAGCCTTATAATATTAGTTTAAATTATTATCTCGGTCAATTAACGGTATTAGATCAAGAATGTGTTTAAAGAGCGTCTAGCCTGAGTAATTCCGATTGTACATTGATATACCAATATGAATCAATCACATTTTTATATACATACATAATTATAATAGTTGGCGCAATCGTGGCTAATTGTATGTCAGTTTGTGTAAACGTTTGGCAAGTGAAGAATTTTACATTAGCGCAGCCGCCAAACAGTTGATTCGGGTGTCTCTGTACAATATGTTAATTATTTGCAGCTATAAAACGAAATAATTCAATTCGGTATATCTATTTATGTATATGAGTATTGATTTTTGAATTTCGCTGTCCGGTGTTTATGTAAATTAACTGATATTTTGAAAATATTTTTATAGAATGCGATCAGATTCTATTAGACATTTAGTGCCGCATGCCGCCATTGAAATTGATGATTGAATGAATGAGATTCACTAAAAAAATTTAAGAAATACAAAGTTGGATATTAAATAAACTAAAAATATATTTTCGGAAATTATAAAATCATAGTCCGCCATCGACTGCCGAATACATTTTCTTTTCTGCAAGTCCAGCCAAAGGTTTTCTGGAAGAAATTGTTTTCATCATCATCATCATCATCATCATATCAGCCGCAGGAAGTCCACTGCTGAACATAGGCCTCTTCAAGAGATTTCAAAAAGAAAGAAAAAAAAGAAATTGTTTTAGCTAAAACCAACCATTCGATTACTCGTATTTTCCTCATAAGCTTGATATTTACAATTTTGTACAATAAAACGTATTTTATCTAATTATTCTTATTTCTATGTTCACAACTAAATGTTTTTAAACACTAAAGTAATTTTACTGAGATTTTTGCAACTTACTCTGAAGTGAATATATTGTAAGTACCTACTTAGTTAAGGAATATCAAACTCATTTAGTTTCCAATTAATTATCGGTTAGTTCATTCAAGTACTTTTATCTTAAAACAAATACGTGATAAAACAATACAATTTATATAAAATAACTTGAATGGACAGCAAAAATTGCAAATTGCAGTGGACTGCAATAGGCTGAAATGATTATGATGATGATGAACTTAAATGAAATATCCGTATCCTATTAAGTTTTAATTCAAATATCGATATGACATCATTAAATCAAAACTTTGAGACGGTATCCCAATATAGCTGAATCCCACAGTTTCACACGCACTGGTCGCTACTGCTCCACTCCTATGACTTGCAGCGATAATGCTTTGTAGTCCAAATTCTTCCTCAAACAGGCCATGTATTGCAAAAATAATGTTCCAGGTGGAACTAGTAGTTGCCGAGATTGGCGCCAATAAACAAACAAACTGTTTAGCTTAATGATAGATTTTAATTGGAAAACTACACGGAAGTTGGTTTTCTACATCACGTCTTACTAACGAAGTATTTTTGTCAAGGTCTGAGGCATATAATATATTATTTGCTTATGTAGAGCTGATGGAAAGTCAACCGTGTTTATTTGTCATAAGGTTAATTATAATTCGGCCTAATCATAATAATTTCGGAGAGGCAAGTGTGTGGATAACTGTATAGTGTAGTATTTACGTTAGAGCGATATAACATAGTGAATGCCGCGGCACATGCTTCAAGGATATAGTAATATTTTAGAAAGGCTGCTGATACCAAACCTCGGCCCTACGTTGTTTATTATTTATAGCGATATAAAATAATCATTGATAAAAATATTAAAATGGGTTTGTAGGGTCGCAAAATTAATTCGCGAAATTTGTGTAAATTAAGTGATTCCACACTCTGTCTTCAGGAAAAAAAAACGTGACGTGAACATACTAGTACGGGATCCCAGGTCCAAATTTTTTTTTTATTACTATCAAGCTAATTTTTCGTGAGTAGCTTCATTTTGACGTGACGCCCAACAATTTCGTATTTCAAAAGTTTGATTGTGGTAGCTAACAGACGTAGCAAGGGTATATCGGACCGGGATGGAAATACCGGGATAACGTACCACGCAATTTTTAGGATAATATGACTGTTCAATTACATAAATATTATGTAAGTATACATAAATATTATATAGTAATAAAAAAAAATTGGACCAGTGCCTCTAGACAATGTTACACGCATTTTTCGTTAACGCCGAAGGAAACATGAAAATTGTATGGGATTGACGTCTATGAGAGAAAAGACAAAACAGTGCAGTGTAAGGAAACGAAATGTGGTAGACAATGTTAAAAAAAACGCAACGCTTCGTTTTCTGTTGCCTCAAACTAAAAATTGTATGAAATGTAGACTTTTGACATATTATGTGCTAACGCTTTGATATCGCCCATCTGCCCACTGTCAATATGTTGTTGTGCCTTGATTTTCACCATTTGCCGCTTTAAAGTGTAAGTGGCGGTGTCTCATTGAACTTTGAATCTTTGAATCTTTCTAAACTTAACGCTTATCGATAGCTTCATTTAAATATTCGATATAAAAATGGTTTTAAAAACGGAAGGTAACCTAATAATATAATTAATAACATTTTTAAGATCTGTGATGACAGATCGATCCCAGTACATCGTGGTAATGCCATGTTTGAGAATTGGGTTGGGCACATGCCTGTAAGCAGAGTGGCAGCAAATGACGGTGCGGTAAAGAGAGAGTCTGACCATGGCTGCCCGCGCCGCACCGCCGTCTGCATTGTTCTAGCCTAGGAGCATAGCGTTTTTAGGGTTCCGTAGCCAGAATGGCAAAAACGGAACCCTTATAGTTTTGTCCTGTCCGTCCGTCCGTCCGTCTCTCATCTGTTTTGATTATATGTATAATAATATAAGGCTCCCAAAGTGGCATAAATTGTGTCCCTCTATTTAAATATATATCTATAAAACCAAGAAATCTGATAAAATTCACAAAAATAACACTTAATAAATGCTTACTTAATAATACGAGTACAACTAAAATTATTTTGAACATAATCGAATGCACAGTTTTTGAGTAATTGCTCTTCTCAACAAAAGGACTTAAGCGCTATGAAGATACGCTTACGGATATTTTTATAAAAGTTGTTCCAGTAAAAAGAACTATCATAGACAATAGACTTTGCTGTTAGACCATTGACGGTCTATCCCATATTATTATTATTATTACATATTTAGTATTTAGGCGTTAAGCGTCAACGCCTTGGCGTTAACGCTTGCCGCTTGGTAGACAATGTTACAAAAATGAGGCAGACGCGAATTTATTCTGCCTCGCTGCTTTGAAATGTAAATTCTCTATGGTTTTCCTGGAAGTCGATGTCAAATGAGTTGTCAAACTCAGCACATACGTGCCTTATTTATGTAATAATTATATACTAATCTAAAACAATATATAAAATAATTCACAACGGGCAGTGCGCTGTAACAATGTAAACACTCGTCGAGGTGCTTGCTGTCTCGACACGTTGGTTCCTAGTTAAACGCCAGCTGTGTCGCCGAAAAACTTTATGGATTTGTGAAGGTAGAAAGAAAGAAACGCCTGCGGCGAACCAACAAGAACTGCTGCGGTACGGCTTCTCCAGTTGCTGGCTTTACTTTGAATGCAGCAGCTTCAAATACTCCGGAGTACATTTCGGGCCTGCACGACATCTCAATGCCAGAGGACACCGAGAAGTATGTGTACCTTAAAGCCAAGTATTATTTGGCTTCTGGAGTCACGTTGCAGTGTTTGTACCGCACGTCAGTACAGGCACCACACACAGTTCAAGTCTTGCATCTTATAATGGACGAGAACTTTTGACCCGAGCGTTTTGTGTTCTATCGCTTCCGGGAACAAATACCACCTGACCGCACATTGAAGTGCAATGTGAAGAAGTTTTATAAATTATTATTTTATGTACATTATTTTAATAATTATTTATTTTTGAGAAATTGTGATCCTGAGAATAAAGAAAAGATTTATTGAAACCAAAATATGCCCTTCCTTCCCTAATCTCATATGTACTAGTCCATTACCTATTTTTACATTTTAGTTAGGTACATAAAAATAAATAATCAATAAGTTACCAGAACACTTACCTAAAAGAAGTAACAATTGGCAGATAATTATATTTAATTCGTTAAAAAGCTAGCGAACACTAAAATATTTTTTCAAATCGGACCGGTCTGTTTGTTTGGTTCCTGAGATTATCTTGTTCAACCAAACAAACAGACTCTGCAGCTTTATAATATTACTACTTATGGATAACTAGCGTATTATTTGTTATAAACTTTACTGTTGGCCAAATTAAACACAATATTAAAACATACTGTATTACACCAAGTAATCTTTTTATTATCTAACATAAAAGCATTATTTATTTTCGTCCGAAATACAAAAGATTCTTCTCTCTTTGGCTGAACATATCTCTCTTTCTTGATTTCTTAATTTTAACTGCTGAAACCATTGATTGCTACGAAACAATTGTTTCTAATAATATTATTAGTCAAAATATTGTAATATCATAAAACATGCAATATTTATCAAAATTAAAATAGTCACTACTTCTCTTTCTGCAGAGTCTCGACAACCGCTTTGATTTCCTTAGATAAAACCAAAGCGTTAACGCATGTCAAAGGTGTATTTTGGCATAAGGCAAAAGAAAACACAACGTTTCATTTTACGATACTGTTGTTTAACATTGTTTGCAAATTTTTATTTTGTTACAATAAAAATTTACGAAAAGTGAATGTATCTTTTTCTACCCGCAGACCGTAACTTAAAATTTTATTCATATCATCATCTCAACCCATAAACGTATTTAATATTACAGTAATCACTTACAAAAGATTTTAATTAAACATAACGGAAAAATATAGGTACATACAACCTTTTTGGATGTTTCAGTGTATATTCTGTGCACAGAGTAGGTACATTATAGATTCTGTGGTTAGAGTGTGACAATAATATTGTCATCATTGTCATGACAAGTTTAGATAAATAAACGCTAGTGTTCTACTAGGTATTAGGTCTGTGGATAAATAGAAATAAATACTTATAAACCAGATGACAAGCATTATATTTTCTTTGATAACAACAAACAAACAAGACATACAAGAATATTAATGGGAATCAAAATACTCAATTTAATTATATTATTAAAGAATTCGAAAGTGTTAAAGATTCAGAAATGTCAGGTTTCACTACTTCTGGGGGCACCCTTGGATACCTATTTACATCAATAGTTGCAAGTCGCAGCGGCGAGAATTGAATGACCCAAGATTTATTTTATGGGATGATGATATACGAAACGAAGAAGAAATAAAGTCAGTTGAAGGCAGGAATGTCAGAAAAAAGCCATGGTTAAAAACAACGATTTCATAGCATGAATAGTAAAAATATAAGGGTTCTGTTTTTACCTTTTGCGGTACGGAACCCTAAAAATAATAACATTATATCGTGAAAAGAAAGGTGCCGAGCCAAAGAAAAAGAATCTTGTATTTCTGACGAAACTAAATATGTAATGATTTTTTGTCAATAAAACGATTACTTGTGTCATACAGTTTGTTTGGATGTGTTTATAACAATTATTACGCCCTCTTGTTAATACTATTACTTATTCTGTGCCTTATGCGTACGTCGCGGGCACAGCTGATTATTAAAAAATATGATTACCTTACTAATAATAATATCTACAGATAATATTACTTCTTTTAAGTTTTGTGTTTCGGTAACTGCTTGAATATTTTTAAGATATAAGGAAAGGCATATTTTGGTATCAATAAAGACATATTTTCTTTATTATCAAAGATTATAATTTCCCATAGATAAATGTCTTATAAACGACCGTACATAATTATAAAAATAACTACTTCACATTGCACATAATAATTATACCTACGGTCAGGTGGTATTTGTTCTCGGAATCGACAATACAACACAATACGCTTTGGTCAAAAGTTCTCGTTCATAATAAGATGCATTAAGCACGTTGGTTCTTCTGTACTACTGAATACAGTCACCACAAACACCTTTAAGAGTGACTCTGCGACGCGACTCCAGCAGCAGTACTCTCATAATGTACTTGGCTTTATGGTACACATACTTCTCAAAGTCCTTTGCCGTTACAGTGTAGTGCAGGCGAGAATTAATGTACACCGGAGTACCACAGCAGTTCTTCTTGATTGATTCGCTGCCGGCATTACCTTTTTTGCACCTACACCAAACAGTGCACAGCGCGTCGTGAATTTTCTTATTATTGAAAACAAAATATAAATTTATTTGGGCGCGTTGCATTTAATTTAATTATTATTATATAAATCAGGTGCGTTTGTACTAAGTTTGGCAATTCATTTGACGTTCAGAAAAGCCATAGAGTAGAGAATTTACGTTTTAAAGGGGCGAGGCCGAATTTTGCCTCGTTTTTGTGACTTTTCGTTTTCCTGAGACGCTAACGCCAAGGCGTTAGCGTCTCAGGAAAACGAAAAATGCGTTGCGTGATAACTTTGTCTAGAGGCCCAGGGATCCCGGACTATACGTGACGCTATTACATAGCTATGTTTTTTGAAATAGTTTATTAATAGTTCACCCTATCAAGAGTACCAACATAACAAAGTGCACATACTTAATCTGTACCACAGTATAAATATATTCTGTGTCTATGCTATCTTTACTAATATTATAAAGCTGAAGAGCTTGTATTTAGTTGAACGCAATAATCTCGAAACTACTGGTCCGAAAAATTACTTTAGTGTTGGAAAGCCCATTTATCGAGTAAGACTTATAGGCATCACGCTACAGCCAATAGCAGCTGACCAGTGGCTAAACAAAGAACGACAGGAGCGAAGCTCTAGGCAATGTTGGATAAGTAATGGTGTACGCAAACATTTAATTTGAGCTAAACAATATCATTATCATCCTGTGGTCCCGGTTGTCATCTATTTAAGAGCTGTTGGTTGAGATTAAGCCCTACAGAAATATCCAGTTCGCAGAGAGTACGGGAAGCGTCGTTTACGTGTGGCCTGCGAGTGTTGGCGTAGGCGAGCTGCTCCTCCGTTCTCACCAATTAGTGCACAGACGACCTTGCAACCGCTTTACCATTTACCACCTCAGTCGACACAACTGTTACTTGATTAATACACCTCACCTATATAGAATGTAGGCTTTCCACTTGAACACACTAATAACTCACTGCTACAGTCCTTGTAAATAATCTTTTTCATATTATTATTAAGTACTTATTGCAATATTTGTTTTATACCTACATACTTAGTTAAAATTTCTTCGACAAACGACTTTCCCTTATATTAATATATCTCTGATTGTTGTAAAAACAAGAATTTAAATAAATATTGTGAAAATATTTATTTGGAACTTTGCGGGCTCGTGAATATTGATGCAAAGAACCTTTTTATTGTAAAAAGTGTGGATGTGTGTGTGTGTGTGTGTGTGTGTGTGTGTGTGTGTGTGTGTGTGTGTGATCAATTGTTAATACTGGTCGTGCACTTTATGTAAGAGCTAAACACCAATTTAGAACAGAACTTAATCTGATGGTTAAACTTGACAAGTGTTGATGAACTATCACGTAGACCTTGAATCCTAACTATTGTTGATGCTTTGTGAATTTTGCTGATAAGAAACTACACAAATACCCGTAACTGATTGTATATAAATTTTAACCGCGTTATACGTAAATCTATATTTCAATAAAACAATGTACAGGATCTATCTATTGTGAACTAAAAGTAAGAACATTATAGACCATTTTCTCTTTATCAGTCCTGTCTAGAAATCAATTCGCTAAATAGACTAGCGAAGAGATAGAGACTAGCGAATTTTAGGTGTGCTGCACTTGTGCCTGCGGGTAAACAAGATTTGATATTGTGGTGTTATGTCGAATAGATATAACGGTTCTGTGCACGCCAGTCCTCCCCCGCTCTCTCTCTCTCAACGAACATAAAAGATATATGTATTTTGCACTTTAACTTTAATACAGAAATAAATTAATAAAATGTAAACGTCGTCAGAGCGCTGCGATCACATTTCCAATTCAGTTGAGATTACCTATCAATAACTACTTATTCGCAATTTATTCGCACTTGTCCACTAAGTATATAAATGTTTGTATAGGTAATACATAAGTTTTATGAGTATATTGTTATAGCTTCCGTGTTTCTGTACTAGCAACAACTAAGGTAAAGGCACCTATTACGGAAGTATTTCGCAACATTTGAAAGTAAGAAACAAAAATAAGCATTTCTAAGCATTTTTAAAGGTGCAAACTAGTTTTATCGTCAAAAGTGGAATTTATATTTTGAATTGCTGTTGAGCCTATGTTACTTTTCATGATATTTCTTATTTTAAAAAAATGTTTAAATAGTCGGGTCGATTTTCCCTAATACGGAGGTAAAATTTTGGTCAGAGCCTATTACGGCGGTAGACGGCTCCTAATACGGAGGGTCAGAAATTATATTCATTTAAGTTCCGTACAAATAATATTTATTAAATGATATAAATGTTTCATTCAGTTTTCATAAAATTTACAAATATAGTATAACCGTGCATTCACACACGCGTTTTAAAAAGAGTTTCAGGTAATTAAAATAAGGTTGATTTTTTTTTACGTTCAGTAAAATATGAGATAGTAAACCTACATAAAGATGGCATATAAGTAATACCAGTGCCTCAAGCTTTTAAAATTTATATAGATTTTACATTTTGAAATTGGTACATAGTTACAAAATGATTACATTTTACAAGTTTTACTAGGGATCCCAAAATATTTTTAGAAATAATAATAGGTAGCCTATGTTACTCGGTAAAGACGTATCTTTCAAACGGTTAAAGAATTTTTTTAAATCGGTCTCGTAGTTTTGAGTTAAATTGAAAGAAACAAAAAAAAACAAACAAATGTTACATATTAAGTAGTAATTGCAAGTTAATAGAAAGCTTGTAAAAGTAACATTTAACACAATTTAAAAGTTTTTATCGCTTCTGGTTTTATCAAAAAAACATGCATAAGTATCAAATTAATAAGAATCCACAAAAATAAATAATATTATTTATTTATTTACGAAACCCTAAAACTTGTAATTTTATGTTCCATGATGAATAGGGCCGTAATAGGAGATCATAGAACCTAACACAGAGTTACCTGGAAATAACTACCACCGTAATAGGAAAACTACTCGTGTTTTTAATAATCCTAATTCTGACCGTTAAAAATTTCGATAAACAAAAGAGTGTAAATGCTTAATCAAAAGATAACAGTTTTTTGGTTCAGATGTGTAAAACTCAGCCAACAATTATACAAAATAAATGATTTGTGATAAATTAAAATACACCTTCCTATTTTTACCCCTTCTAAGAAACCAACATTTTGTACTCAACAGTTTTCATATTTAACCAGATTTCTAATTAAAAACACATACCGAAGAATATGGTTTCTAATTTATGAGATTAATAATTATTTCAACTAAACTTGGAACTAAGTCAATAAGTTAATAATTTGAAAGTTATAAACAATTAAACATGCCCAGTACTTTTCCTATTTCGGAGTTATACCACCGAATTAGGATTAATCTATAAAATTCGTATCCTATCACGGCGGTGTTTTATTTCTTATTTTTTGGGTATAAAACAAGTTGCAAATATAAAACAAGCTATTTAAATAGTTAGTGTAATAGTAAGAAAATGCTATAGATAACACATAAACAAACTTGAACGGCTTATTAATACGAAAAACTTAGTTTCTAAATATTAGTGTACTTACTTTTGTCGTTCCGCGTTTGTATGGAAACCAATCTTACGTCGATGCCGTTACACAAACTGATTGATCTTGTGTTGTCAATGTGCTATACTTGCAAACTTCAGTTATGTCATGAAGTAATAAACTTAGAATAAGTAGGTCCCGTTTTGGTGTACTTAAACTAAGAAAGACAGGAATAAAACTCGAAAATAAAAATACCACCGTAATAGGAGCCGATTTTGACTACCTCCGTAATAGGTGCCTTTACCTTATGGTTGTGATTAAAGTTACAGAAAAAGGTTCCGTATTATGCTTTTTCAATAATTTCTAGGACAACACGTCTGGACCTAGTTCGATCTATGACATTAACAATTGCTATAAAAATATATAATGATGCAATTCGCTAGTGTGCTAGAGCATTTTTGTCTATTATAGAATGCTTTCCTCGAATGTCACCCAGTCGAATAGCATATACGTGAATCGCACCTTATATATTACTTGAAGAGCACTAATCAATATTTAACTTTAACACTATTTTTTTTAGATCGTGAAACTTGAACTAAATTTACAAACAAAAATATTGGTAGGAGCTGTTCAAGGAATATTCGCGTAGGTGCTGTTCGAGAAATGCATCTAATATGGCCGCTTTGTGTTTACGAAATTTCTAACCAAAACTTTTACTCCGAAGACCTAGATACACATTAGGTCAAAAACGATATTATTATAGAATACATTAGAGAAAATATGGAGAAAAGACCTCGAAGTCGAGGTCGTTGTATGCAAATTTGTTATATCAATCGCAAACTTACAATAGTTCGCGGCGACAATTCAGTAAATAAATCAATATACCTCACTAAGTCAGCAGCCCGGCAGCACTAAAGGCTGCGGTTACGATAGTAACTGAGGACCGATTAGGTCAACCTCAAACAGTCGTAAGTTGAAAATGCAACGCGTGTGCGCACGAGACCGGTAGGCGCGTGGGACCGGTCCCGCACTCGCTGGGAATTTTCCATGCTTTTCTCTGAGCACACCATCGTCAATGGAACACGTCCACTGATTGCTTTTCGAGAAGAACTCTTTTAATTACTTGGAGCGGAAATTTTAAGCTTGCTTCTTAAGTTATGTTTTTACGCATAAGTACAGACATTGTCCATTGAAAATATATAATAAGTACACCTTGCGCACTTAAATGGTACCGCTGTCTGATATTCTTTTGAATATTTTGTTATGCACAATATTAACATTTTCGTGACCACTATGTAATTATCTTTGCACACATATCCACACTATTTCTAAAGACAATATCAAAAAATGTCCGAACTATGATGTAGAGGAAATCGTTGGCAAGCTTATGATGACAGTTTTAGAATAGTTGAGAGTTCTTCCAAAGCTGAATGAGCAGTGTGCGGTGATGTCAGCTGAGTAGCAGATGGCAGATGGTCGGTGGTCGCGTGCCAAACGGTCGCGCCAGGCGCCCGCGGGCTTGGCACGCCACTATGTGAACACGGAAAATGGTATACGGTCGAGTCATTTCACGTTTGAAGTTCAAGGCCAGTCATAGGCGACGTTACGGAGTGAAGCCGGGATTTTATACCAATTGCAACATCATCCAGAACGGACACATGACCTTACAACACTTTTACGATGAAGTTATAAAACGCCGCGATGTACTTGCGGATAGCGTTGCGATCAATGCCGCACTGGTTTGCGGCAAACTGACAATATCATTACAGTGCAGCAGTGTAGTTATTTCGTTAGTCTCATTGTAAATATTCTGTACAAGTTATAATAGGTACTATATGCAAAGGTCGCTCGCACCTGAAAATATAAAGGTGAATGCAAAAAAGGAGGTATTAAATTTTTGAAATCCTTCTGTCAAACGATGATTTAAAAGCTATAAAGTGGATGGGAGATATACCTAACCCAGTTAATATTTTTATTTATCTTTCTTATAATGCATAAAATAAATCGAGACGTCAATTAATAGCTTCTGTTTCTTTATTTCCGTATATTATTGATGTGTTTTGGCAAGATGTATCACAAGGGACCATTCTGGGATCAGAATGGTGTAAAAATTAAAAAGAAATCAGTGCCAAGTGTAAATATTTTGCCTCGGTGTTTTGCGTAATCATAAAAGAAATTTATACAATTTATTGTATCAAGTCTAGGGTTGAAAACAGTCCTAATTATATGATATTATTATAATAATTGATATATCTCTACACAATAGGTATGTAGAGTGTGTGTGTTTTGTCAATCTGCCTTTACAATGAATCTTTTATGATAAAACTGAACTCTGTTACTGACTTGGATAAGGCCTGAGTCTCTACAATTTACTGTTATTTTACAAAATAATGTTTGTGATATTTTTCTGGCAATATTCCGTGTACAATAAAGTTCGATGCTTTTAGCATTTTTGTGTAAGTCGACGTCATATTTATATCATCGTGTATTTTGGTGAATGTTGTAATAAATCTGAGTACTATTAGTGGATGAGTACATGTTTATGGTCACAAGTATTTAGGAGTAATGTGCAGTTGGAGAGGTGCCCTGACGTACTACCGCACGTGCCCAGTCGAGCACGTGCCTAGTCTCAAACATACACTTTAACCGCATTCATCGAAATAACTCACGTGAAGTCCACTTCAATAATGAATGTTTTTCTGTACAAGATCAAAGCCAACTAATATTAACTCATAATATTTGATGACAAAACAATTTAGATTATAACTTAAACATCCATCTTTATTTAAATGAGTAATCGCATCACAACTTCAAAAATATTTAATGTGCCATCGTCTTTTATTTTATTGGTAAAACGGTCATTCACTTTTTGATGAATATGATACTTAACAATGAATAAACATGTTTAAACAATTGTGCTCTGGTATGGGGCATGATATTGCTCTAGGTAATTAGATTGAGCTGAAATCAGAACGAAACCTGATATTCCATAAGGCATGAATAGGTCGTATGTGGAATACATCAGTAAGCGGGTGCCCAATGTGGAATAAGTCAATAATTTTGTTATCGTTGCTATTACCCACATCAATTACAGTTCAATAAAAATATTTTTGTTTGCAATTTTTCCTGTATGCCTGCCTTCCTCTAAAACTGCTCTTAACAGCAAAAGTTGTAACCAGATGACAATAAGAATATATAATAAGTTACCAAAATGTTATATATATATATTATTATCTTTTATTACTAATTGTATTATTTAGTTACATGTAAATTTTGTATGTGTGCCTAACTAAATGTTTTTGACTTATACTGAACATCTATTGTAAGAACATTTACAGCAAATAAACTAATCTGATATTTGAAATCCTATTACTTTACTATTTTTTTGTTTAGTTTTATTATTATGTAAAAAGCTTTTGTTGTCGCGCTATTCTTTAAATAGGCATGTGATTTGTAGCCTTTTTTCTATTACACACTACATTTCTGGCATGAACGAACTAGACAACAAAAAAATATTTTCCACATGTTACCATACAAATATTTAAGGTAAACTATTGCTTTCATATGATTCATTACACGTGTATGGTTATTAGGAGCTGGAGGTGACTAGTCATGCTAAGTTTATACAGTTGCAGACATGTATGCTCACCGAGTCACCGAATTATTGTGTAGACATTAAATTTTTGTAAACATATTTGACCTTTAACGTTTTTCAAGAATCTTGCAAACATAGAATTTGTCTGAGTTATTGTGGGCTTTTATCTTAATACTATCAAACAGCATTGTGTACCTACGTCAATTTCGGTTAAATTGAGAAATAAGTATGTATACAATGATATTGTACATACAATATTATTGTATGTATATATTAACGGAAATGTATGTAATCCGTCATTACAACTCCTAGGAAATGTATGTAATTCCTAAAATCGCAGGGAAATGTGTGAAATAAATTATATTTGACACATTTCCTAGGAAATCTCTACATTTCCTAAATAGCAATCGGAAATGTAAAACATTTGATATATCAATGGGTACGCGGGGATAGCGGGGCGAGGGGAGGGTATTAAACTTAACACCCCCAATTCAAAGCAATCCGACTCTGACTGGTTAGTTTAGGGTTATTTTAAGATATTATATTTTACGGTATGATTGTTACCTGATTGTCTCAACGAGTGCTTTAATAAAAATTATTATTCTCATTTTAACAACGTGTTTTATTACAGAATGCATTATTTTTATACATATCCTAATACGATATTGAAATTATATACAAATCCTAGGATATATACATATTTCCCAGGATATCTATGTATTAAATAGTTTTTGGAACAATATTTTATACATTTCCTAAATAACTTCGGAATTGTATACATTTCCTAGATTTCATAAATTTCCGGTAACATATATAAATATAATGATTTTAATTGCGAGAGCGGTGCTTACAAGAATTACGTAAAGTATGTTACAACTCACTAGCATAATATATTAGCAAATAACTTCAGATAGTAACTATATATATGTGTATGTATATATCCCGCTCGTTACCAATTACGATAATCAAACAAGTTAAGGATGTGGTTGTCAGTGTCGGTGTCAGCTTGCTAATGCTGTTTTAAATCATATAAGCATGAACATTTTTTTATTTATTAAAGAAAGCCGAGTTGTTAAGTTGATTTATGTCAAATAAATGAATGAAGGACATACGTAATATATAGCATCGTCTCTTATTGGGTAGTTGACCTTTAAGTCCATTATAATGTCAAGCTCAGGTCTAATGATTAGAATTTTTTTTAGAAGATTGAGAATTAAGACAGATAATCCCAATAAGACTGCCCGAGGTCTAATCGAGGAGCTGTTACTCTTCAGTCTAGGTAACTACAGAGAAAGTCAGTAGCACTACTAGATAAAGTTAGTGTTTATTATAATCCATCGATCGGGATTTTCTTCAGGTAAAAGTAAATTAAAATAATTTTAAAATAATTATGTACTACAAAGCGTGATGGATGATTAATAAATTTAAATAGACATAAAATTATCATTTATTTAGCCTACAGAATCAGGTCAGGTGAGTGGTGACAACCACTAACCAGCCTACACTTTGATTATGGATTATTTTCGTAATAATCAATAATAATAATTATGTATTTTAAATGAGAACGTGGCTATTTAAAATATTTAATATTTATCATAGACACTTGTAATATACTTCTGTTCTTGTGATTTTTTTATGAAACAAGGAGTGTTTTTCTTTTAAATTTTATTAAGCTATCTATTTTTACGTTTATAGCTCTGATATACTTAAAATGCGTCGTATAAATTCATATTCATGATTATTAATAATTATTATTATAAATACCTAGTTATTGTGTTTTGAAAGAAAAGAAGTTTTTGTAAGAAAATCTTAGTGCTTGCCCCCACTGTCCACCTTCTAACCAACGCACAAAAACAAATCATAAAGGGAGTTTTGACCTCAAATTTGCTACCTCTGCGTATTTAACCGAATGACAGCAGTCAACGAACTTGAGTATAGTCAAAGTTAAGTTCGGTAAAGTTACTGCTACAAGTTGGAAACGTGTAGGTACCTAGTTAATGTTGACCAGACGAGTTGATGATTCGGAAACCTGTTATGAAAATTTCTTTTTCGCAAGTCCACCATCTGTGGTCGAATTAAGTAAGCAGGCAATTAAGGAGCCGAGCCGCTGCGCCGTGCAGGCTGGCAAGCGGCGCGCAGCGGGCTGGTGCTGAGAGTATGATCGCAATGTTGAGAACAGCCTATACGGCCGTCATTAACGATTGCAAGGAAATTGGTGTAAGTTCGCACAAGTGGGTGATTCTGCAAACATTTATACACTAAAAGGAACAATGATTTTATATTAGTACCTGCTACAGTAAATTCGTTTTTTAATGCAACATTGTAACTATCTATTTAACGTTTAGGTAGGTAATGCCAAATACCAGAAAATTCAAACATTCAACACTATTTTGTTTGGAAATAGAATGTTTAAGATACAATTTCGAACTAAAAATTGAATGCTCCAAGTAACCAATACAGAGTAGATAAACAGATGTCTATCAGATACTTCAAGAATTTCACGCGGGACGAAATTAGAGCGTGGAATAAATAGGTACTATAATTAGGTGAACGCGTTTGTGGACAGGCGTAACCTATTTTAGTTCTAACCGACCTTGGACCAAATAAGTAACTAAAGAGTTCTACGAGTAACGTTCGTCAAGATATACGAACGTAGGTTACCCTTCTGATGTAAACGACATATGACAGCTAAAATTATTACTAAACGTTCTAAAATCTAAGAAAAGCCAGAATTTTTACATTCATCTGGCCATCATAAATGTCATATTTTTAATTGATTACCACTACAACTATCGTAAGCCAGGATTAACAGCGATGACCCTTCCGAACACCGAGTTTTAACACTTGGAAGTCCCAGGAAATGCCTAACCTACTATCTTGGAAACCGCAAGGAAATTAACCCGAAGTAAATGGAGGAGTTGGAAAGAAATTATACACTTCCTCCATAGCAAAGTGGGAGATAAAACTAATTTGTATAGAATGTAATTTAAAAAAAAGGATGTAATCCTACCTATATAGGTTATTTAGCAAATAATAAAATTATAATTTGAACTTATCTCGGACGATGTTCTTCTTTTTAGAACAAATAAATCTGTAAAAACTCACTAAAGCTGCACGTGCTCGCATCAAACGTATTTTCTTTAGAAAAATAATCTGTTCAGCTAAAAATACAAGAAAGCTATTAGTAGAACTGTGCGTTTAGATATTTATTAGTTTGATTGTTCGCTACGTCAAGGTAGACGTAGCGCTTAGAAAATGACGTCCATAATTATTCAATATCTACTTAAATATTTTGCAACTTGTTACTGTCTCTATATTCCGTCACTAGTTTCGTACAATGTACTCCTAACACTAGTAATTTAAAAAACTAGGTACACATAGGTAGTCTACTTCTTATCGTATAGATTTGAGGCAGACCCTGGTGTTAGAACTTATCAAGTCTACTAGAAGGCTTTTAACTTAACGACTACACACGAGAATGAAATTGCCACAAACGGTCATCCATCATGGACTGACATTGCCTTTGTATGTACGAGTACATAATTATAAACAGAATGAATATTGTCCATAATTACATCATAGCTGTATACATCGATAAATACATATTACATTAATAGATTTAAACTTTTATTTTTTCTTCAAATACCTATGGAGTTGGAGTCAGAAATATATAGAAAACAGTACCGTAAACCTAACTACACCGGGGATTGATTTTTCTGTGACTTATCATCAGGTGGCTGAATGCTCGTTTGCTTAAAAATACATACCTAATAGTAATATTATATTATACCTACAACAATTTAGGTGAGGCCTATGCCCTGCAGTGGGCGTCAATGGGCTCATATGATGATGATAATGATACAACAATCGAAATATAATGAAAACAAAACATTGCAGAATAAGTGTAATGTAGTCACTCTCGGCAGATACAGTTATATCTGGTTGTTGTTACAGTTATATTATGTCAATTTTAACTAGTTTGTTATATTTTATCCTACTTATAAATAACCGGCGAGAATACGAACATTGGTCATTTAACATCAGTAAGCTATAAGAAAACTATCGTGTAATAGTTAACATTGCATATAAAATACCTGCCTTATTGATATGTACCGTTATTTCAGATACCTATATGGAACATCTGGTTCAGGCACTTGTCATAACTTTAGTTAAATTGCTATTACGATAATGTATATAATTATCTCTCATTCAAAAACATACAACCTATGTATCTATTTGCATTTAGGGTTCATTGAACCAAAGTTCTCCGCAATAACTTGATTACAAAAGCAATTGAAAAATATACTTTTTGATTTTCGTCATTGAAGAGTTATTTTTTTAAACAAGTTTTGTAAACATATTAAGTAGGAAGGGTTAAATAGTTACAAAGAAATACGCACAAAAGAGACTTTTTTTTAAATCCCACGACGAAGACATCTGTACAAAAAAAGAAACAAACATATAAAAAGGTTTAAATAATTTTATTATAAATCCCTGACGAAAAGTAAATCAGTAGCGTAAAAACAATCAAGAAAATCAACAACAAGAAAATCCGTCGGGGGCTGCCATACCTACCCTGACTTGAAATGAACGAAAATATTGCAGTTTTATGTATTTGATACCTACCTAATTAAAAGAATATCAAATATAATGATTAACAATACTCAGTTTTTAATAATAATATATATATTATACAAGAAACAGTAATGAAAATAGCAGTCCCTGACGAATTTTCTTGGAATTGTTTTTTACGCTACTTATTTTCTAGGAAATATACTAACCCGTCTGGCCAGCGTGCTATAGTAGGTAGGCTAAATTCCCTCCACATTCTTCGATTCATTCCTTTTCTTTTTTCACATTTTCATCAGTAGGACGTTTATGGGTTGCATTGATGATGCTGAATACATAGGTATAAACAATACTTCTGTATATGTACTGTAACATAACTTGGTAACTGTGTACTACAAAAGAACAATCATAAATCGGTTTAGCAGTTTCCATGAACATTTAGAACAAAGAACATAAGATACGACTATCTCAAAACGACGAATTAGTTAATTTGTCGTTACGGTAGGCATTATAAATATCTATGTTATAGTATGGAAACGTACCGATGGAAAAAGTTAATTAATTACTTGTTTTTAAGCTAGAACAATAAAGTCATGCTTATGACTCATGGTGCTCTTGCCGTAATATAAATTTATGTGTTGCCGGCGATTTTGAGAACATTCAAATCACGCCCACGTGAATGAAAACTTGAAACAATTGTATTTAGTTCCGTTTGCTAATCAAGTAGTACTTAGTCTTTTAATTTGTTGGTAAACCAAACTTGTAGCGGCCACCAACTAAATAGTACTAGAGCGAATCGTACAACTATTACCCTGAACGGGAACGGGACCTTTGAACATAGCGGGAACTAGGGTGAAGTACATAGGAGTAGGTCACATCATCGTTTAATATCAATGAACACACAATGACACAGACAAGTTGTCTGTAAAGTTTAAATTAAAAGGACGTAGGTATGTAAACATCTGCCGGGAATCCCTCTGCCAACACCAGGGAAGTCTTCGCCCATTGAGCTGATATCAGTTTACATTTGTTAGCCAGGTAGGCCGCAACCTTGCTACCAATTCAGTGGTATATTAAATACCCCACTAAAATGTTAATATCACTGCAACTTTACAAGAAAGGTAATCCGTTTTTCTCAACATAGTTTGTTCACATCTGACATCAAATTTCTTCCGTCAAAGAAGGCTTGTGTCGAAAATGAGCTAATATGACGATGTCCATAAAAACGATAACTGTTATATTTACGTAATTAAATTACTCGATAAAAATACATACCTACTATATACCTAAACGTACCGCCTACTAACAGCATGTTGTAATAACTTTATCACATTTTAATTATGCTGATTTTATTTAAATGAAAAACAACTAAGGTTCTTGCAATTTATTCCATAATATACATATATCTAGATCTACCAAAATAAAATTTCGCAATTACATATTGTTTTTAGGTTCTTTATAATAATAATAAATGTATACTTCAGACCATATAAAATCTAAAATTTCGGTAAGAAAATATTATAAAACACAAAGTCTATGAAAAACGCACTTATGTATGTTTGGGACTCAAAGTAAGCCTAGTACAAAAAATAAATGCATTTTTTTGTTTGTTAATTATTTATTAAACACCTAATGGTAAAGCGTTTCAAATTAAAAACGCTTGTATTAGTCATTGCACATGTGCATTTGGTAGAAATAAAGTATTAGCAGTCAGTGTTGTCCCTCTGATACTCACATATTAAACGCCAATTTGAAAATGCAGTAACCCTTTAGGTTTCGTTCGTTTGCCAAAATGAACCTAAATATAATTATAATAAAATCCGTATTTGTGCGCGAATCTGATCAATAAAGAGCAAATTTAACGAGGTCATGTCACTTATGGCAGATAAATAATAACTGTCTGATGGATCGTCTCACATGGACATGGTCGAAAACATGAGTACCAATAAAGTCGCGTCCACTTGCGGGCCGGGCCACATCTTTCTTACTCTTTTTACGAACAAAACTATATTAAATAGTCTAATTAGTGTACTGTACTACTTATGTATATGATAATAATAACATCTTCACAGTTAAGTAAGTTGTAACTTAGACAAAACTGTCTAAAAGGACCCTTCAATGTTGGCTTCGGCCTCATGTACGCCTTTCAAAAGTCCGAGTCACCATTGGCTCGAGATAAAGGTAAGACATACATAATAAACATAATATTTTTACACATACATATTCTATAAAATAATATATATACATAGGTATATGTGTGTATGTATGATAACAAACTTCAAAGATTGTGCAGACCGCAATCAACTTAATTTAAAACAATTTGAACTAAAAGAAGTCAGCAGCAACATGCCGCGTTTCTGGATTACTCGAATTAATTTAGCTCGGGCAATATGAACACTCGCTAATCTTAGTGAAGGATTGTCCGGCGTGGAAACATACAGGGGCCACGGAGTCATTCAGTGTCATGAATGCTTCCATTGAGACTGGTACCTTTACCGACCGACGTCGGATCAGAAATCACTTAACTGTCGTTATGCCACCGCAATAAAAATCATATTAATAACTTCGCTTCAGTTTTATCTAGATTCAACTTGACTTGAAAATAAAATGTGTGGATTTGTGGGCGTAGATAACAATAACGTAACTTTCCATGCGTTTTGAACACAAGTCACATCAGCATCTCGATATTAAAAGGTAACTTTCTAAGATTTATAATAAATAACAAATTTCTACCAATATGACAAAATTATTTATTTAGAGAAAATAATTACAATAATGAAAATAATTAAATTAAACATCTACTTACGTATTAAAACTATATATACAATTAATTACAAACAAAAAAAAAGAAAGTAAAACGTAAAATTAAACAAACAATAAAATAAACAAATACCCCAAGATATCTATCTAAACTTGTTTAGGCATCGTAATATTCATCAGCATCACTGTCAACCGGTAACGTACCCAAAAGGCTGGCGGCATTGCCACGTTGAATGGCAATGCTAATTCTCTGAGCGAGAAAAACACCAGCAGCACGTGAAGCGTCGATAAGCCTTTTTGCCAGGTCTTTAAACAAAGACCTAGCACTCGGACCCCACGTACCTAGTCTCGACCCCGAACGGCTCAAAAATATAAATATATAATATATGACTAATATCCAGTATTTTGTAACGATGCTAGAGTGCAGTAATACTGGTTGTTAGGATTAACCTCGTTACTGAAAACTGGTGATAGTGACGCGCAAGTCACCCTTCTCAGAAGTGAATATCTACACAGGTACAATCGCACTAAGTTTGGATCATTCTCTTTTCTACCAACGTACCAGTGCTGATGTAAAGAGGAAATTAATTATCTTCAATAAAGATAATTTAATTAAATCATAAAGATATAAATGACAGCACTCTTAAAAAATAATTACATATTTCTTTTATTGCATTTTTGTGGCATTCTGTCAGGTATCAGTAGAGATCTTATCAGATCTTCTTTCATCTAGTAAGTACCTATAATTTAATTTCAGAACGCGGAGAAGTGATGTGAATTGCCACATCAAAACCTTCCTTTGATCTTAGCAATTGGAACCTTCGCATCATAAAATGGGATAATAACAGAACGGTGAATTAGTTCCAGCACGTCAGCTTACAGACATTCATTCAGATAAATTGATCTAGATTTTATAGATATGTAAGTTGTTGAGTAGGTACAGGAAATTTAGATATGGTCGCTGTCATTTTCAAACATTTTAATCGAATGATCAGAGTAAGCCTCCAGGATACTTTAAACCTACGACAATGTTATAGTTAAGTGTTTAACGCATTATATCCCGCTATTCATATGACTTGGAGTTAATGGGTTGCTGATGATGATGATGATGATGATTCATATAGCTGTATAAAAATCCACTATTCTAGTCGTAATACTTAGTCGTACCCAAGAAATGACGAAACCCAACATTCTTCTAAATTTTGTGAATTTATTTGGCTGGTTCCAGTTTGAAAGCTGATTTGCACCAGATGGTTGAGCTGTTGGTAGGACAACGTCTTATATACCGTAGCCATCGATCATAATACCACAACATATCCGTTCCCCCGCGGGAAATGGTTCGCACTGAACCAGGAATATCGATTATTATCAATATTATCAATCATGCGAGTGTGCGCGGAGTTTATTCATCCGGTAACGTTAACCCAAAAACCTATCTCTGTTTAACCCAACTTTTAGTAATTGATAAATCTTTTTAATAACCTTTCGTTGTGTCTATCAGGACGCGCAGGTATTCTGTTTGCTATTTGGTTGTTGTATATAATGGATATGATTAAAGCATACCAAACATGACATGAATTATAATAACCAACTAAATAATATTTCAAGGAAAATAGCTATTAACTTTTTTATTCCGTCAACATTATTTTGCTCGCCAGCACCCAACCGTGAACACTCCACATACGTTAGATAAACTTAAATACTAATAAGTAATTACAAGCACATCTCACACATTGTGCGATTTTAAATGATGATTAATTAAAGCTTTGGCGTTCACTTCTTAAAACCGTGGATAATACGGGCTCTTAATCCTCATATCATAATTCGAACTCTGATTTAAATCCTCTCAGGTCGGTTATTGAACAGGAGCAAAGTTAAATTGCACTCAGTCGAATGTCAATATCTATTTACAATTAATTTATATCTATGGGGCTATTTACGGGTCTTCTGAGATCTACTGCAATATGCGACGCATCTCCAGTCAGATGTACAGACCCTCAGACATCTACACTATGATATGAATGCTGAGAAAACTTGTGAACACATTTATTATTAGATATTAATATTCAGTCAGACACGTAAGTACTTACGTACATACAACCACATTAAAGTTGTCTTGTACTAATATATGCGTAACGCATGTCTTTTTATGGATCATAAAAATTTGATGAAATCTTAATGAGTGAGCGTTTGTGTGACTTATTGTCCAAACACATATCTACTTATCGCTGTAAACTGACTTAATTATACGTGCAAACATGCTATAATACTATGTCCGCGAAGCGTTTTGTATCTATAAATTGTGCCTTCAAGTTATACTCACAGCGAAGCCTTGCATTCTGATGTCTTCCTTCATAAACATGCAAATTTAACGAAAAGTTTCTGGGTGGGTCTTAATAGCATTTATACTTAACCTTTTGACCGCCACGTCAAATCGGTATCGCCGTGCCTTGAGCGCCAAGCTTTTAAAATACAGTACATTTTTGACGTGCTATGCCGTCATTGGCGTGGTGAGCACATTTTCATTTTACGTGTATAGACGTCTCTGGCGTTCAAAGGGTTAACGGCAGACTCGTCTTAACTAGTTCTCTTCATTTCTCATGATGACAAGAACCTAAGGCTGGAACTGGGAGAACTTGGAAAGGCTACTAGTAAACCAATAGAGTATGGATCCATATGAATTGTACATTTTCTGTTGAAATACGTTACAGTAGCTAAAGCACAGCATGGCAAAATAATTATCTTCATAGCGCTTAAGTCCCTTTGTTGAGAAAGTCAGTATCAAAGTTCCCTTATAAACAATTAAACTCTTCAGCTTTTTGATATTAGTCTATAGATTTCAAACCTACTACTTTCAAGCTTTTAAAGGTTTTTACATAAATATAATAAAATATAAAAAGCCACAATACAATATAATATCTTTATTATTATTGTCCCTCTCAGACTATTCTATAGTTGTGTACCTATTATATTTTTACTGTGGTATTACTGCGCATGTCTGTGTCGGTCGCGTATTCCCCCACACCGTTTTCAACGCACGTAACGCGCGTCACAGGCTCAAACGCGCCGCTCGGCAAAGTCTCCGGCAGAGGTAATACCTCTCAGCGCCGTATCGGTCGCCGGGGTGTATTATTTCTTCTAAAAGCATTGGGCACGCAGCGAGCGGGGCGGGACGGCGACGCCGACGCGCGACGTGACGCTGTCATTCAGAGCTGTCGCGCTCGGAGTGCCGCGCCGTGCCGCTAGCTGGCATGCTTAAATAACTCAGTTAAATTAACCAAAAAAGGTCATGTCATGTCATTTTAAATGTTTTCACAAAAGTCACCAACAATCTTGTGTCCGCGTCTTTTTAATGAAGCTATATAATCGGATACATTACAATATTTTAATAAAATAGAGCAGATCTGATAACGGAGCCTGGAAGTGGCTATTGGAACTCGTTCTTCAAATGACGCAACCCCATCGAATTTGGGCTCATTAGACTTGCTTTGATGAGTAGTTTGAAAAAAAATTGTAAAAATAAGAGACACTCGAAAATGTTTGCTGAAAAAATTAGCGTGTGTTACATGTATAGAGTACCCCCCTTAAATATATTTATTTTAATTATTTAACTACTAAACCTAGTAGAGACCAACACAAGACACCTATTTTTTTGAAATTCATCAATATACATTGAGTAAAATGCCTGTGTGACACGGACGGACATGACGAAACTATAATGGTTCCGTTTTGCCATTTTGGCTACGGAACCTTAAAACTAGGTATGTCTAATAAACTTTTAGAATTATTATGATAGTAGACAAATCTCTTATTACTATTTTACACTGGAAAAGACAACGAGGAGAACAAATTAATCACAAAGTATGCATACGCAATATACTTAAATTATATTTTAGTTTCTTGGAGGCGATTTAAAGAACTAAAGTGTAACTATTATCTAATCTGTGACTAAAGTACAATTCAACCTAAATCACTTATAAGTTCACTATAATCAGGTAGGTATATATATATATATAAATATATACTGAAATCTATGGCTGAAGACCGGTACCATTGGGAATCTCAGGAGGCCGGCCGATAGGATGATGATTATTAAGATGAAGAAGTCTATAAACTTAGCTGCCAAAGAAGTTGAGCGTACCTAATGTATTTTTAATTTGTCATTTTTACTCAGTCACAATTCGCGTTATATTTTGCGTCATGACCGTTTTATGATTAATAAACCGCCTTGATCGTTTCGTCGCTTATAAATGTATTTATATCTTTTCATAACTGTACGTTTTCACATATGCAAATTTACGGACTCAGTAGAATAAGATGAATACCTAGGTCTAGCTACTTTACCTTGATGATAGTTCCACTTATAGTTTTAGTTTAGGGTCACTCAAATATATACAATTAAAATATATTAAGAAAAAAGAGGAACCCTACTTACTGTGTGCAATATAATACTCACAGTAGTACTAACCAGAAGATCATTAATTCTATATTGATGGACACTAAGTGTCTACAGCATTTATAGTAATTGTTATAGATTTATATTAGTCATAGCATTAAATAATTTTCCATGACATATATTTCGAATCGCAATGTTTACAAACACCTCGGCACGTGGAAATTATTCTCGTTTTTAACCGCATCCATATTATTGGAGAACAGTTACAGTTAACAAATAAATTAGTCACGTGACCTAACGTAGGTAATACCTAAGGAACACTAACTTGTCTTCCAAGTTTAATTTAACTCTGCAACTTAACAACTTACTCTGTAAATGTAATGAAAAAAGGGTTTTAAATGAATGACTCTATATGCGTTTTTGCCGTAGATTACAATGTTATTTTATGTTATACTTAAATTGTTTGTTTGAAATTGCATGCATTTTCAGTTTCACAAATACATTCAGGAAGATATAATAAATTAGCAATAATTTTAAACAAAAGTTACTAAATAAAACTTTGTTTGGTTTTGGTTTACACGGGTATTTTATCTATCTTGGACTTACACAGGATACTTTTTAACCCGGTAATGTGTTACCGTAAAAACGCGGGTAGAAGCTAGCTTAAAATTATAATACTAAAACAAGTAGGTAGGTACCAAAGGATCGTGAAGTTAAGATATAAATAAGTAGTTGTGGTTGTGAGTTATGAATAAGCTAATATTGATTCAGTTGAGAGCCACATAAGAGTTGTATCACCCAATATCTTAAATACCTTTATAACTGTGTGTGTAATACAGATTTTTCTAGAATATTCGCTTTTGACAAATGTCAATGATTCAGTCAAATAAGTGCTTAACTTATAAATAAGTTAGTACATAATATTTTGTTGATTTGTAACTTAGCAATAGTAAAGCTATTATTTGCTTTACTATTATATTTCTGTTATTCAAAGGAATTATCCGTTTTCGTGCAAGATACAAAACCGGCTTCCGGCTTTGTATTCCTATTTTAATTAAATTAAAAATAAAGCCAACTAAAGTAAAATTTAACAGCTACCCCTTGTCTAATTCTTTAAGTATGAGGCTTATTACTTGATGATATGTTTCTTCAATTTTGTCACAAAACTACATTTTAGTGCAATCAATCAAAATTATTGGCTTAGAATATACACTTCACTGCATTAACTACTTATTCATAGCCAGAACATTGGTAGTAAATTATAACTCATTTAATTCTTTAAATTAATAAACTCTCACGAACGAAAGAAACATTCATTTAATAACAAATGCGCGCCCTACGAGCTATTTTTAAAAGGTGTTTTCCCTCAAAAGTATATAAATTAATTATACGGCCATTCCGCATAATCATATCATTCCTTATTCGATTCGGAAATACGCACGGGTACGTTACGACTTACGTACTTTAAAAAAATAAAATATTCATTTGGGTTATTAAAAACGAACTAAATTACATGAATATCTTAAAAAGGAAATAAATAGCAAATTTTCGTATATGAAGTTGAAATGGTAGAAAAAGAGCCAAATTTAGCTCTAAACGAGAATAGCTGGCAACACTGTAACTCGGGGAAGGTCATTCAGAGTCGGAGAATCTTAATAGCGCGATTCAGCCGATGGGCACAACGCCATCTATCGAGCTTGCTGTACAACTTTGCGCTTTGTATAAAATCTCAGTGATAATAATATTATCACTGAGATACAAAGCGCAAAGTTGTAGATATAATAGTCGTCGTAACACGTAGGTAACTGTTTAAAGCTTATAATCTTCCCACAGGCTAATTAGTCCAGAAAGATTTATCTAGAAAGGATCTGGTTTTTAGATGAACGCGTAGGTAGAAACAGGCTCTGTCAAGTCAAACTTAGTCCATATTTTATTTTTTTTATAATAGGCTCTGTCGAATCGAACTTAATATTAATATTAATTTCCCATAAAGTCTACAACTCTTTTGTTGGACTACGGGTACGTTTGTATAACAAACTACCCATCGAGATGATGAACTTACCCTTCCAGAAATTCAAACTTACGGTCAAGAAACATCTAATAGGGAAAGTCTACTAAGTATACCGTTAACGATTATATAAATGATAGCAAGTAAATATAATTTAAAAAAATTAATAACCCGACTGCAAAAAATCAACAGAGAGCAACGCACTAAAAAGACCGTAAAATTATGATTAAATTTAAATACATAACATAATTATGTATATATTTGTAATCTCCATTTGATTCCCTTTATTTTGATACTCTACTATCAAGTAGAGGTTTGGTTAAAAAAAATAATAGAACTACTTACGAACCATTCAATTATGTATAATCTCTTTTTGAATATATGTAATCTCAAAAAATTGAACTTCTTACAATTTGGCGTCAAAAGCCCGCCGTTTAAGTCTTTTTATTCTTAAAACCTATCTAAGGACATTTGGGTTTTCTAGACGAATCTAACGATAGCCTAATTGTCAAAATCCATCCAGCCGTTTGGAAGATTCGTGGGAATAAAGAAATTTACAAACATACAAGATACGCGCGAAAAACAATACCCGTCCTGACAGTCGGGTAAAAAGGCATGGGACTAGTTGCTCGCTTTTTAAAAAGAGTGGCCTGAGTTTCTTGCCAAGTTCTTCTCAGAGCTCAACCTTGTCAGTGAACTGGCCGTAGGCAAATTTACTGACACCTTTTTTTATGTGATCCAAATAAATAAAAAGATTTGACTTGACTTTGACTTAAGTGTTTTTATTTTATTTAGTTGTTTATATATGTACATATATTGCATATATATAAGTTGGAGATAGATTTAGCTCGACTCCGCAACTTTCGCTAGCGCGCCCGTTGATTCATGAGAAAACCTCACTGTCCCTCTGTGATTACGTAGTAATGTTCCTGGTTAAAGAATTTTTAAAATCGGTTGTGTTCGTTGCCTATCCTTTACAAACAAACAAGTCTTCCTCTTTATAATATTAGTATAGAAAAAAAAATATATAAAAAAAAGATTTTTTAAGGACAAGCTTTCAATAAACAAAAACGTGAACTAAAAGGTAATAAATAAATTTAAGGGCCGTATATAAACATAGATTTTTTCAAAATGTAAAATCTACTTATATAAATTTAAAAAGCTTGAGACACTGATATTATTTGCCATCTGTTATGCAGGTTTACTATCCCATTTCAGTGCCTCAAGCTTTTAAAATGTATACCTATAGATTTTACATTTATAATTTTAATTGATATGTTCTTTAATAATGCAGTACATTGTTTTGTTCTATTATCAATAGTTTTCGCAGCGCATGCGATGAAAGACGTTTTATGACAATTTTTGGTTATATTATTCAAGTTTTAGTAGGGATCTCTATTTATTTCTTGAAATGAATATCTAATAGCCTATATTCTCGGTGAAGATGTATCTTTCTATCGGTGAAAGAATTTTTAAAATTGAACTAGCTGTTTTGAATTAAATCGCAACAAACAAAGAAACAAACAAACAAATCTTTCCTCTAAATTAAATCAGTATAAATAAAGATATAAGTATAATAGACTACTCTTCAAACCCTTTCATTTGTTAGGGGGTCCGCCATTTTGGAATGGCGGCCATATTGAAATTATTAAAAATTTGATTTTGGAATAGTGTAGGTATTGTCACCGGAACTAAAGGTGTATGCCAAATTATAGCTCCATCGGATACCTACAAGTGGTGATAAAATGATTTGCCAGATTTGAAAGTTACATACATACAGTGCAAGTTAATAGAAAGCTTGTAATAAAATAGATTTATATAGGAAACCTTTTGGTGTTAATTTGTGCACAAGTGTTTGTCATTCGATTGTGTGATTAGGTCGTTAAGAAATGAAATCTCGTTTATTCATCTAGGTTACAAGGTAACACTTATGAAAGTCACAAGTTAAGAATGTAACATGTCAGCAAAGTTCGCTGACGGGGTGGAGCTATAAGAAGAACTGGCAAGAAACTCGTTAGTGACACCGGCCCGGCCGGCTCATCGACCTCACAACGAGGATGTCGAGAATCTGTCGAGTTGCATACAATTGAGTGAGTTGCAAACTCACACAGGAAGGCGGTCGTTATCACCAGACAGCGGGATTGAACGGACGAACTAACTTTAGACCTTCTGACCTATAATTCTATTTACATTCGCACTACACTATAATGTAGCTGTATCATGTGTTCTCATTGAAAAATTTAAGTCATTTTTATTAAACAATCCACTTAATTCCCACTGATCTCCCACAGTCGCATTCAATCATCTCTTTTATCCAGTAACCAGTGCCAAATTTAGGAGTACCCGCTAAGAGTTTTTGTTAGCAACTACTGGTCCGAATTGAATTCTCTTAGTGTTAGTCATAGTCATAATCTTTATGCCATATAGATCAAATACATGATACTTATGAACGTCATACAAAGCCAAAAAAAGGTGTCAGCAAATTTGAATTAAAAAGAGTGGTAGGCCACTCTTTTTAATCATCATTATGTATTATGTGTTCTGTTCACGGAACAGAAAAAACAAGATAGTATTAGATAGCCCATTTAACGAGAATGGTCCTAGGTTGTATAAGATCAGGCTACAGCATATAGAAGTTGAGCAGTGGTTAAATAAAGAAGGACGGGAGCGAAGCCCCGCGCGGCCGCGTGACTTCTGGTATTGTCATAAATTGGTACTTTAGTATTTATTTCAAGATCTATCAGAGCTTAACAGCCGTGTAACCTGGCACTGCATTCATCATAACAATTGCTGCAGAATTGCGTTTATATAAGTTGATTGGCAGATTGCATCCTCTCCGTGATAATGGAGGTTGATCTGTAAACAGCCCTCTTAACCAATAACTCCTTTGAATAAGAGTCAATTACTGCTATACATATATATATATACTCTACAGCCTTCCCGTCAACTTAGTAAGTGTTTTAAAATTCCCGGTACGGGCAAAATTGTTATTAGGTTTTAGAAAATTACTTGATCTTTTTAGAATTAGAAAAAATCTCAATCATCATCGTATCCCAGCCACTAAAACAGTCCCTAAACATACTTAGATATAATTATAGAACACCCGAAAATATAAACATAAGCTGGTTTCGCATTTGTTTAATAAGTATCTAAGGCGAAATCGTTGGTACTATGACGTTTAAATTTAATAAAGTTCTAGAGTTTGATGGTCAGGTTGATAAAGGCGAGGTAAAGTGTCCCTACACACAATAATGTAGGAGTAAAGTCCATGATGAACATGTCATGATATCTTTATTATGAGTGACACGCAGTAAGGACACTACGTCTTGGTGGATTGTCACACACAATGGTCACAAGAAATATCAAAGAATCGTTCTGTATTTCTTGTGTATTGAGGCCCTCATATAAGCATCCTACAATAATTCAGACAGACACTAAGTGTGATTAAACGCTAGGTGTACAGCTGTTAAACACTTTTAAACCAATTACTTACATTTATTTATAAATTTACGGCTTTTTTTCAGTGTAACTTGTGAAAAATATCATAAATATGTATTTTGTACTACTTTTAATATCCATTTTAGCAATTATGTACTTAGTTTATTGATTTATGGGATATTTACACATTTAAAGTTAACTAAATTAAATTACTATTAAAACTTTAAACAATTTATTACAAACTAAAAAAGAAACTAACATTATAATTTTAAAATATATAAATATTATAAAATATATTTATACTCTAAATCATTTATTCAACATTTTAAAAATACAAACATTAATATTAATTTTTATACTCTAAAATTTGGGTTTATGATGATGGATGATGAGACTATAAAAAGGAAGGTCATCAATTCATACAATTTAGAACCAAAATTAAACAAACGCTTATAAAATATCTAAGAAACGCATACGTACTTACTGTATTTATTAGCAACTTTATTCGTATTTAGTCTAAACATATACATAGATTAATGTTTTATTAGTGCCGAGGTTAACAACATTCGACAAGCCACCAAACTGCCTGCTATCGTCTGTGCTCCTAATATGCGTATATAAAGTACGAGTATAGAGTATGTAAAGATAGCTGCCCAAAATGTGACTGTAATATAGAAATCATTAAAAGCAATTTGAATACTAAATTTCGAGGCCGAGCCAATTAAGCTACAGATATTAAAATTAAATCACCTATGTTTATATTCATGAAACATATATTTTTTAAACTATATAATTGTGATTTAAAAACATAGGTTTGTCACAATTTATGTAATAACAAGTTAGTTATATAGGTATCTAGTAGGTAGTTAATGCAAATGCTTTTGCAATTCTAATAAAAATAACTGCTGATTTGTAATGAAAATTTCTGTTTGCCCGTGATACTTACCTACACATATTATGTATAATAAGTACATATAAAACTTGAAAACATTACCGCATACTTTATAAATGCATGCACCCAAGTATATTATAATTGTAGGTATATAGAAACAAGAATTGCTGGATTAACAGAACGGTTTTGAGTTTGATAAAAGTCACGAACGTTTGAAATTAGAACATTTTTAAATTTATTTTGTTCTATTTAATTTATTTTATATAAAATTCAAAAACTATACATTAATCATGACAGCCACCTTCAACCAAAGCAAAAATTATCACACGAAACGTGAAAATGAAGCAGGGTATTGTACTATGTAAATTGTAAAATCACGACTAATTCATAATATAGGTGTCAATTCCACAAATTATTGCGTTTCATACCTACCTCTGTATTGTGACTTAGGGCCTCCATGTTTTGTATTTGTGTGAGTAGGTAAACAAACAAACTATGGAATAAACCCATGTTTTTGCGTAAAATGCTAGTTTACATGATATATTAAGCATTTGAGATGCAAACGAATCGTGTTTAAAGATTGTGTTTACAGCTGTCATATCTTTATACTTGATACTTTGCATTGGTGTGCATAGTTTTGTAAACACTATTTTGGTTTATTTTTACCCGACTGCCAAAAAGGAGGGTAATGTTTTTCGCGCATATGTATGTATGTGGGCATTTCTGTTAAATTGTGACCTTCTGTAGACTAAACGGCTAGGCCGATTTTAAAGTGTAAGGTGTCATTAGATTTGTATTTTTCCCCCAAGTGTTATAGGCTATGTGACGTCAACAAAAAACCAATATGGCGGACGTTAACTATCAAAACAGACGTTTTTATCAAATGAAAACTAATAATAGCCTAATTCAATTATATATGCACTAACTATTGCCCGCGGCTCCACTTATCTCTTGTAACCTAAATAGCTTGACCGATTTTGAAGTGCAAGGTGTATAATATTCGTATTCATCCCCAAATCTCTATATCTATACTCTAATATTATAAAGCTGAAGAGTGTATTTGTTTGTAAGCTATATAACATAATGCTTACGGCGTGCGGGGTTTCGCTCCCATCGTTCTTTATTTAGCCACTGATCAGTTAAGTAAAACAGTTAAACGATTTTGATAATAAGAACGATCGCTAGAAAATATGCTTTCAAATAAAATAAATAAAAAAGTTAATTTAACCGATTGCCTAAAAAGTGCTAAAAAGATGGAAATAAGTCACATACCTACATAATTAAATACCTAAATAGCACTATCCAAATCTACAAAGTAATACTTAATATACATAATAATTAATAATATTGACTGACAAAGGCTACTTTTTGGCAAGGTAAGGCAATCGGATTTTTTGATATTTTTAAATAAACACTTCTTCAAATATTTCGTCCCATTAGAAGAATAATTTCTTATCTTCAGATAAAACAAAAATGAAATTATTATAAATTTGGCGTTAAAAACCGTAAACTATCAATTGATCAAATTTGTATTTTGTAAAATACTGACTGAAGAATAAAATAAAAATTTATCAATCGATAGTTTACGGTTTTTAATGTCGAATTTTTTAATAATTTCATTTCTGTTTTATGTGAAGATAAAACATTATTCTTCTAATGGGACGATTTATTGGACACTCTTTCTAACTAAACAAGATGGACATACATCGACTAAAAACTCTTCTTTGTCGATATGTAAGTAGTAAACTTATGTAGATATGTAGTTCTTAATCATTATTTTATTCACATTAATACAAACGGCCTAGGCGATGGTGGCTGAATGGATAATTAAGTGACCAGGGCGTGCTAAACGTGCGCGGTCCGAGATCAATTCCGACCAGCAGAACCAAATTCATGTGACTTACCATCTGCTAACGGTGAAGGAAAACAACGTGAAGAAACCCACATACACTAGAAGAAATTCCAAGTCTATGTCTGAACCACTAACCCGCATTAGGCCAGCGTGTGTGGATTACGGCCTAAAACCCTCTCAGCTCTCTAGATAGAGGAGAGGAGACCCGAGCCCAACAGTGGGACATGAATGGGTTGCTGATGATGATGAATACAAACGACAAGTTGTTAAAAATCTTACAGGTTTGTAATGATAATGACATTACATTGTAGAAAACCTTCATTAAAAATCCTGTTTTAGACTAATTATAATTAAAATTTTACGATTTTATTGCGTACAACTTGTGTCGCCATTTTGCAATAGGCCTAATTATAATCCAATATCTAGTTTTAATATTTCATAAATTAAATAAGTATGTTTATTTAACAATTTTTTTTTGTCTGAATATGAAATAACTGAGTCCACATTTTCCTATTATTAGCGTTTTAATCCGGCACTGAGTACATCGGATACATTGTAGCGTCTGCAATCATCATACGAATATTTGGTAAGGTGCTCATTCACTTACATTGTTTAGGTAGACAGGCTGAGTGACTATCACTCTAACCGGTCATGATATGATGACTTGAGGCAGGTTGTTGACAAGCGCTTATGCCAATTTATTTTAGCTATTTTAATAGCTGCAACTGCGTTTAGATGAAATTTTTCATGCTCTAAACAGTAATTAAAGTCAGTCTCCTAATAAGTAGCACAGCCCACCTGATAGTAAGCGGTTACCGTACGCAGCAAAGGCATCACGCATTGCCAACCCGTTCCCTCACAAATGAGCCTCTCAAGGAATTTTATTTAAGTAAGTCATATCGGCTACAAACAAAATTATTATTGTTGTTTATGCACTTAGAGAAATAATAAACCCTATTTTGGGGGTGCTAAGGACCACAAAGTACAAGCGAGACTCAAAAACGATCTTAAGTCATTGATAAAGCTTACATCCCATGTTCAGTAGTCGCATATTCCAGACACTAGATCAATGAGGTACTGAAACCATCTAAATAAATACCAGTCAGATTATTTTAAATGGAAAGAAATAAAAGGTTTATAGCCTCCGTGGCAACAGCTGGGTATCAACCCACTAGTATTACGGTAGTAGTATGGTAGATATATGGTAGATATATTTATATAACAAATATTCTAAATAAAGTAGATGATCATCATCAGTCATGTAGCGAGCTGGGCGCCATCCAACTGTCTCTTGTTTGTAAATACGAGTTATGAGGACAATAACAACGGCTAATTCTAGACTATTTCATATACTTGAAGTAAACACCGGTGAGTACTAGGCGGACTGTACGTCAGCATACCACCGTGGTGTAACAAAAAAAAGGTACTCAGGTTACAATAACATTTAATTTCATGATTTGAGTCTAAGCATTTCAGTTTTTATTTTTTTTTATGCTATTTGTGGAACTGAAAAATTCCATAGTCATATAATACAAAAATATTTGATGACGGCAACGATATGGCGAAAATACATCATATTAGTCATTTTCAAGAGAATTCGTTCGGCTTAATCTCAAATGTCTCAATCATCCGAGTCAAGACTGGTATGTGAAATACTTACATAAATATTGTTACGATAACTATATTTAACACTGAAAATATTTGCAGTAGAAAATTTTTTTTGGATTGAAAATGCGTCATGCAATCGTCAAAAAGGTTTGTTGTAAAAAAGTTGTATAAGTACCTCATAAGAGATACCGTTTACAATATCTATTATGGTTGTATGTCTATTGTACATAGGTACAATTTGAGATAGTTATTTATTGTATAAAATAATCAGTCCACAACCCACATCGGACCGGTGGCGGTGTGGATTATGGCCTCGACCTGGTCTGCTCTTTTAATAGAGCAAAGTAGACCCCTGCCCAGAAGTGGGACATTAGGTATTAATCAGTCGTTTAATGAATGTTGGACAGGAGTAAACTAGTATGGTCCGTAGGTTGTAGAAGGTTTCACGTAACTAGTATTACCAGTACTTAGATATCGTAAACTCAAAGAATACAAATATCATCCACAAGGCACAACCTGCTACGGAATAGCGACAACTAAATATAGGCAGGTCATCTAAAATGTGTTTTGTGGCTTACACTTAAAACTACAAAATATATTGCACTTTCAGTAAAAACGCGTTGTATGTAAGATTTTGAGATTGCTTCCAAATTATCAACTGAATTAATGCTAATAATGCAAATGAGAAATTACTGAATAGAATAATATCTTATTAAAGTCTTTTCATCAGCATCAGCAATCCATTAATGTCCCACTGCTGGGCTCGGTCTCCTTTCCTCTATCTAGAGAACTGAGAGGGTTTAGTAATCCACACACGCTGGCCTAATGCGGGTTGGTGGATCAGACATACACTTAGAATATCTTCTAGTGTATGTGGGTTTCCTCACGAGGTTTTTCCTTCACCTTTAGCAGATAGGTAGTCACATGACTAGTACATATAAATTCAACAAAGTGAAATCCACATTGGTACTGCTGGTCGGAAACCAACTCGGACCGCGTGTTTAGCACGCCGGTCACTTATCCATTCAGCCACCATATTATACGATAGCTAATATCATCAAATTAAAACTTATTTTAATCTACACAGTGTGGTATTCTAATATTCAACCACGTCAGTTTACACACTACACAAAATGTATCTCACAAAAGATTGTAACGATCTGGTGAATAAAAAGAGTGGCTGAGTTTCTTACTAGCTGTTCTCATAGCTCTACCCTGTCAGCGAACTGAAAGAACGCAAATTGGCGTACACCACTTTTTTCAGATTCTATAATAAATGATGTATTTCATAAGAATTATACAATGTAATTCTAACCTAGATGAATAAACGAGATTTTTTTTTCAATAAACACTCACGTACGAAACTCTAAACCGCAGTTCTTCTGAAAGCTCATTCTATTTATATACTCGTAATTCGTAATACACTGACGTCGCCCTCACGGACGTGTGACGATTCATGTCGGTATGTGAGAGGCTCGTCCACCAACTATAGATATAAACAATACCCGTCCTGTCAGTCGGGTAATAAGGCATAAGCAAATTGTATATAAACTACAACTATATTTATGAAATTAATGCACTTTAGTAAAAATATTATCTTTCTTCGCGCATACTCGTAGTTCTGCTAAACTACGCAACAGATTTCGATTTGATTTTAACTACCATAGAAGTTTATTTTCAGAAGGTTTAGAAGTATGCGTGCAATGTTTGTTACGATCACCGAGGTTAAATATTTGGTAAGGCTAGTTTAAAGATGGGTGAATGTTTGTGCCATTTTCACTCTCGAAAGTGACTGTGCTCCCAAAAGGATATAAAACCATCCCAATTGGAAATTGTTAGCTTTTCGACGACTTGATAAATTTCTATACAAAGAAAAAAGAAAAGCCATTAGTAGTCGTATTGTATGAAGGGCTGAGCATAATATTTTTTTCTCATGTTTCAGGAGCCAGCAGAATGGAAGCGGCGCCAAAGTGGACCCATGGTCAACCCCTCCTTCGAGCCCGACGACTTCCTACCTCAGAGGTAATTTTGTCAAAACTTTTGTATGCAATGAACTGATGCAGCTGAATTGTTTCACCATAATAACAAATTAAATAATTAATAAACTAATTACTTGTATAATGATTAGGTTAATCGTTATATTAGTTGTAATTTTACAATTTACTAGACAATATAACTGCAAGAAACTTAGATAACTGATAACATAAAACATTAGTTGTGTTTAAAAAAATCTTTAAACTATTTTCGTCTATCAATGGTTTCTACAGAAAGATAATACCATATAGGTCGTAACACTATTTAAGATAAACGCTAAACACAACCATTTCTATACAGTCAGGTAAAAATACTCCTTATATTAAGAAGATAAAAAAAAACGTCCTAGCAATTGCTAATATTGCTGGAGCTGGTCTGATGCTCTTTTAACTTAGGATAAGGGAATGGCATGTTATGGACATACCCACTTCACATGAAGTCTTCAATCAATCAAATCTCCAAAAAAGCTAAATATTAGCATAAGGCAATTTTCGAAACTAGGATCTTCTGTCACCGTGTGACACTGATATGTGTCACTGATAGTCGACACTAATTGGGAACTAAAATCGATATAGCAAAGTTTGGAACACTAAAATCGATATAGCAAAGTTTCGATAAAACACACAAGAAACGCCGACGACCTGTCCAATAATATTTAACTTCAATCAAATCTTATAATTCTAAGAGTGAGGCCTGTACCAATGACCTTATAAACTAGCAGTGTGTATGTATTTAAAACAACAAACAACAAATTAATAGCAAAGAGTTGTAATGCTCAGAACTAGATTGACCAGGCACATTGACGTCACACCTTAATTACCCATTGTGCACTTATTTATTGTCGCGTCACAATAAGAATAACAATATGCAATCATGAAATATAGACCCTTTTTAAACGACAACTTTGTACTAACGAGACATTTGCCGTCACAGAACACGCCTCCCACCTGACTGAGGGCACATTAACAAGATGACAAATGTTCTATTCATTTTAAACTGTAGTTACCTCCAAGGAACAAATGCCGTATCCTAGGAAAATTCAAATATAGAGGATCTTTATCAAACGGTTGGCACACGCAAGTGATGCCCCTGGTGTTGCAGGCGTGTAAGTATAGGCTGCCGTAACCACTTACCATCTGATGGGCATTTGCATCTTGCCACCATCAGGGTATAAAATAGACATAAATAAAATTATACCATCAATCTATCCCTTCCAATTATGGGTATATGGGGATCGAACCCACGACACCATGTTTAGCAGTCGCATATTACAAACCACTACTAACAAGTACTTACCGCACGTCTCTGCTATTATGATAGCTTACTTCCTCACTATAACGCATTATTGATTGTATGTAGACAGAATATAATAATAGAATCCCGGTTTATCCAGACACACTTAAAAGTGCTTAATACTTTATTTAAAAAATAAACAAAATAAAATCAACTACAATAGTTTAAAAATGAGGATACAAAATATGGCAGCCAAAAACTAATGAATCTGTCGGTCAAACGATGACGTCAACCTTCACACTCGTTGCAGATAATATTATTATGGTCTATAAATCTACTATTTTTGATCCTCAGTCTGGGGATGTAATTATCAGGCTGAATGTAAAACACCGCCTCTTCCTTACAAACGGTCGTGTCTCGTGTCATGAAAATAATATGGAAATGAACCTAATTAAAAGAAAGAAAAGAAAAAACATTTATTTTACGAATCAGCTACAGGATAACATGTAGATACACAATAAGATATAGGTACGATAAACATACTGGACATCTTGCTCCTGTAGATGACCAAAAAAATGGTACCTACCTCAGCTAATGTTGCCGCAATAAATTAGCCGCGCAACGCTGATATTCTGGTAGGCCCAGTTAACAAAAAATGACAAAACAAAAACAAAATATATATAAAAAATAAAAGTTAAAATAAAATAAAATATGATAAAATACATAAAATATTATTAATAATATTTAATTAATAATTCGTATCTATCCTAAGATGCACAAATTAAGTAGAACATAACCTGCATTTTACACTTGAATATAGGTATACCACTCGGCCATAAACATATAAGTTGGTATTATTACTTCATACAATACAATATTATTAAAAACTTTACAATAACTAAGTCAAGTTTCTGTACAAAATGAGTTTACGAATGAATTAGTTTAAAACCGCGGTTTATTCAAATAACTTATTAAATTTTGTTGTATGAGCAATCTGCCGAGAATGAGCTTCATTGACTTTTGTTTAAGAATAACTCGTTTAAATAACAATGTAGGTACTAAAATTGTATAACTTGTGAACCAATGTTATGTTTACGTCTTAAATATATACTTCTATACTTTTATATATTACCTACACTAATATTATAAAGCTAAGTTTGTATGTTTGTTTGTTCGGTTGGTTGAACGCTACGATATCAGGAACTAATGATACGATTTGATAAAATCTTTTAGTGTTGGATTGCCCATTTATCAAGGAGGGTTATAGGCTATATAACATAACGCTTTGGCAAATAAGAGCTGAGCAGTGGCCAAACAAAGAACGAAGGCAGCGAAGCCCCGCGCGACTTCTAGTTCTAAATAAAAGATTTTTTTTTCCATATTGTACCAAATTTTTGCGTACGTTGCACACCGATATTGTTTGTTTTGGTATAGAAAGCAAGTGGTGTCCTCGTAGGCTGTTTTCAGCCGTGTTGAGTCAACCAATAAATAAAGGGCTATTTATTCAGACTTTGCAGTGCTATTAGCCCTAGTTGAACTCTGCACATCACAACTGTACAATGTTCTATCTCTCTGTAGCATACGAAATATATTAATAGGATAATTTGTTGCTAATAAATATTAGTCAATAAATAACGTAACAAACCACAGTACCAATTTTGGTAAAGTGAACCAAATCAATATAGTCAGCAGGTCGGTCTCCTAGCAATAACAAATACAAGTATTATGGACGGGTAGGTGTTTACATAACCTTCTTTTTTCGCTATTTATCATCAACTTTGTTTCTTTTATTTTACATTAAACTGTGTTTTATATTTTATAAAAATTGTAAGTTTTTCTGCCCGAGGATAGTGTATTAGGTCTACTCATAAGAGCTGGAAGTATTTGTCTGATATTAATGTTCTGTTTGGATGTGTCCACAGCCTGTCTCCGGTAAAGGATGAGAAGAAGAGGCCAGGAGACAATGGCATATTCTTGGTGAATATGAAACAAAAGGATATACAGGAGACAGAGGAATATGATCCATATGAGAACAGGGTCGTAGAGCATCCAACAACGTAAGTAATAGATATTATGTAACATTACACTCGCTTGCGATTTTTAAATATATTTAATTGGTATTTAAAATATGTGCAGTGTTTTTAAAATCCGTAATTAAGTATATAATAATATGTAATAGTTATATTCGTGTAATATTTTCGTGTGTTTCGTTACGTTTTCTTTTACATTTGCATTACTCGTGTAAATGGGGGGAATATATCTGTTACTGAACACCGACATAATTACTGTAGTTGTGTATGTAAATATGTTTGTAACAGCGGAAATTATTTTTTTACGAAAGTTTTGTGTAAGGTCTGTAAAAGCTAGCGGTTGTTATAAAATCAGCACAAGTATTTTTTTTTTGGTTACACATTGATTTCAACTTAAACTGCACACTTTAGGTATCGACTCAAAAAAAAACTTCCTGCCATGTAAGACTAAAACAATGCTTGTGCAAACTCTAATCTTTCCCCTGAGCGATTATGGTGATGTGTACTTTTTTGACATGAATGCAGATCTTCTCAATAAACTCGACCGTCTTCTCAATAACTGCATTAGATGTTTTGATTTTTAATCTTCGCAAGTAAGATCATGTAACTTCTTACCGCTCAAAATTGAACTAGCTACCTATCCTTTAACACAGTAGCTGGCGCACCCTTTCTACCCTTTACACCATACTTAAAATGTCTCCTCCTAATGCCCCCGCTTATCTAGTCCCTAACATCTCCTATCTCTGTTCCACTCATAATAAAAATGTCCGCTCCTCAAACAACCTACTCCTTGACTGTCCTTCACATAACTCTGGTTTCATCCACGACTTTTTCCCTATTCAATTCTATCCTTCTTTGTGTAAATGTCCTCCCTCTTGAAATCAGGATGGCCACCAACCATGATGCTAAAGTTCGTAAATTCTACTCAGATCAACCGGCTGAATCATCTCTTCACTGATATGTTTTAGTATATATGTAAAGCTTATATTTGTATTTACTCGTATGTATATCTAATATAAATTTTGTTCAGCTATTTAACTTTTAAGCACATATACAGTTTAGTGAATCTGATTGTCATAAGAAGTAAATGGAACTCTTAAATAAATTTAAAAAATAAAATCTTCCAAAACCAAAAAAAATAATAATTGACACTTTGAGTTCAACAGTATTCATGTCTTCATTGTGATTACAGGCCTTGCAATAAACCTAGAAGTGGTTATTGCAAAAGAATTACTGCATTTTGTGCATTTCCTTGGCACTTTTCGATCATTGCTTCTAGGGCAATTATTACAAGAACTAATATCATCACTATCAGACGATTTATGCGCACCTAACAGCGAATTGAACTGTTTCAATCTTGCTTTTTTGTCACATTGGATGATGTCAACCTCATCAGTCTCTTAATCCAAGCTTCTAACAAGCTGCTCTAAATCTGACACTTTACGAAGCCTTCGTAAAATATTCTCTTTTATCCATAACGAAAATATAAAACACGAAAAACATCTATACATTAAACTAGATACAAAATACTATATAAAAAAACTCAAGATATATATGCTATATATAGGTATATATATAATACATAGCACGAACAAAAAGAGACCTTCTGCACCGTCTCTACAAATATGTGTTTGATCTAATTCTGTAATATGTTTCAGTTCAAACAATTAATATACATTGTTAGTCGATTCGATTATGTCATAACAAATAAAAATATAGAGTAACAAAGTAACAAGTCAGGCTGCCGCGGCTCCCGCGCCCCAACAAATCATTAAATGCATGCACAGTATGCATATTATTAACTAGCTATACAATCATGATGTCCACGATCATGTAATCACCTATATTTATGTTCAGGTGCATTATGTTCTGATAAATTATTTATACTTAGCTTACAAAGGTTCGTTTTATATTTAATAATGCATTTTCATATCCATCTTTACACATATATTTACAAACTAGAAGTCAGCGGGGCTTCGCTCCCGTCGTTCTTTATTTGCCACTGCTCGGCTCCTATTGGCCGTAGCGTGATGTTATATATATAGCCTATAACCTTTCTCGATACATGGGCTATCCAACACAAAAAGATTTTTTCCTGAGATCCTAGCTAGAGCCTATCCTAGCTATTTGGTTCAACCCAAACAAAGTAATGCTTTATAATCGACAAAACTTCCCCCAGCAGCACAATCCGTGGATTTCTCTCCTGTCCCCTTTTGGCAAGTAAATTCTAGACTAAAACAGCACCCTAATCGTCAAAAGAGTTCCCCAAAGTGCCCGTATCTGGGTAGCTCAAAAGTTGACAACAGATATTAAATCTGTAGTCAATTTGAACACACAGCGAGCATGGGAACATCATTTAACGTTTCCATACAGAATATTTCATGTTGATTCATCCTCTAACACACATTTTGATAGTAGTTACGGCAGAGATAGGAGTTGAACTTTTTAGTGTGTGTAGATTACGTGGTTCTCCCACGGAAAGGGGAGGGCGAGGGCAAATTGATAATAGAAGGCGAAATTAGTTGGCCACGCGAACGAAGTCGCAAGCGCAGTTAGTTTGAAAATAAAACGTTGATGAGTTCCACACCATCAATATGATTGGTCTGAGTGATTTTGAAAATGAAAGTGAAAAAGACTAATGAGTACTTATAATTATTAAGCAATAGAAATTCGGTGTCAGACGAGAGTTATTATACTTAATAGGTATAATATAAATCTGTACGAAGAGTTTATTTAAGTACTTTAAATACATACTATGAATTATTACATAATATCTACAAAAAAATAATATTTATAACTAAAACTAAGTACTAAACAAAATAAAAATACCTTAAATTAAAATGCGTCAAAGAATTCCATGGCCATGAAACAATACCTATCTATTGCAATAAAATAAACATAATATATTATACATGTCAATATAAAAAATAACACGTGACTGATAGCGAGATTTCTTTTAGAGTTCCGTACCTCAAAGGTAAAAATGGAACCCTTATTGGATCACTCTGTTGTCTGTCTGTCTGTCACGAATATTTTTCTCAAGAACGCGTAGAGGTATCAGGCTGAAAAATTAATATCAGAGACTGCAATCATGCAAAAAAAATAGTAAGAGTGAGAGTTTATTCGGGAGTCGGGACTAAGGTTATATACCTAAAGGCGCACCTTTAGGTATATAACGTTAGTCCCGCATAAACTATCTATACCTATATATATAGCTATCCCGTTACCTACTAATTTAGTACATTTCAATCTCAATAAAATTATAAGAATTGCATATTACGAAACCCCCGATGCGCAAGTTAGACTCGCATTTAAAATAAAAAATAATGATCTCGCAAAAAATAATGATTGGTAAATATTAGTAAGTAAGAAATCTTTCTTTAAGACCAAAATATAATAGCAAATCTGTATATAGGTATGTTGGAAGAGTTGCCATGGTAGGTACCCTTTACCCTTTCTAGTATAACAACTTCATATAACTTCACTATACGCCTATTTTAGTACCTACTAAATAAATGTACTGCAAAGAAAATTTAACAGTCTGATGTTGATCATTACTTATTATCCTAATTTCTAACTGTACCAAGTGCAAAAAGAAAGATTTTAATCTACAACACCTACCAATAGCAATATTTCACGTAAGTATAGGAAGGAATTAATTACGAAGCAATAATGGAAAATTTATATACAAACTGCACGTGACTCAAAATAAATAAATAAATATTAATGTTATCCACTATACAAGGATGTTAGATACTTATTTGCATGATCTCTAAAAGTACAATCACATAATGATTAAGAACGTGATACACCACGTGTTCTAACTTCGCATCGTTTGGCGCACGTAGAACACTTTGAACTAGTGTGATGTGACTGTTTCATTGGCATGCAGTAACTACAACCTGTCTTATGGAAAATCACATAAATAATGCAAAATGATTGATACTAATCGCCTTTGCTAAGTGTTGAATATCGAAGTGTTATTTATCTTAAGAATGCACCTAGTTATAGTAAATACAAAGTTGGGAAAACGTAGTATGGAAACCGCCCTCACCCTCTGTTCGACGATAGTAGACTACCATGAATCAAAATCTGAAGTTTCAAATGCAATTTGGGATCGGTCTATTATATATCTGACCACAAAACAATATATCGGTATTCTATTGGAAATAGGTATCGTGATATTCGTCCGATTGTATTGGTTTTTCAACTGAATTAAAGTATTTGCCATATATATTCAAATAGCAAACAACGACATCGAACTATAATTTGGACCTTCATTACTTTTTTCAGTCATGAATTTTAACATCATCTTGAAGGAAAATCAATGTTAGCTTTGCTCATAGACCTAGGATTCGCGCGCTAGCTTTGCTAGAGTATAGTTTGACCTCGTGCACTATATGTATTATTACCTATAAGTGACATTTAAACTATGAGATATGTAATTATTTTTATAACATATTTGCTCGTAAAGGGTCTCTTATTTCACCAATTTCAGTGTCGTAATGTATCTCATTACGCACTAGTTCGGTAATGTAAAGTAAAATGCACGGCTTCTCATGCTCACATACCTACTAATAATAAAGGGGCTCCGTACGTAACGAACGGTACCTATTTTTTAAATCTTAGCAAAGAGTTTTTATGTCAGAAAAGTGGTCAACATTTTATAAATAAAATTAACTTTGGGAGATAAAATAATTATGATATATATAAAATAAACATTTAATTCTTTAACTTAATTAATTTAGACCATAAATTACAACCATTTATCTGTAATAAAACACAAAAATATTAATTTACTTTATTAGTAATACTGGCTGTTTTTGTTTTTGCCTTAAAAAAAAAGCGCTGATGCGCGCGCATCGATAATTTGTGACAAGTAAAAATTATTTCCGCGCGCTTTTTCTTTTCGCTGTATTTGTTTTTTTTTAAATATTCCACGGCTCCTGATCATCATCACGACTCGCCATTTCCTTAACGTTTTCTAGGTCCAGCCCAGTCAAGCGCATAAAACAAAACTAATAAAAATATTTGTCAACAGGAACCTGGAGACATTCCTTCATTTACTCAAAGGCAGCTTAGGAACTGGTATCCTAGCAATGCCGAAGGCGTTCTCCAACGCGGGCTACATAGTGGGCTCCATCGGCACCGTGGTCATCGGAGTGCTGTGCACATACTGCATACATGTGTTGATCGACTCCTGTTATGTGCTGTGCAAGAGGAGAAGGGTGCCTTCTATGTCTTACACGGCGGCCGCTGAGGCAGCGCTCTCCGAAGGTCCTTCCTGGTGCAAGGCCTGTGCGCCCTATGCTGGGTAAGTCTTACCTCTAAACTTATACGTACAGTACTCGTAATCATGACTTTCAATTTGAACAGTTGGCAACCGTAGTCTTCAGATAGGTGTTTAGACGTGTGATATACCGCAATTTTGAAGAAAAATCATAACTATAAAAGTGTTTGAGTAAGACCTGCGGGTGAGGCTACAATTATATAACTCCGAAATTTCGAATAAGATTAAAGATCTCCATTCATCCTTTAATTGAAATTGAAATTGAAATTCTTTTTATTTTCAAATTAACCTAATTACAAAATCATGGTTTAATGTAAAATAGTGTTAAAAATAAAAATATCAGTGTCTCCACTAAATGTACGTTATGTGATAGTCATATTAATAATACTTCAGATTAAAATATTTATTCGTTTCTATAACAATAAATAAATGGAAACATTATTGTTGACAGGCACGTAGTGAACGTATTCCTACTGATCTACCAGATCGGTACATGCTGCGTGTACGTCGTGTTCGTATCGGAGAACATCCACAGCGTACTAACGAGTTACTTCAAGATCGACATCAAAGTGTTCCAAGTGATGTTGTGTATCCTGCTGCCGCTGGTGTTGATCAACTACGTGCGGGACCTCAAGTACCTCGCGCCTTTCTCTGCCATCGCCAACGCCGTCACCATAGTCAGCTTCAGCATCATACTCTACTACCTGTTCAGAGATACGCCCACGTTGGAAGGCAAGTCTCCCGCCGGGCAACTCGCTAATTTCCCGCTATTCTTCGGAACAGTACTGTTCGCCCTCGAAGCTATTGGAGTGGTAAGTTTTCTTTTCCTTATTTAAAAAATATGCGATGTACCTATGGTTCCTGTGACCTGCTATTATCTATCAGTTCTTATTCTTGCAATTCTGAATTTTGAGAAACTAAAATTTGATTAATTTTATAGATCCTACCTCTGGAGAATGAGATGAAGTCTCCAAAAGACTTCGTGGGCAAGTTCGGCGTGCTGAACTGTTCTATGATCAGTATCATCGTGTTGTACGTAGGCATGGGCCTGTTCGGCTACTTGCAATACGGCGATGCCTCTGAGGGCAGCATCACTCTAAACCTGCCTTCCGACAAGGAAATGTGAGTTTCATCTATCTAATACTTGTACTTTTACATAACTATACTATTCTCGTATAAACAATACCTGTCTAAATGAATTTGAGTGAACGTGTAATTCGGCGGTAGCTAGTCTATACTAATATTATAAGGCTGAAGAGTTTGATGGTATGTTTATTTATTTGGTTGAATGCGCTAAACTCAGGAACTACTAGTCCGATTTGAAAAATTATACTAGTGTTGGATAATATTACGCTATGGCAGACAGGAGCCGAGCACTGGCCAAATAAGCCAAGCCCCGAGCAACTGCTAGTGTTAAATAAAGTTGTATGATCAATTTATTAACAATGTGATAAAGAACACTAAATTTTTTGTCCTCAGTCTCGCTAACGTGGTGCAATGCCTGCTCGCCTTCGCTATATACATCACACACGGGCTCGCCTGCTACGTGGCCATCGACATCACGTGGAACGACTACGTCGGAGCTCGCCTACTCAACAGCAAACACAGGCTCATCTGGGAGTACCTCATTAGGACCGCCATCGTACTATTGACTTGTAAGTATGCTTTCTGCATTCATTTATTCATACCTTTAAGTAACCATAATATTTAATACTATTATATTAAAATTTGCGTGACCATAAAAGTCAGTCAGTTTTTTTTCCTTCAGTGTTATGTTGCTTATACTCCATTTGACATTTTCTGTATTCTGAAGTACGAGTACATAGGCCTTTTGTTAAGTACATTTAGGGAACATATATTCTTTCCAATAGCATCATCCAATCAATATTGTAACTAGGGCATGTGTAATGGTATATTTCTTTATTTCAAACCACAGTTACATAGTTAAGTATATCTTTAGTCAGACAATTAATAATACTCTCTTTATAACTTTAGCAGAATGTTTTAACAATACAATACACATTATCCTTATACATTGCAATTGAAGACTGAAAACTGAACTGTGGTCAGAATTCGTTGAATCCAATCAATTTAATAGCTGCTTGCTTAGTTAGTCAACATAAAACGGCAATTCTAATGGATAAATATGTAATTTTACTAGATTATTTCTTTGCTTTTAAAAGATTGAAAACCTTAGTTGGGTTAAGATCCAAATACTTTAAATAAGACTTTTATATTGTTTGTGTACAGTCGGCATCGCGGCGGCAGTGCCCGCTCTCGAGCTTTTCATCTCGCTGTTCGGTGCGCTATGTCTGTCAGCGCTCGGCCTGGCCTTCCCCGCCTTCATCCAGAGCTGCACCTACTGGTACTACGTGTCTCGCTCCGAACGCATTCGTATGATCATCAAGAACGCTATCGTCGTAGTGTTCGGCGTACTTGGTCTCATCGTTGGCACCTGGACCTCTCTTGAACGTATCATTGAAACTTTCGCCACCTCAGCAGAGGAACGTTTCCATCACTTGCACAACGCTACAGTTCACAATGAAACTGTTACCCCTTGAATGTTCAGCTGCTAAGCTAGTGCCATCAATGAACCGTCTGCGCAACGCTTCTACTGGGTACATGGAAGTATATAATGTAGATTTAAAAGTATTTTTGATTGATGTTTCCATTCAAATGTTAACGTAATTATTGTTTTAAGAGATGTATTATGAATTGTTGACTCATATTATGTTTAGGACAGCTTTATTTTAGTGATATGATATTAGGTATTTATATTATAAACGTGGGTTGAAGAGAAATGGTCTTGGAAATGAACAGTGGTGATAGTACCTAGATTAGAAGCAAGACACAAAGCAATAATTAGGTGAAGAGGTCTGAACGAATATTTCGACCTGCTGCGCCTACAAATATATACTAGCTACCTACCTATATACCTAATAGTTCATGTCACCACCTTGAGAAGCATTTCTCTTAGAACCAATACAAATACAGTGCTAAAGAGCCATAAGTGAAACATTATTTATAATTAGAAAGCAGAGCGTTTGTATATCGCGTAACATTAGCACGCGTATAACTAACACAACGCTACGTTGTGTTAGTTATACAAGATTCAAAATAATTTATTATTTACAACAAATTCGTTTTATAAGTAGCCATTACGAGTACAACAACCATGTATCAATTAACCCAGCACTGCTAAAAAGAGCAATGCACCTGTAATCCAACGTTATATAAAAAAATACACCTAAAGTTTTACTGTTTAGGTACTATTTTTCAGTATATCGTGTAAAACATTTGCATCGTTCTTTTTTGACGAGGCATAGACATGGTTGATAGGAGATAAGTTTAGTATTAAGTTGTAAGTATGCTTGTATAGTAATTAAGCTCAGGTTGCCATAACGGGCGTATAACATACAGAAGCGTGTTCTAGCTGACAACTTTGTCCTACTACCAGCACCAAGCAGAGATAATTCTAATTTACGATACCACAGTATGTTGCCCTCTCGCTCATATTAATTTTCGTATGAGTGACTAACTCTGGTTCTATCTATCTATAGCTTATATCTTCTATTATATCTTAAAACTAACGGCACGTAGTACAGAGCTATGATTTCTCACAAATTTTGTATTTATTGTCGAAGTTATTTTGTAGCTTATTAGTCGAAGTTTGTCTAACAAAATTGAAAATCGTCGAAATGTGTTTGATAATTATCGACAAAAGTTTTGAAGATAATAATCGAGTTCAATTAAATCAAAAAAAGGGCAAGATCGACGAATTTACGAAAAATTGCCATGCATGTTCTGGCTCCCTCAATTCTGATAAATGGCGACAAATTTCGACTAATTAGCGACTACTTTTTTGTATTATCAAAATTAAAATCGCTGACAGAGTAAAGCCAGTATCAGTCACACTTTGCGTATCACTTGAAAAGGATATGTCTATGTAGGTACCTACATAAATGTTAAATGGAAATCATTCGCTCGAGTAGCCCAGCACAGCTGCCGCCCAGTTAAACTAAGATGAGATCTGAAGTAACGCCTACACTAGTAATTTTTGACAGCTACGAGGTTGTTAGAGTGGATGGGCATTACCCACTCTTGTTCTACTCTTGTTTCTCCAGCTCCTACCGTGATCTTCGAATTGTGAAACCTAGTAGACAAAAATGTACAAAAGCTTCTAATTTCAAATTAAGAGGTTTTCATAGGATTGGTAATTAGCGAGAGTTTGCCCTAGGTAGGTACCTAACTGTTTAACAGGGGAACCGAAGATAAAACACAAAATGTGATACAACTTGATGATTCTTTATGATGTTGGTTCAGGTAACCTGTTTCGCTTCCCTGCCTTTACATTTTTTGCAACCTTTTTAATTTGAGAAAAACTATATATTTTAATGTAAGTAATTATTGTATTATACCAATCTATGTCATTTTATTATTGAAATTTTAATTTACTAATATTATTTATTGACTCATAAACTATATAATTGTTCTTATCTTGCATTTAGTTCATTTAATTATAACGATAATGTGCTATATCGACGTACACCTAAGTATTGATGGGTTCTAACTATTTATTGAACACAGTGAAATTCGCCATTAAATATCTACTTCACTGCCTCGGTGGCGCAATGGGAATTTTATGCGACTGGTCCCCAATCATGAAATTGACTCTATTGTCAGTATCAAATGTGCCCGGTTGATGGCAATAAGCCCGCCCTGACTACGTGGGATTTAACATAACTGGCGAAAAGTGGGGCTGATGCAACTTTGCCTACTTCTTCGGAAAAAAGATGTGACCATATCATATCTATCTACTTCAAACCTGATCTAAGCATACTAACAAACCTAGTGTTTAGTTGTCAGTTAGCCACGACAGCCAAATGAATGTTACTAATAGTAAGTTGTAGTTAGTTTAATTAATGTGTAAGTGGGTAATATCCTATATCCTAATGCTGTGAGAGTCAAGGTCATATATTTATGTTATATAATGGCATTTGAATAGAGTAAAGTTAGTACATTCGACGTAGGTTTAATTTTCACATAATTTATGTATCATCGATGTTTGTAAGTGTATTATATGTTCTGTGTGTGTCTGTTCGTTTTGTCACAATGTTGTTAGAGTTACACTAAACTGGATCCTCACTCTGATCCATCTGAAAACACTTGCATCATTACTTTTTCGAATAAAAGTACGAGGTGCATTTACGACTTTATTTGGTAGGTACAATGTACAAATTATGTTAAATTGTATAGATTCGTTTTCCGTATAACTTCGGCACTATGGCTAAAATAAAACACGATACAACCATTTCTAAGGAAGTATTCCTAGTTGGCCTCCCTATTTTAAGTACGCGTATTCACGTTGTCGGCACTCAATGGTGGGTTCCTCACTCACGAGGTGCCTCATTCGAGGGGCTCGTTAAAGACAAACGAGTGAGGTCCTAACTTTTTATCAATGAAACCCCTCATTCCTCGCTTGTTCCTCTTTCTCTCAAACATACAGATTAGATAAAATCGCTCACGAGTAGTAACGATGAACAGCGAGTGAGGGAATGTTCAGCTTAGATTGGGGCCGATCGCGTTTCTTATCCGATCTTAAATAAGTGCAAAAAATGCACTTAAATAAGTGTAAAACTTGATCTAAAATTTTAAGCCCTTATTGGTATTTGCGTTTGTGTTATTTAAGGACGTGACCTTAAATAAGTATGGTTTGACTTAATTAGAGATGGTAGTTTCTTAATTGGTATTGCCTTTCGACTTATTTGACAGTTCTGTGATCTTAGTCCAACCATAATTTAAGTCGCACCTAATTTGCGTGTACTAAATATTTCACTCATATTTCTTGGCTCAATTAAACACTTATTATTTAAAATATTCCCTTTTCATGCTGTTATTTTACAAAGAAAGTATAATGAAGATCTTCGACGGCAAGTATTACTTTGTTTTAACTTGTTTTATTAATGATCTAACCTCACTTTTGCCGAGTTCTGATTTTGGTCCTTTTTATTTTTTAGATTAAAAAGAAGGCTTATGTATCGTCATATTAGATTTATGTAAACTATATAAATATTACTTGTGAATCTACAAACTGATACTTTGACTTTAACATCTAAAAGTAAATAAACAACATGATGTTTATGACACTTTTTCCGATTATAATCTATGGTAGTGTCCTTAAATAAGGTTTTTAGCATTTGGTAGTTTTTTAAGAACGTATCCTTAATTAAGTACTAACGCGATCGCATAAATTTAAGAATGTGTCCTTATTTTACAAATTTAAGTTCATCTTTATTTAAGGTTGAAGAGAAACAAAATCGGGCCCATTATGAACCTTAGTGTACTAATCGTAAGGTTGATAATTAATTGTCATTTATCGAAAATGAATGAAAATGAGGGGCTCCTCGAGTCCTGAGTGCGAATACGACGTACGTATCTATTCTTTTATTTTGTTGACTTTTATTCATTATTCATAATAATTATATTTTACTTGATTTTATGTAGAACCTACTTACATAATTTTTTTATTTGAAGTACTCCTCACCTCAAATGAAGGGTCCCTCAGTACCTCATTTACTCAAATGAGTTTCTCCCTCATCCTCGAGTAAAATTGACGAGGAACCCATCGCTACACTCAATGTGAAAATAATAATGATGAATTATAATACAAGGTCTCTGAGCCTTCATATAGCGTCAACTATAGTAGGCTATCAAAAATAAAGATAGTTTTATCTCAAGTATCATAAGACCAAGGACATGTCATGTATCCTGGGGCCGTACTCGACATCAATTTTACGGCCCTTATATAGTGCGGATGTGAACGAAACCATATCGCGATTCAGCCGAACGGGATAACGCCATCTATCGAGCGTAGGGTAAATAGAGCGCAGCATTGGTTTACATAGAAACAGTCTATGAGTACAGTGAAATATCTTTACTGAAATTAATTTAGATAATTATGTATAGCTGTATAATATGTTGGTAACATACCTAAGACATAAAGATAATATGCATAAATTGGATATTACACAACAGATAATTAGATTTTTTTTTCTGCATCCATCTGTTTACGTATTTTTCTGACAATTCTGATGCATTCTGAAGACATATATTAAGTTCAGCTTGGCGATACATATCACTTTGTGTCAGTTACTTTAATAAACTATCTATCTTCGAACACTACCATTTTCTGCTGCAAGAGCTGAAAAATCAAAGACTTGATTGTTTCAGAGCGATATTTTTTAATCATAATAACTTATATCAAACTAGGTATTTTTGTTTATACATAAATGAAATTCCAGTTAGACAACGATATAGTTACCTACTGTCTTCGATTATTATATTATATCATATTTTATTCACGTCTGTCAAGAGCAGGTTTAGTGTAATTGTAACTAAAGAAAGCTTTACTCATTGAACATTATTATTAATTGGTAAATACAAATCATAATAATTCCTATAGGTGCAGCTTTTAATTTTGTTTATTATATTGCTGTTATGTTTGTGTTTTTGATTTATATACAAAAATGATATACACGGAACATCGATGATATGCTTACTATGCTAGCTAGCGGTATACATTCAACTACTGTAGTATGGAAAGAAAGAAAAGACAGTTTTTTTTTAGATTATTTCAAACTCGATAATTTAGCACTGATACCAAAGCCAATTATATAATACTGTCCTTTATAAACAGAACGACCCGGTGATGGGCTTTGTGCACAGCTTTTCTTAAATGACTACAATTGAATGTATAGCGATAACCGATGACACACTGAAGCAGCTTCAGCAAAACCTCATAAAATAAAAAGCTTTTTTGGTGATATTTACTTTAGTTACCTAGATTTTAGTCAGAATATACAAATTAACAATTAAAATTGTTTAACGGAATGTCCCGTTGACAGTCCACACGATGACCTAAAAGAAATCATATTTAAAAAATCGGTTTATTAAACATTTTTGTATTTGAAATTTTATTTGAATTGGATCAGAAATATAATAATTATTTAAATCCTTGCCTCGTTCAAATTGTTACCGATTTAGCTTTTGGTTGTAAACTTGTAATGTGACCGGAATTACGAATAATATGCATTTTATCACGAAATTGTATTCCTGTGCTACGAAGGAAAAAATTGTGTAAGTAAAAATAACTACATACCTAATTCTAGATGTAAATTAAACTTAGGACAAAATTTGACCTAAGTAAAATATAACAAGAAGATATTGAAACGACAAAGAACGTACTAACCTGTTCCTAAATAAATAATTGTAATTAGCCAATCGTACTCCGGTCATAATTGATTGAAACTGTGATGTTAATAGATAAAGATATAATTATTAGGAAATATTTACGTAGTTCGTTTTGTTTTATAGCATGTACTGTGTGTATGACACGACAGTGAATATATGTGCTCACAAGTCAAAACTATCGGGTTATACCCGGGCTAACATATAGTTATTATTATACTTGATATCTGGAAATGTTCCGAAAAGAGACATCAATTAAAATTAATATTAAATATTATATTTGGTTTTATTACACATTCAACAATGTGTGCGATGCCCCCGCCGAATATGTTCGTTTATGTATGTGTGTATATGTTCATAACTGGAGTTTGACATATTATTGACGTCGTGTGTATGGTAAGTAAAAATTTGTGAATCCAACCATACATACATATAGATCACGCCTCTTTCCCAACTGAGGGGTAGGCAGAGACAATTTCCTTCCACTTGCTACGATTCTGACATACAACCAATTGGGGAGTTATTCATCAAACACTGTTTCCACTGCAACAACGTTGCCCCAGCAAAACTTTTTTCATCCTATAATGAATGTAGAAAAAGAATAGGTTAAAAAATGAGTGTATGACGTGAAATAATTGTGTGTCTAAATTAAATTTGTGTGTTATGAGTTATGAAACTGCGAATTTATTAAAAATTTCGCTACGATGTTTGGGCATTTGCTAGATCGTCAATAGTTCCAGCAGTATGATACTTTTGACCCGTAGCTAAGTAGGACTTTGTCCATTTACAAAGTTGCACCTAAGGAAATGGTACAAAATCTATAAGCTTCTTTGTACCTTCTCGGTAAGGAATTCTAAAGACAGGCAGGTTGAGTATAGGTACATAAAAAATAACAACCCAATTAAAATTTAACATGGTTTTATTAATCATAATCAACATAATTGTTCACTAATTATAAAAAAAATTATAAAAACATTGTCCAATTTACCCCTATATTAAAACTGGCGGTGCACGTCAGGACCGCAGGTGGGAAGCCATGACATGAAATGAAGCATGCACTATTATTTAATAGTGTTTTAGTAGTGAAGCAAAAAGATTTAATATTTCTAAAATACGATATGGATCGAAAAACAAAAGCCGCCGCCAAGCTGACGGCTGGTAATTAAACGGCGTAAAATTCTTTAGATTTAGAGAATATTAATCTGTTAAGGTAATTTAATAGACACTAAATAAAATTAACAATATGGTATACTTTTTTTGTTATTGAATAAACTTAACTTCTAATTAACGTTTTTTTATTAATATTGTTCGAATATTTATATATTCTAATATTTATTAGTGTCATGACTTCTTCCAAACTAATAACAACAATGAAATGCATTAGTAACATAAGTTATTATAATAATATTTTTTGTAATAAATTTTGTCTTTGATTTGTTAACTGTTAGCAAAGACGTAGATAAGATTTTTATGGTACTATATAAACCTACCACTATCTAAATCTGACATATACGAGTACATCTAAGGCATTTTAGGCCGTTTAGTTTGCCGGAGCTTTTGTTTTCTGTATCATATCGTATTATTTGTAAAAGTATTAAATATTTTTGCTTAACTGCTAAATACTACAAAAACACTATTAAATAATAGAGCATGTTTTTTCATTTGATTTCATGACTAACCCGCCATCCAGACGTACATGAACGGGCGACATGTTCGGTCCGCGATCAGAACATATGCTAACTTATAATGTAAATGCATTACAATGGAATTACTTCAAGTTTATATGTAACATCTAAATATGATCTAGTAAAGTTCATGAACACAACGTTTACTTGACAATGTTGTCTAATACATAACGCTACGAGATTGCCCTACATTATATTGCACGGCACCTTAGCCCCTAGCTGTGAGTATATCGTATCATAAAATATAATTAATTTAAAAAATAATCTTTTCATGGTTTTGGACATTAAACAATTGAGCAGGATCGCCACACGTGCAAGATGATATTAGATGATGTTAGTATTGCATTAACGCACCATTGGTCAGTGGGACAATTCAATGTTCTTTTAAACATTTGTCTGTTATGATAATACGCGACCGATAGTACGCGACGCATTTTCCATCAGATATGTAGCGAACCTAAAAAAATCGGGTGTTGCCATCTTTAGCACATAAAATAAAGTCAATATAAAATCGCTGTTCTAGTATCGAAAAAGACAGCGCAGATTTTAAACAAATTCTGAAGATACAATAATCTCGTGTCATGCTGTTTGAGGTTGAACTCCTCCGAAACGGCTCGACCGATTTTAATGAATATTTTTTGTATATTATGTAGGTATGAGAAAGTATTTTTCATCGCAGTTTAAAGAATATATGACAGAACAACGTTTGCCAGATCAGCTAGTAAAAATTTTCACGAGTTTCCCATAATCATATTACTTAAATAAACTACTTAATTAATTATAACATTGGTGTGGCTCTACATCAAATATTAATCTAAAATTAGTTCTTAATATATTTGTACTAAAAAAGATCAAATATCTATAATACTAATGGTAAGGCACAATAATCTACAAAATAAAACAAGGTACTAAATAGTTATTTCATAATTTCTCAACAACATTATCTATTAGGTATATCAAAACCTTCTCCCTAATAGGAGTTGAGATACATACAATTATTTGAGCGGCGCACGACGCTGCCGTCGAACTTACATCGCCGAGTAGTACTGAGACGAACCTTATGTTGTCTATTCTACGTGAAACATAGGTCGAACTAGAAGTTTATTCTGTTCACTTTTTCACTGGGTCTGAGCTGGCCATGTTTGCCTGATGCCTGACGAGCAGTGGGGCTAAATTATAGGCCGTTGTGCTCAGCCAGCCAAGTCGGCAACGTAGCACACCAAAAAGGTGGCGTGATGAAATAGACAAATATCACCAAGGCTGGACTACTTCAGCGACTGATAGAAAAGCATGGAAAACACGGGGGAGACCTTTTGCCCAGCAGTGGGATGAAGCAAGCTGACAGAAACAGTAAATTTAGAATGACCATTATCGTAGCACATTTGTGGATACCCTACAATTGGTTAGTTTGTGCTATCTATCCAATACATTATTTATAGAAACAAGAGTATTGCACTACTAAAGCTGTGTTTATATCTACAGATATTGAAGGAGTCAAGTCTACCCATTATATCTAACGTAACATGGCCGCATAGACGCGGAAAGACACGGCCTGACAAATTCTATAGAAAATAATTATTTTGTCTTATACAGCACGCGTCTGCCACATTAAATATCAGTGGATATAAGCGCAGGTTTAGCGTGTTTCAGCTTCAGTATTAACAAAAAATATCGTTGTATATATTACACTCAATGAGGTAGTAATTAAATAAGTTTACTTCTAATCTAATTAATATCAAGAAAATAGAAAATATCTTACATTGCAATATATATCTTATTCTAAAAAAATATAAAGTCATAATTGCCTTTGTTCTAATATTTTAACGGTACTTGGATTTTACTTCAATGACGCGTGAAAGAAATACAAGCGCAAAGGATAGCACTCTAGTCATTCACAATATAGGTACGTCTTTTGTAACATGCCACGTATCGTACAGTATTCCTGTTGAAAAAAGCAATGAGTATAAATGCGTCACTGCAGTTTTCATCTTGTGGTAATAATAGCTAATGCTATTGCCACAAGATGAAAACTGCTGAAGGTTGAAGTGGAATCGATGATGTGCCTCTGAGGCTGTTATTTCTTGCCGGCGTCATACCCCGCCATGATGGTCCGCAGCGCTGTCTTGAGCTGTTCGTTCGCTTCCACTTCGTACTTGGCGAGGCTCTGTCGACAGCACGGACACTGGGCGCCAGTAGACTTGAACGCCAACTTTATACACGCCTGCAAATACAATCTATGTTTGCAGTATCGCTACAGTTAAAGGAAATAATATTAGTTTCAATCCTGGCAATGCACATGAATATGTGCTAATGGAAACATAATATATAGGTACGAGTAGGTACAGAGTCGAAGGGGAATGCTAGTTATTGTTTATTAAATTTGACTGTGATTCACGTCCTACCACTGTCCATTCCCGCTCTATTTAAGTGTTCAATAAATAACCAGAACTGGAAGCTATGTTTCAAGTAAATTAATAGTAATATCAATATATGTGGTGAGGGATATAACGCAACTACTCACCATACAAAAGTTGTGTAAGCATGGTGTCGTGACTGGACTGACTGCTACGTCCTGACAGATGATACAAAGGAACACCTGTGACACGTACTCTACGAATTCCTGAAAACAATCATCGAATGTGAGGCAGGGCATACAATATCGGGGATTATGGACGCTCCTAAGAGATTTACGCGGGTAAATTGACAGCGTCGATCTTCTATTTTTGAACAGATATTATTGGAAAATGCAATAACTATATGGAAACATAAACGTCATCATCATCGTCCCACATTAATATCCCCCTGCTGCAGGCTGCTCAATCTTAGAACAATTCATTGGGTAACTCATATGAACTAACCCTACCAAAAATGAGAGGACATGAAATACCTGTAGATTAAACAGAAGAAAGTGATTTTTAATTTTATAGCGTTATATTCTTTGTATACGCCAACTTACATTAACAGATGGCAGTTTTATAAATAAAAAATAGAAATAGTTCATTCCATTAGATAGATGTCGCTAAAAGATTAATCCCTGTTTTTTTTCATTCTGTGTTGCCCTCGTATTAATTCTGCTATTGAAACCGGTGTTGTAAGTGTCCTTGGTTTTATGTAAAGTCATTTATTGTGTTAATTACCTGGGATGTAGTTAAGAAAACATGTTTTTTTTGTTGTTTTTTAATATGTTTAAGTATTCTAGGTACCCGAAGATGTAAAGAAATTGTTTATTGGGTAATCAATTAAACTAACAGAATGATTCATGGCAAAAATTAAGAATACCTATGGCAACATTACTCAATAAATTTAAAAATAAAATGTCCGCCTATGCCGATGTTGCTTGCTCTGGTCTTTTTGTTGTTTTAATTTTGTAATTTCTTTCAACTGATTTCCAATAATTATATTTTCCGTCGAGTAGAGCTACAGTTCCTCCGGTAAATAAATATTACTGTGACTTCGTGATTTTTAGAATAGAGCTAGGACTTCTCGGGTTGTTGGTTTGTGTTTGGGACAGGACCTTAGTAGTGCTAAGTGTAATTAAACCAATAATTATGTCATCAGATAAGCATTGCTGCGTCCCTGGATGCAAGGATAGTGAAGGTAAATGAGTTTTTTATTTACATTTATGTAAGCAAACCATATAGGTAACACTTTCATAATTTTGATCATGATTTGTCTTTATGTTTTTGTCATGATCTAACATATCATACTCTGTGGGAATCAAGTGATCGAAACGTTTCGATCCCCTGTTCTGTGGAGAACCATAAATCTATCCCCCAGAAATTAAACATTGTGCCGGGATAAAATGAACTTGAACCATGAACTTTACGAAGCTTTAGTCTATCTCTACTAAACTTCATCAAAAAAGTTATTATAAATAAGATTTAATTTTATTATTTATTTCAGGTACCCATAAAGTACATAGGTACATAGGTTCCCAAACCCGGACAGCAATATAGATCGCTTTAAGTCATGGCTGTATGCAATAGGCAGTAGTGATATGCTGGGCTTGGAAAATGTGAAGATATTTAAGTACCGTCGTGTGTGTCAGTCACATTTTGAGGCTAAATATCTATGCCGCAACTATAGAATAAGCAACATTGCTGTCAACATTAAATATGTAAGGTTAGTATTATAATAAGCTTGTAGAGTATTTACAGTAGGGCCATACTGTATGTATGCATTGTGTTCTATTTGATTTATAGTTTAAATGAGGTATTTTTCTTTCAGGACCATTGTAATTGAGAAGATTACCATATGCTAATAGACAGCCATTACAACAATTTCCTGACCTAGCAAAGCCATCAACATCAGGTACCTATTTAAGATATTTGTGTAATTATTGAGTGTGATAACTTCAGTCCATCAAATCTAAGTACCATTTGACTTTTCACATTTTTGAACTTTGTTTATGCGTAACTCTCTTAATGAAATTACATCGACCAACATTCGACCTAGTCAATTTTGATATCCCTGTTGAATGTAAAGAAATTTAGATAATATGGTCACTGTCACTTTCAAACATTTGACAGCGACATTAAAACCGTCTAAGTCGAATGGCGAAATTTAGAGTAAGCCCCCAGCACTCTTTGAGTTAGTTTGTTATACTTAATCAAAATTCGAAGAGAATATTTTTTCCTTTTTTAATATTAGTATAGATTTTTATGCATATTTATCATATGCGACATATTTATCTCCTTTGCCCCCCATACACCAAGTAAAATTTTATTAACGTAAATAATATCTGCTATGAAGTAAAAGTAAAATCAAAATCAATCTATCCATTCCGGACAGGCACAAAAAAATTGTACCTAATACGAATCACTATACCAACAGACATTTAATTTTGAATCATTACTAACTTTAAAAATAATGTTTCCATGACCACAAGTTTACCCTACTTTTTTGTGTTCAGAATTTTTTTTAAATATTTTATACGAACATCCACCACTTCCAACTTAAGGCTATGATTTTTAGGACAAAATCATTCCAACAACCACAAACTATCTCCAAACCAAACGGTTTCGTAGCTTAAGTATGATAAGCTAGCAGACAGACAAGAGTTTTGCATTTATGACATTAGTATATAAAATTAAAACCAAGTGAACTTATATTTCAGATCCAGATGTTCTGATGCATGAACATACTGTGCCACTTGTGCCTCATCCAACTGCAACAACTACTGAACAAAATCTTGGTTAGTGTTAAGTCATATTTCCACTTAATATAATATGAATACTTGGCTTCTACTACTTTATGGATTAGTAGTGTGTTTAATCTTATTAAATAATCATTATAATTAGATGCAATTTATTTAGTTCTGGATGCTAGTTTTATTATGATACCATCAGTGCTTGCAACTTCGTCTCGATAATCGAAATAAGTCCTCAAACATTAAGACTACTTTATCTATCTACTATTTATCTTTACTATTTATTTTTTATATAGCTTTTCTCTTGCTTCAATTTACAGGACAAAAGAGAGTCAGGAATACTGCTAAAAAAGTCTTCCTCAGCAAAGTGGAGCAGGAATTACATAAAAAACTTCTTGCAGCAAGAATAAAATTGAGCAAGTTAAAAAAGACATTGATAAAGCAGTCAGCTAACATAAAAGCAGCAAAAAAAATTGCTTCATGCCCTACTATGTTAGACACCCTCGAAAATGCTGCAGGTCGACGATTTCTTTGTACTGTCAGTAAAAATTTAATGACGCTTATATCAAATATCCAAGATATTATTCATGAGACACTATGATGTTAGAAAATTAACAAAGATTATAGTATCTTGGATATAAGAAGACAAAAATGTAAGATCTATTTATGGAGCTTGGCCTATTGACAGTTGTACATCTATATTTAAAAAGTTCAGTAAATTGTTGTATTATTCATTGTTGCATTTAGCAAATTCATACTCATGTGTCTATTGGACAGAACCATATTCATGTAATAAAGAATTTTACAACATACTTTTATGAAACAAACTTACCTGCAATTTAAGTATTATAAAATTGTGTAATTTAAATACAAGGAATAAATTAATCTGGATCATAACTAAATTGTATTTCATTTATCAATCCTATAAATAAGCCTGAAGTATAAAATAAAGTAATCTATAGCTATGTATATACCACCTATAAATAGCTATCTATACGTACCTAGCTATATCGCTAGATATACATTATAGGTACTCATTTAGGGTGTACTTCTAACTTCAAATAATAGATGGCGTTAACTTGCCAATTACCCGTTCTACGAAACAAGATTGGTCTCTATTTCAGTATAGCATAATGTACTCTGTGCCCTGCTGGGCTCGGGTCTCCTCTCCTCTTTAGAAAGAACTGAGAGGGTTTAGACCATAATCCACACACGCTGTAGGCCAGCGTTGCGGGTTGGTGGTCCAGCATAAACGTGTGAAGGAAATTAAACACACAATTTTATGTCCATGTTTGTACGAATTCACACAAAAAATAATTATTTATACTAATAATATAAAACTGTAGAGCTTGTTTGGTTGAACACGCTAATTTCAACAACTGCTGGTCTAAATTGAAAAAATCTTTCTGTGTTGGATAGCCCATTTATAAAGGAAGGCTATAAGCTATATAACATCGAACAGACAGAGAAACAAACGCGGTGAAGGACTTTGTTTTATAATATGTAGTGATTATCTATATTAGATAATTAGTAACACAATTAATAAGTAATACCTTTTTCCCTCTAGTGTCGAGTACAATAAGACACTCGTTCCATAGTTTGGTGTTCCGCGTGTCGGCCTTGATCGCTTCCCTTTCATCTTCGGTGAGCGCGCTCTCTCCATCCTTCTTACCACTTGCATCTTTGGCCTTCTTCTTACTAACAGGGCTCTTAGTGAATATACTTGCTATTTTGATTTTAGGGCTCTCTTCTGATGTTGCTTTCTTCTTCGATGCTACGGTATAAAGATAATCGTTATATTAAGATAATGCCCCAGTTAGGAACAAATCGCAGGGACCTTTAAAAACATACAAGTAACGCACAACGTACACCCAGGCTGAATGCAAATATTTATATAAACTTCATACACAAAAATGTATAGTAGGACTTAATGCCTAAGGCATTATCTACCAGTCTACCTTTGGATGATGCAGAGATGTGCCAAAGTAGGTGTCAGTGGCGAAGGGAGAATTTTTATAAAAGGTAAGCCGGAGTAAAAAATGCTTACCCTTATGCTGCTTGAGAGTAAATCTCTAAGTCATTGGCATAAAGATGATACGCACACTAGAGATTTTTTGGTAAAGAGATTGATAAAAATTGCAAATATTAAGGGAGAGATAGAATACCGCCTTGAGGAACGCCAGAATAAGTATTACACCAGTTAGACGCTTGCTCGTTTAACCGTACCGACTGCTGACGACCTCGACGATAGCTAGAGAACCCTTCTTAAGCTTCAGAAGATATCATATGATAGCCAAGGAGGTGTAGAGAAGGATATGGTGACTGACGGTATCAAAGGCCTTAGTGAAATCAACTAACGCCAACACAGTAACTTTAGTGTTCTCCATGCCCTCTCTGATATCGCCAATCACTTTGAGGAGTGCTGATGCAGTACTGTGACCCGGTTTAAGGCCAGACTGTAGCGGACTTAATAACTTGTTGAGGTGAATCTGCCGAGATAGCTGCTTATGCGCGCAGGCCTCCAGTACTTTGGATAAGAAAGGAAGAATGGATATAGGATGGTAGTGGTTGGGTCATAAGGGATTCTGTACCTGAGGTAATGGGATGACGTGGGCTTTACGCTATAGGGAAGGGAAACTATCGGAAAAAGGGGAAAATGTTTATGATATGCGTGATAGGCGAAAATACTTGTTCTAGAATGGTGGTAATCATGCGTCGGCTGATGTTATCGCAACCCATTGCATTGGATTTGATGAAAAGGATGATCTTTTTGATATCTTCCTGAACTACTGGAGAAAAGGAGCAATTAGTTATTTTGGGACGCGGTAGTCAACAGTCTGATTCCTAATTTCGTAATCTACTGGAGTACTAGAGCAGAAATGCTGATTGATATCGTCCAAACCTGTTGAGACAGCTGAGAGTGAACGTGTCGCTGTTTACAGGTACCTAAAGTTCCAATTAACATCCAAAATCAGTAGCAGATGACGAAGTAATGTTATTATGAATATGTCTACCACACATATTTGTCTCGTGTAGGAATCGAACCCCGGACACTGGGCACAATACGATGTGACCTTAGCCACCGGAGTGACACTCCAAAAGTTTCGGTGTCAGTTTGTCACTATTTGCTTTATGAATAAGTGCTATAGTGTATAGCCGAATAAAGGTGCCGGTTTGTATCCAACCAATAGAATCGCTTTATTTACCTAGCATCGCTCAGATGAAAGAATTCTATTGGTTCTTATAAACACATCCTTTGCTACGCGTCTTCGCAAAACCAATACAAGACAGTTGGATTTAAAGTAGTTAACGAGTAATTGCTTCTTACCTCCTTTCAACGAAAGTTTCCGCTTTTTAACAGGTGGTGAGGCTTCCCCCTCAGATTCTGTAGTTTGATTACTCTCCCTGAGGGCTCTCTTCTTATTGCCCTTAGCTTTACTTACGCCCTTGCCTTTGTTCCTCTCTTTAAGGGCTTTCTTCTCGGCCTCTGCCTCCAAGTAACCGTCTGGGTACTGTAAAAGATAAAAATTAGGCTTGTAATACAGCAATGTTTTAAAATTATTATCTCTGTAATTGAAACAAGAGTAAACAGCGAAAGGTGTACTTAATTATGATAAATAATATAACTGTTCGACAAGCGCTAGTATAATGTATTTTATTGTTCGACAAGCCCTAGTCTAAGGTATATAATTGTTCGACAAGCGCTAGTCTAAGGTATGTAATTGTTCGACAAGCGCTAGTATAATAAATTTTATTGTTCGACAAGCGCTAGTATAATGTATTTTATTGTTCGACAAGCCCTAGTCTAAGGTATATAATTGTTCGACAAGCGCTAGTCTAAGGTATGTAATTGTTCGACAAGCGCTAGTATGTTATTGTTTGACAAGCTAGTATAATGTACATCAATGTTCGACAAGCGCTAGTATAATGTATTTTATTGTTCGACAAGCCCTAGTCTAAGGTATATAATTGTTCGACAAGCGCTAGTCTAAGGTATGTAATTGTTCGACAAGCGCTAGTATGTTATTGTTTGACAAGCTAGTATAATGTAATCAATGTTCGACAAGCGCTAGTATAATGTATTTTATTGTTCGACAAGCCCTAGTCTAAGGTATATAATTGTTCGACAAGCGCTAGTCTAAGGTATGTAATTGTTCGACAAGCGCTAGTATGTTATTGTTTGACAAGCTAGTATAATGTACATCAATGTTCGACAAGCGCTAGTATAATGTATTTTATTGTTCGACAAGCCCTAGTCTAAGGTATATAATTGTTCGACAAGCGCTAGTCTAAGGTATGTAATTGTTCGACAAGCGCTAGTATGTTATTGTTTGACAAGCTAGTATAATGTACATCAATGTTCGACAAGCGCTAGTATAATGTATTTTATTGTTCGACAAGCCCTAGTCTAAGGTATATAATTGTTCGACAAGCGCTAGTCTAAGGTATGTAATTGTTCGACAAGCGCTAGTATGTTATTGTTTGACAAGCTAGTATAATGTACATCAATGTTCGACAAGCGCTAGTATAATGTATTTTATTGTTCGACAAGCCCTAGTCTAAGGTATATAATTGTTCGACAAGCGCTAGTCTAAGGTATGTAATTGTTCGACAAGCGCTAGTATGTTATTGTTTGACAAGCTAGTATAATGTACATCAATGTTCGACAAGCGCTAGTATAATGTATTTTATTGTTCGACAAGCGCTAGTATAATGTATTTTATTGTTCGACAAGCGCTAGTATAATATATTTTTATTAACAAAGAAGTTCTAGGTGCATAATCTAAGACTAGACGATCGGAATTGCGAGTGTTATGTGGATATATTTCTTCAGCCTTTTTAAAGATAAACGATTTTTTTTACGAACATGTTGATTTTAAAAATGTACATAGCAGTAAGTGTCAATATTTCCAGACTTTTAAAGAATAGTTTGCATGTTTCGTACGGAGCGATACCTACAATTGCTCGAATGCATCTCTTTTGAGCCAGAAATGCCCTAACAGCATCAGTCGTGTTTCCCCATAGCAATAACCCATAACGCAATGTAGAGCCAATAAATATGATCATGGTATGCTAAAAGTGCAGTCTCTTGAGTGGCAGTTTTGTGTAAGCTGTTTAAAACATATACGAAACTGTTTATTTTTTTACAAACTTGGTCAACATGCGCTTTCTAATTAAAATGTCTACCGATCGTTATACCCAAAAACTTCACATTTTCGGTTTCTTTAATCACCATACCCTCATAGGATATATTCTTAGAGGCCAGTTTTTGTCCCTTGGTTTGGAATTGAATAAAGTTAGTTTTTGACAGGTTAGCCTTCAAGTTATTTTTATCAAGCCATTCCATTGTTAATTTAATATTATTGTTGAATATCCGATCTCTACTTATGAGTCAATAATATCGTATCACCGGCTTAGTGAAAGTATTTAAATAATACCCACATCTAAACTCGCAAACATTACCTATTATTATTATTACATTAATATTAGTATAGAATTAGATTGTTTTATACTCACAACAATCGGGTACTCCTTGACGCCGGGCTCCCAGGGCGCCGGAGTGGGATCGTCCCTTCGTAGAAGATACTTCCAAACGCGGTACCCCGAAAGCCCTTTTTCTGGATAATACTTTACTACCTTGTATATGCCGTCGTAACTGTATAAAAGAAAACGACAATATCGTTAGAAAATTAAAAACAGCTAAATTCGATGGTCCAACTGAACACAAATGACAGAGTGATATGACTATCTTCACTAAGTAGGAAGCGGCATGGCTGTGACCCTAATGCCAACGGCCATGAGCAGCGGTAACCGATTACCATCAGGCGAGCCGCCTGCTCGTTTGCCACTTCAGGTAATGTTAAATACATTGTTAATAGCTAAGACTAAGTATTATCATTTGTTTTATTTTATACTACCACGGTGGCAAGCACGCGTACAGCCCGCGTGAAGGTAAGCGGTTACCGTAGCACGAGGACATCACGAGCGCGTTACAGACTCTAAAAAAACCTATTCATTCCTTGAGAATGAACACATAAAAATAATAAATAAATTGGAAACGCAACTCAGACATACTTCCGGCCTTAAACTAGAAAATTCAGAAAATTTCCATCACCTGCAATCGAGGGCCGAACTAACTGAATGTGAAAATTAACATGTAAAATAATACAATAAAATTAAAAATACATAATTATTATGTGATTAAGTTTGTGTACAAGTGTGTGTGTGTGTGTGTTATAAAACCACCGAGCAGCCTCCTCGTTTCACCAACATGTGTGTGTTGGACCAATTTTAATATTGGCTGATAATATTAATATAATAAAGTTAAGACTAATATTATAAATATTAGGAGCAATATAAAGAATAAAAACAATATTATAAATATTAGGAGCAATATATGAAGACATACCGTATTCCTTCTTTAGGCGCGTACTTAGGGAAATGCTTCAACATCTTGTAAGAGCGCACCACACGCACAGGCTTCCCGTCCCGCCAGTGGTCGCCCGCGTCGCCGCCCTCCTCGCTGATCTGTTTCACTGCACAGTTACGCGCTAACGCCCTACGTACAAAATTAATCAAATTCTTATTTATTTCAATAAAGGCTAGGTAAAATGAAACGTGGTAAAGCATCTGGAGAGGACGGGGTACATGTTGAAATGCTACAAGCTGGTGGAGCACCAGTATTAAATGTTCTTGTGAAACTTTTCAATACCGTTTTTCCTCAGGGTGTTACACCAGGTTCCTGGAAGAATGCAACTGTCACGACCCTCCACAAAAAGGGAGACAAATCAAAGCTGTCGAACTACCGCCCTATAAGCCTTCTCTCCCAGGTCTACAAGCTCTTCGCCAAGGTCCTGCGTCACCGTCTGACCACCATCTTCGACGAATACCAACCCGTAGAACAAGCTGGCTTCCGGATGGAATACTCAATATTTATTTTTATTCACATACATGCCGTCAACGGATCCGCGACAATGCAGGTGCGCATGCACAGAAATACAGACTCTGTGTCTATGGGCCGGGGTGTCCGCCAAGGTGATAATCTCTCGCCCAAACTTTTCACCAAATTAGGCAGATTAAACGGTAATGAAGATGTTGGACTGGAGCGAGAGAGGAGTCAACATGAACGGGACTCGCATGTCGCAGCTTAGGTTCGCGGATAACCTCATTCTCGTTGCCGAAAACGTCTTAGATCTCCAATATATGCTCGCAGAACTGCATGAAGCATCGTCGAAGGTCGTTCTTAAGATGAACATGTCCAAGACTAAAATTATGACAAATCGCTCTACACGCATAGCTTCCGTAACCGTAGGTACCAACACTATAAACATGGTCAGCGATTACATTTATCTTGGACATCGTTTATCCTTTGACAAAGACGCGCAGGCTAAGGAGATCGAGAGGCGTATCGGATTAGGGTGGGCTGCTTTTGGGAAACTTGATTCCGAATTTAAATCAAAACTACCACAATACCTCAAAACCAGGGTATATAACCAATGTGTCTTGCCTACCCTCACTTACGGTGCCGAAACGTGGACGCTCACTAAGCAGAATATGCACAAAATTAAAGTTGCACAAAAAGCAATGGAGCGTTCCCTGTTAGGGATCTCCCTCGTTGACCGCGTACCGAACGTCGAGATCCGACGGAAGACGAAGGTCGAAGATGTCGGGAAGCGGGTGACGAGGTTAAGGTGGAGGTGGGCAGGACACTTGACAAGAAGGGATGACGGACGGTGGACCAAGCCAGCCACAGAATGGTGGCCTAGAGTAGCTATCAGGCCAGTGGGCAGACCACCGGCCCGATGGTTAGACGATATCGTCAAGATCATAAGATCTCAATGGACGCGGCTGGACAGGACCGTGAGAAGTGGCGCTGTAGAGAAGAGGCCTATACCCAGCAGTGGGTGAATGTGGGCTGATGATGATGGTGATGATGATGATGATGATTAGTAGGTTGATATATAAAAAACTGACTTGTTTTCCCTAGTGAGAGTTTGATCACAAGACTGCTCGGCGGTTCGCTTGTTACCGGAGAGGTCTCGCCCGCCGCTGCCCGTGTAAGTGAACTCGTTACCGTAGTCCACGTCGTCCTCGTAACCACCTGCGGAATACAGACGACTTATAAAGAACCTTAGAATCTCGACATACGATTGGTCGACTTTGATATTGTCATTTTCAAACATTTCAATATCGATCAAATAAATATCAAAATTCTGAATTGAGTCTTAAATTGTGACGCAAGTTTGGTCACTAAGTGAAAAAAAAAAATAGGTACATATTAAATTTGAGGGTACATCTAAGAGAATGTAGTTCACAAATGAAGATATTGCTAATTAACCTTATATTTATACAGTTAAGATATAAAGTAAATAAACATACCAGAGAGCACAATGCTGTAGGCGCCATCTACATCTCTGCCGTGAATGCCAGACACGGGCGGTCGATGCACGCCTGTCTCCGACAACTGAAACCATAACACGTTGAATAAGCGATGGATCCTCAAACATTACTGAGCCAGTACAATTGTAATGCTACTGTAGGTAAAGTAGATAATTATTGACAATGGCGCCAAATGGCAATAGATTTACCCCCTATCATATAGAACCTATTGTTTTTTTTTGTTTTAAGCCATTAACGACTTTGTAGCGGTTGCACTCGTTGCAGGCTACGTCCTTCACGAATGCACCTCTTTTTACCACCTTTTGGAACTCTTTTGATTTCTTTTTCTAATTTACTTTTAATAATTTAAAATTTAAAATCCTAAATTAAATTCAGTTCCTAAATTCCAACCGAGTCTTCGTCGGAGCATCCGCCGAAGGCTTCATACAATAGTAATTCTAATGCCGTGCGCATTTATAGTCATTATTTTTATCTAATAATTTATACAGTCAGTGATTATGATTTCAATGTATTACATTTACGGGCCCTACGCCCTTACAACTATTTATACATAATATTTAGTACCCAACATGTACCTATATAAAAGAAGAAGAAGACTGGAAAGTTATACAAATTACATTAGTACAACTGGAACTGAGTTCTCTGTGTTTTTCTTTTACGGGCCCCACGCCCTTCCCCCATGCACTCACCAGGTTATTATTATGCTAGCAAATTATATTACCATTATTAATTAATTCAATAACTCTATATAATGAAATTTATAATATTAATAATTGTAATTAGATGTAAGACCTTTCAACACAAATTATTTTGTTATGAAATAAATGACTCGTGACTTATGACTCAAGCTCAAGTAGGACTTACTTTAAATGACTACTCTTGCCTAGCGCCCACTGGAGGGGACGATGGAGACCGCTATAACTTCTTAGCTACGTCGACCAGTTACTATTGTAGCGCCCACACTTACACTTAGAACTTCTTCTAGAGTAGTCAGTCAGTTATCCAATCGGCACACACATAGGACCTAACATAGCTGGCAAAATGTGGGACATCTGCCTACACCTTCAAATAATAAGGCGTCACGCTATGTATAGTTAAGTTTATTATTGACAATTTTTTTTAACAGCAGTAAGGTTTTTCAAAATGTCACTGTTATAAATAACACAGTCAATTCGAGTAAAGAATATTGAGTTAAGCTCACCTTTTGTTTTGTGACAGTCTTGTTTAAATTGTACTAATACAAAAGAAAATGGAATTATGTTCCTATATACTCCATATACATAGTATATTATAATGTAATTTACCTGTATCCTAAACCGCCAGCACATTCCCACTTCGATGCCGGGGATCGGACCGAAATGGTTTGCAGGCATTGCACATGTTTTAGTTTTCCCTGTAACGCAAAACGGTACAGAGGTAAATATCCAGGAAAAGAATGAAAATGTTAACACAATGACATTATTAACCCATTGGTATATCCTACTGTGTCACTATGACACTAGATTGTGTATAAGGCACATAACATAATAACAAATCAAATTCACGATTAACAGTAAAAAGTCATTTCCTATCTACCTACTGCGCTATTACACGCTGCCTTTCTTTTTGTATAGAATATGGAACATCTTCAGGCGTGCTGAATGTCATGATCACGTCAACCCTATGACGCCCACTGCTAAATATAGGCCTCACCAAATTTCCGCCACAGCTACGATTCAGACCAACCGGCTCGCATCGGCCCGCGCCGGGCGGCATTTTACAATGCGTTAAAGAACATTGAAATGTATCAACAGTAATTACAGTTCATATTTGCATGCAACTTACGCATAGTTACCTCCGTCGGCATCCCGCGACGCGTCGCGACGGCCGACCGGCTCCGACCGTAAGTTGCATGCAAATATGAACTGTAATTACTGTTGATACATTTCAATGTTCTTTAACGCATTGTAAAATGCCGCCCGGCGCGGGCCGATGCGAGCCGGTTGGTCTGAATCGTAGCACAGTGAGCGATTTTGTGCCGACTGGAACCAACGGCCACCTGCAATCTTTACTAGGTCGTTAGTCCATCTGGTGGAGGGCCGTTCCACATTGTACTTTACAATATGACTATGTTGAATGTATATTTTTTTCTTATTCATATCTGCAAAAAGCTATAAATAAGCAAATGTTTTCTATGACTATCCAATTTGAGTTTGTCTTTCAGTAAAGACATCTACTAATCCTTGTACCAGATTGATTTATAGGGACTTCTTGTATAGCTACGCTTTGTCAGCTGGGCAGCCAGTGAATTTATTAGAGACTAGATGTCGCGCGGTATCGTGATGTTATAAAGCCTTTCTCGATAAATGGGCTAACCAACACTAAATTAATTTTTCAAATCGGACCAGTAGTTCCTGTGATCCTAGTGTTCAAACAAACCAACATTCAAAGTACAGCTTTATAATATTAGTATAGAATAGATTACTACTACCGTAGATTTACTGATTGTATTATGTAAAAATTTTAACATCTACAGGGTATTCTATCAAATCATTTTATACAGAAATAACGTCAAGTGGCGTCCTATACGTAATATCACCAGATAGATCATACCAGTTTAGATTCTTTATTGTACCAAAACATTTATTGTACCAAAACAGGCGTATGACTCGCTAAAGCGCCGGTAAGCGGTAACCGTAGCCTATGGACGGCTGCAGCATCAGGGGCATCATCATCTTATTATTAGCAACAACATTCCTACAGTAACATACCGACACAAGCCATCCCGCGGCCCCAATCTCTAGAAGTAGTCAAGGTCTTCTTCGTCTGCTTAGCGGCGCCGGGCGCGACCACCTCGTTGGTGTCTCTCTTGCACGAGGGACAGTACCAGTCTTCCTCGGGCAGCTCAGTCAGCGGTGGCTCCAAGCAGATCATGTGGTAACCGTTATTGCACTCGTCACATAGCACTATCTGTGGGACGATATCCATACTACTCATTATAAGAGATCCATACTACTGGTTGACAGAAGAATGTGAAGTCACGAACAGTTTAATAGAAAGCATTTATTTTTTCACGGCATGTGATTGTGGAAGTTAGCATTACTATTATAAAGTTTAAAGTTGAACTTTATTTAGTTAAATGTCATGAACTTTATATAAACGCACTAAAGGCTAACCCACAAAAATTACTCTGATGTCAAACACAAAACAGATCAAATTTAGTGAATCTCACTAACCTTCTCAGGAAACTCTTTCCCTGAACACAAGAAGCAACCGCAGTCTTTGCACAGTGTTTCTTCATCATCTCGACACGTTAGGCAGTTTAGTGGGACAGATCCTATCAAATAACAATAATAATCAGATTAGATAGCACTATTTTTTTTAAAGTGTAACATCATGTAGTTTTTTTTATTCATTGTTATCATCATATCAGCCCAATGACTGCTGGACATAGGTTTCACCTAATTTCCGCCACAGCAAATGATTTTTTATGATATTCATTCATAATTCAGAGGTATGGTATGTGTGTGCGTAGACGCCGCCCTCAACTGCGCGCACGCACTAACTAGCTCAAGGAGACGCCGATGTCGCGCGCGTTTCACACTCTCAACCTCGTAGCAGAGGAAATTGATTTATTTTATTGTACACTGAGTGAATTCACAATTGTAACTTTATATATTTTAGCTTATAATAAATATTAGTATGATAGCTATTGCATTAGGGAAAACATGTAAAAATAGTTGTATGTGATAATAAATAAATTTAAAAGATTCTTGACATATCCTTAGGACAGGGCCTATAATTATGTGTGAACTGTGCAAACCATTTTTTTTAAATTAAGAATACTGACTTTACCATGTCTCTATGTTTTCGAGGTAAGCATTGTTATTTGTAAAATCGAATATGCACCTATTTAAATCAGTACAGAGTCAACGTAGCTCTGACACACTTTACTTCCTTAAAGCTAATACAACTTTTTTACATAAGAGCATATATGTAATGGCTCCAAAAGTGTATAATGTTTATTACCCAAGAATAATAATAATAATAATAATAATAATTTATTTATTTTCTCTCATAATGGTACATATAATTATTACAAGGAAATTATGAAATAAACAATTCGAAATGGTTATGTTCCCAGAATGAGAGCTGGAGTCTGTACTGGGTTCAAGACCCGTGTTACAAATCTCCAGGCCCCCTACAACAAAATAGTGTTTTGAAAGAATATTAGAAATTGTAAGAATATCAGCAAATACAAACGCATTCTTTTAAATTTTTGACTTGAATCTACTACTATCAATGAATTTTTAAATGACAATACTAATTGAATCTTATTTTCTTCTTGTTGGACATTAATTTGATAAATTTGACATTCTTAATTTTCGTATGCCGTCTCGGCGAATCATAAAAGAACTATTTTGTATGACAGTGCCATCTCTGTAACCTATGTTTTACGAAATAAATGAATAGAATTGAATGTTCAGCAATGGCACAAGCCATATATATACTATGTATAAATACTGTTTCTTATAATTGTTATTTTACTTGTAGTATCTTGTCAAAAGTTGTAATTCGTAGGCGTAGTATCACCTGCCTGTGATATTAACCCACAATGTACCCTAAGAAGTAAATTGGTGATCACTTACTTTTGTCAGGCGGTGTAGCTATTATTTTCTTGTACTGGTCTGTTCTTTGTGAAACAGG